>JAYESD010000004.1:179853206-180210895 GCA_036927565.1 Tuctoria greenei | reverse complement strand
AGGCCCTTGGCGGGAGTCGCCTAGTGTTGCTAGGGTTAAACCTGTGCCCGAAGCAAGAAACTACTGCAAATTCTTTTGAATTAGAATCAAAACTTTGAATTCCTCTCTCTTCCTTGCCTACCAAACAACTTTGTGTCCTTGGGCAAATTAGTTTGTAAGATTACACACATGTTCCTTGGATTCGATACACTTGGAATACTCTCTTAAGGGGAAGTGCTACATAACAGTTTCCGTGCACTTGGGGATTCTTATCTGTGACGTAAGAAACGTCAATAAGCATTTGTGGTACCGTTGTAGGGGAACGGTTGTTGTCGAGCTTCGAACCTTGTTCACCCTTATATCAACCTATCTTATCTTTCCTTACCACCACCACATATATGGAGCAGCCCACCATTCTTTCATATTCTGCCCCAAATGGCAAGTTCTGTGAGCCACCGCCGTTGACAGAACCCATTTTTTCTACTAGATTTGAACTTCGCCATGACTTTATAGCCATGGTTCGAGAGCAATCCTTCTTAGGAACTTATTGTGAAAACCCTTACCACCATCTAAGAGAGTTCGAACAATTGTGTTCATGCCTTCTAATCAAAGGTATGGCACAAGAAACTCTCTAATGGAAGTTGTTCCTTTTTCCCTCAAGGAAAAAGCCAAACAATGTTATGACCATACCGTTGGGAAAGGGAAACAGAAATTGGTGCGAAATACGAGATATATTTTGTCTTGCTTTCTTTCCAATTGCCCGAATTAATTCCTTACGGAAGGAAGTATTATGCTTCCAGCAGATGGAGAAGAAATCTATAGGTGCAACATGGGATAGATTTTCTCTTTTGAGAAATTCTGGCCCAGATTTGTCCATCCCTGATCCGTTGGTCTTGCAACACTTCTATATGGGGTTGAACAAAGAGTCTTCCCTACATATTAACATTACGACTGGAGGATCTTTCCTCCATAAGACTCCGAAAGAAGGCAAGGGTCTTCTTGATCGAATTCTAGAAAATTCTTCCTTCATTATGGGTCTTAATGAGCCCCCTCAAGAGGATGTAGTGTCAATATCCGAGGATGAATCCATGGACAAGGAAGAACCCATCTCTTACTTATCACACACCTTGTCGGAGGAATCCTCTCTCGAACCAGAAACTACGAAGGAAAAAGAAATTTAACCTTCAAAGTTTCCATTCTACTTCGAGGAAGAAATATTTGAAGATTTTGGAAATACCTCGAAGTACTATTGCCATAGGAAATCGTCATTGCCTTTAACTCCACCTGACCCACCTGATGGAGTGTTCATCCAACAGACGGTCAAGGAGTTAACCTCTATTTTAAGTAGGGAATGGACTACAGAAGTTGAGCTGTCACCCAAAATCCTTCGCATGACCTCACCTTTAGCAACTATTCTATGTTTTATTAGACGAAAACCAATGAAGGTCCTATACAACCCCACTGTTGGAGCAAATCTCATTTTGATTCTTGTGCTCTCGCCATTTTTGGTGATGTGCCATTGGCACCAACATGTAAATCCTTCCGAGACTCTTTCAAAAACATCCTTGAAGGATCCGGGGTTTTGCAACTTGTGTCTGTAAGACACAATGCTATTGAGGCAATCCTAGATTTCCATTTGTTCGAAATCCAAGATTTCTACATTATGATTGGGATTCCCAGTGAGAAATTTCTCATGGAAATTCCTTTGGAAGGAAACCTCAATGTCAACCTTGGAGGGAGGAAATTCTCTATTCCTATTCTGCGTTCCAAGAACACATCCGTAGAATCTCCCATCGAAGATGAACCATTAGAGGAGGTTAGAACTCTTCAATTCTTAGCTCCTACTTAAATAGAAGGAGAAGAAGATTTCATCCAAGAGGAGGATGAATTCCAGGAGGTAATTAAATTGCCAAAAGAAGACTTCTCCCAAAGACCTCTTGTGAAGTTAAAAATTCTACCCCGAGGCCTACGTTATGCCTTTCTAAATGATGATTTGGAAGCCCCTATCATCATAAGTGACAGGCTTTCAGTGATGGGACGCTCAAACTCATTGCCATGTTAGAAAAGCATAGAGCTGTTTTTGGCTATTCATTAGAGGATCTTAAGGGGATTAGCCCTACGCTATGCACCCATCGCATTCCCATTTACCCTGAGAGTGTCCCTTCAAGGGAACCCCAAAGGCGATTGAATAATGCGATGTGGGAAGTTGTCAAGAAGGAAGTCTTGAAACTACTGCATGCCAGGATTATCTACCCTGTCCTTCATAGTGAACGGGTCAGCCCAGTTCAAGTAGTGCCTAAGAAGTTAGGTATGACGGTCGTTCAAAATGAGAAAAATTAATTAATTCCTCAACGAACCGTCACGGGTTGGAGGATGTGTATAGATTACTGAAAACTTAACAAGGCTACAAGGAAGGGTCATTTTCCACTGCCCTTCATCGATGAGATGTTAGAGCGGTCGGCAAAACATTCCTACTTTTCTTTCCTTGATGGGTATTCAGGTTATCATGAAATCGCAATCCACCCCGATGATCAAAGTAAGACCACATTCACACGTCCCTATGGAACTTATGCCTACCGGCATACATCCTTTGGATTGTGCAATGCTCCTGCCTCTTTTCAAAGATGCATGATGTCTATCTTTTCTGACATGATTGAGGAGATCATGGAAGTTTTCATGGACGATTTCTCCGTCTATGGGAAAACTTTTGATCATTGTCTGGAAAATTTAGACAAGGTCTTACAAAGATGCCAAGAGAAGGACCTCACACTTAATTGGTAAAAGTGCCTGGTCCGTGAAGGCATCATCCTTGGGCACTTAGTGTCCGAGAGATGTTTATAGGTGGACAAAGCAAAAATCAAATCCATTGAAAAACTTCCACCTCTATCAATGTTAAGAGAATTCGCAGCTTTTTAGGTCATGCGGGGCTCTATCGGCGATTTATCAAAGACTTCTCAAAAGTCGCTAGACCCCTCACAAACCTATTAGTTAAGGAATCTCCCATTGGTTTCGATGATGAATGCCTTAAATCATTTGAAACACTAAAAAAGGCACTCATCTCAGCTCCAATCATTCAACCTCCCGATTGGACGCTGCCATTTGAAATCATGTGTGATGCTAGTGATTTTTCTGTTGGTGCGGTCCTAGGCCAAACCAAAGAAAAGACCCATCATGCAATAGCCTACGCTAGCAAAACTCTAACAGGAGCTCAACTTAATTATGCACAACTGAAAAAGAGCTCTTGGCGGTAGTTTTTGCTATCGATAAGTTTAGGTCCTATTTGATTGGAGCCAAGGTCACAGTCTATACAGACTATGCTGCCTTGAAGTATTTGCTAACCAAAAAGCATGCTAAACCAAGGCTAATCCGTTGGATTCTTCTACTCCAAGATTTTTATTTAGAAATCAAGGATAAGAAAGGAGTAGAGAATTTCGTGGCAGATCATCTCTCATGTATGGAAGTCACCCAAACCATGGACATTCCTATCAATGACTTCCTCCGAGATGATATGCTTCTCAAGGTGACTGACTCTCACCCTTGGTATGCGGATATCGGGAACTTCATGGTCATGGGATACATACCACCAGGGGAAAACAAAAAGAAACTCATCTATGAGAGTCAAAGACACCTTTAGGATGCCCCATACCTTTATCGAGTTTGTGCCGATGGCCTTCTTAGATGGTGCGTCCCATCAATTGAAGGCACCCAGATTGTTGAGAAATGCCATGCTAGCCCCTATGGTGGCCATTACGGTGTTTACCGTACCCAGGCAAAAATCTGGCAAAGTGGATTCTATTGGCCTTCTATGTATGAAGACACAAAAGAATCCATTCGTAGATGATGTAAATGCCAAAAGTATGGAGGAATTTCAGCTCGCAATGCGATGCCCCTAACCTATTATCTCTAGGTGGAATTATTTGATGTGGGGTATTGATTTCATGGGACCTTTTCCTAGGTCCTATGATTGCGAGTATATCCTGGTGGCTGTAGATTATGTGTAAAAATGGGTAGAAGCGTTTCCATGCAAGAATGCTGATTCCAAGCAAGCTAGGAAAATGTTCCATGAGATCATTTTCCCACACTTTGGCACTCCCCATATGGTCATAAGTGATGGAGGGTCTCATTTCGTAAATAAGACCTTCCAGAACTTTTTGAGGGAGCTTGGTGTCCAACATAACATTGCTACCCCATACCACCCACAAACAAGTGGTCAAGCAAAAACATCTAATAAGCAAATTAAGAATATTCTACAAAAGACCGTCTTGGAAATGGGAATGGGATGGAAGCATAAGCTACCCGACGCATTGTGGGCATACAAGACTGCTTACAAAACTCCCATCGGCATGTCTCCGTTCCAACTTGTCTATGGGAAGACTTGTCATCTTCCTGTAAAGTTGGAACATAGAGCCTATTGGGCCATCAAGCAGTGGAACATGGACCTTCATGAAGCAGGAAAGCACCGATTGAAGCAACTCTCTGAGTTGGAAGAATGGAGAGATAAGGTGTACCATAGTGCCAAAATCTACAAGGAAATAACTAAAAGATGGCCCGATAAGAGAATTACGCCTAAAGAGTTCAAACCTGGAGAAAAAGTCCTACTCTTCAACTCTACGGTTAAACTCCTTGGACATGGGAAGCTCAGAAGTAAATGGGAAGGACCCTTCACTGTAGTAGAAACCTCATCCCATGGAGAAATCACACACCAAGGTGATGATGATCATCTATTTAAAGTTAATGGGCATCGACTCAAATTTTTTCTTGAATCCCAATAGGATGAGATGGAAAAAGAAATCGACGTGATAAATCTTATTGATTTTCATGCCGTTTCTTTAAATTCTGTCTACTTCGCGTCCATTTAATGGGCTCATACAATTATTCATCTATGGGGCCCATTAAGCCAACCCACGAAAACTTGGCCCGTACGGAGCCAGGAAGGGGTCGGTCGAACCCTAGGGTCAGCCGACCTCCCCCTTGCATCGTCAACCATATGTTTTCGCGTGCAGACTCTCTCGATGTATCTCAACAAGATTCTCGGTGCTATCGTGCTTTCCCCGATTATATATTAACGGGAAGAGAGAGGAGAACCTTGCACCACATAGAGAAAACCATCTCCTATTCCAAGTCATGGCCAACAAGAAAATTGTGCCTCATCCCCACTCTAGCTCAACCTTCAACCTGAGCTGAGACATCACACCGGCCAATGACAAGTCCCCCCTCACTTTTGAGTTTGTCATGGCATTGGATATCGTGCCCCTAACCATGATCCCACCACCGACGAAGACTCCGTGTGGGCATAGCACCACACCTCGTGGTGCTGCACGGTCGCTCTCCCCTCGGAGGATGCCCATGCAGTTGACGACACCTGCACGTCGTCAAACTTTGACTGGCCTTAAGTTAGTCAAGACCCATCTTGTTCCTGAAAAAGACAAGTCTCTCCCAATGCTACAGCCTGGTGAGGAGTTCATGTACACTCTGAAGACCAAGGACGCCGACGTAAGTCACCAACGCGTACCTTGCTTGAGCGTGTGGGAGACTGCCTCATTATCCACGGGGTGCGCCAGCCTAAAGGGGGCTATGCAAAAGGATTTTTCAAGCAAGTGGATAATTTGGCGATGGAGGAATCAACAGCTCATCACCCTCCAAGATTAAGCATCACCTCTCGCCGCCTGCAATCAGAGGATGAATGTGGCCTAGAGGGGGGTGAATAGGCTTTGAAAATTTCCTGCACACTTAATCAAATGGTCAAAAACTTGATTGACCAGACTTGTCTGGTTGTATGGGCGGATTAGTACGGTGTGCCTGGTGTATGATGATTTGATTAAGTATCTAAACAATATTTAAATTCTTTTAAGCAGCAGAAATGTAAACAACAGATAAGATTACTTGATTTTACAATCTATGTCGTGAAGTTGTACGTGAAAAAAATTCACAATTCAAGTTATGATATTGATCAACTATGTTCCCTAATAAAGATGCAAAAGTAAAGAAGCACACGAGACTCCGATTTTTACCAAGGTTCAATCTCACAAAAGAGATGTACTCCTCGTTGAGGAAGCCCACACAGAGCCGGGTCTCTTCAAACCCTTTCCCTCTTCAAGTCACATCACAAGGCCGACTTGAATCCACTACCACGGGCAATCACCGAGTTTATGCGGCAACCTCACACGTTGAGGGCTCCCACAAAAATTACAATGAAAAGATGATCAAATACACTCGAAAAGGTTACAAGAGAGAGTACGAGTCTCAAGAGATCAAACCCCAAGAGCTCACAACATGTAGACGACGATCTACCAATCCCAAATCTAAGTGTTCAATTGGTTTGCACCTCTTTGGACTTAAGATGCGTGGGGAGATGTGTTTTTGGGCTCTTGAGACACGTGGCGGCGCTATGGTTTATGATTTTGACAGTAGGAATCGAAAGTTATATTGTTGGGCCGTTGATCTCTTATTTATAGGGTTTCCAAAAAGTTACCATTAGAAATCCCGATGACTGGACTAGTCCGTACTGGGTACCAGACTTGTCCAGTGTGCTGTGTAGAAGACGACGTAGAATGCAGCACACTAGAAACCCTAATTGTGTGAGGTATACCAGACTAATCTGATGTATGTTCGGACTTGTCCGGTGCCAGTGTTATTCAACTCTAGAGAGTTGAACGACTAGTCCGATCCAAGAACGGACTTGTCTGGTGCTATGTGTAATTGAACTCCAGAGAGTTCAACGGACTAGTCCTATACCATGGACGGACTTGTCTGGAGTGCACTAAACAGGATTTACAGAGACCTGAACGGACTAGTCTGGTCCATGGTCAGACTAGTCCGGTGCACTGTGTTATTGGATTCTAGAAAGGTTAACGGACTAGTCCGGTGCACAATGTATTTGGACAACAGAGAGTTAAACGGACTAGTTCGGTCCATGAACGAACTAGTTCAATACTCAATGAGTTTTTAGGTGTTTTTAAGCCCTTATCCCTATGCAAAGAATTGAGCTCTTAGGATGTGTCTCTAACACATATGCTATACATTTAAATCTACTTTGCGCTTCATTTCACAGTTGAGCTTTTCTCTTTTGTACACCACTTCATTTTTCACCTTTTTGAGTGCACCAAACTATCTCATTTTGCTGATCCTGCAGTCATCTCAATAAATTCATTAGGATCTCATTTGCTTGTCATCAGTCGTCCAAAACACACAAGGGATTTCCTAGATGCACTTTCAATCTCCCCCTTTTTGGTGATTGATGACAATCAATTGAGATTTCACAATTAAGTGTGAAACTTTGATTTTAATAAAGTGTGCATATATGAGAATAATGAATAATCACAAAAAGCTTCTCACATATGTGCACTCTTTATGGTGGGGTTCCTAACATGTGTGTGGTCAATAGATGTGATGGGCAATATATAAGCATTTGACAGTCATTGCAATAATCATAACATTAACATTAACTAAGCATCACACATTGAGTAAATCTAGCACATCCAGAATAAATTACAATACATTGAGCATTTGATAGTCATTGCAATAATCATCACATTAACATTAACTAAGCATCAAACATTGAAATAAATTACAATAGATTGAAAATGATTACAAGTCCTTGATCATAGGTCCTTAATGGCTTATCCTAGACAACTAGTCTCAGTCTCTCCCCCTTTGGCATCAAGGCACCAAAAAGGGAAAAATTGAGTGGAATCACTCATCGTCACTGCCTCTCTCACTCTCAGTCCTCTCTTCATCTTCTTCTTCATCTTTAGGTGCTTGAGGAGGAGCAGTAGAGGTACCAGCCAGTCCAAATGAGGCCAACTCTTGCTCAGTTAGAGGAGGCATTTCAGTAAAATCTTCTTCTGAGTCCTCTGAAATCTAAAGTGACCCCACTGGCTCCATCTCTAGCTTGTCACAGATGGCTTTGATGTTGTCCTTTACATATCTTTGATGCTTCTTCCTGGCCAAAGTTTCCTTGTGCTGCTTGATTTCCACTTTGCGACAAGAGGCAAAGATGGATGATAGAATCTTCAACACTCCACTGGATGACTCTCTAGGAGGTGGAGGAGCAGGAGCAGCAGCCTCAGATCTTGTTCCCTCTTGAGTCCTCTTGGATCTTCGTTCCTCTTTGGGGGAGTTGGGAGCAGAAGGAACAGTGTATATGGTAGGATTTTGGGGCCTAAGTTTGGTATGAGGCACACCCTTGACAAATTCTAGTCTTGTCACCTTCTCAATCATATACATGATGTAAGGTGCATAGCCACAGGACCTGTTAGGAGTGATGGAGATATTGGCAATGTCATTGTATATGTGCTCAAAGACATTGAAGGTCCTTTTATTGCTTATCTTCTTCATCAAGATTCTGAGGGTGCCCTGAATGGTCCTTGCATCTCCCTCTTTGGGAGCAATGGTCTTCCTCAGGATCCTATTGAGAACAGCAAAGAAGGGCTTCAAGTACTTCGTAGTTGGAGACTTGGATGGCATCTTTGTATCATAGAGAAAGTCAAGCTGATCTTTCTCCAGGGGCTTCAGATTGTGTATAATGATGTCATTCTCTAGATAATCTTTTAGGTGAAGAATTCTTGCAAAATCCTCATAGGTGACACTGTACTATGCTCCATGGGTCATCCAAATCATCCTGTCACTGTCATCACGAGCAAAATAGAGAGTAGAGTAGTATTATGTGATGACCTCAATGTTCCAGTTCCACTGAAAAGAGACTAGATCCCTCAGTCCATGCAGCTCCAAGGCGTCCAGAACCTCTTGATAGGATTGACATCTCTTGGACTGATGGTGAGTGATGTCTACCCATTGGCTTTCGATAATTGGATTCTTCATTTTTAGATACACATGCTCATAGTAGTCAGCATGGAAATTGCTCCAGAATCTAGGATCAGCTGACTGTTTGGGCTGACCATAGACTTCTACCTTCCTGAATTTGTCAGCTATCTCACCACCTTTGCCAGTGCAATCATCACTAGAGGGTTGTCTGTTGCGATGAGTAGGATCTTTCATCTTCAAGGGGCCAATTGGGCCACTAGCAAGTCCTATGCCCTTGTTCAGAGTTCTCTTGGGCCCCAATGAGCTCTTAGTAGCATTCTTGCCCTGAGCCTTTTTCACTACCACTATCCTTATCTTAGGAAGAGAGTCGTCAGAAGGAGGAGAATGGACATTGACATCATGTCTTTTCTTCATCACCCTCTCCTTGGCTCTTTGCACTCGAGCACGATATACCTCTTCATCATAGTGAAATGAACTATCCTCGGAACTTGAAGACATCGTGCCTGACAAGGAGGTTCAAGGTTTAGATAAGAATGGTTTAAAACCTCAGTGCAAATAGGAATTTAGAAGTTCAGATGTCAGATGTCAGACTTGTTCGCACCAAGACACCAGACTAGTCCGGTCTGGCATAAGAACCCTAACTTTTTCTATTTGAACCAAATCTACCTCGAATTGATGCACAAGGACTAGGAAATGGTAGGAGTACATCTAGAGAAGTAATGTATGCCCTAGGAATCGAAGGAAACAAGCTAGAATCAAGAAAAGTTGAGAGCTAGGGTTTAAGGAGAATTTTACCGAAAAGTTGCAGGTTCGAGTTGAAGGAGCAACTTGGGACCGGATTAGTCTGGAGTGGACAAGCTCCACGCTGAGGAGGAGATTTCCCTAGGAGAAATCCGCATTTTTGGTGGCTAGATGTGTAAATCGCCTATGGAGCTCGAGGAGGAGATGAGAGAATGCAAAGGATGTTATGCAATGTTGAAGATGAGCTCCTGGCGGTGGATTAGGGTTAACCCCGATGAAACTGGACTAGTCCGATAGACCCCAGACAAGTCCGATGCAACAGACAAAGTCCGGACTAATCCGTATCAACAGACTAGTCCAGTGCTGACCCCGGACAAGTCCGATGTCAGCAGCACAAAACTGAGCTCAAACAACTGGATTTTGGTTGTTTGATCTAATAGTGATCTAAGGGACATTATTTCACAAATAATATTGATGAACATGACTAGTAAGCACTCAACAATCATACAATGGCCATAATTCACCAAGATTTACTCATTTAAATAGTTTTATAGAGAAAATCGAGATAAGGGGGAAATTTTTCCAAAAATGAGTAAACTTTGAAATCACAATCAGACGTGCAGTGTTTCAAGCCACATTTCAAGAGTCAAGTATATTTAGCTCATTTGTTAGCTCACAAAACCTTTTCTCATCTAATTGCTTGGTGAAAATATCTGCAAGTTATTTTTCAGTCCTAACATGTGAAATTTCAATATCACCTTTTAATGAATGATCTCTTAGGAAATGGTGACGAATATCTATGTGCTTAGTTCTTGAGTGCTCTATTGGGTTGTGTGCAATTTTTATAGCACTCTCATTATCACATAGGAGTGGAATATGGTTCAGATTGTAACCATAGTCCCTTAGAGTTTGTTGCATCCAAAGTACTTAGGCGCAACAACTACCGACTGCAACATACTTTGCTTCGGGTGTGGAAAGAGCAATGTTGTTTTACCTTTTAGATGACCATGAAACTAGGGATCTGCCAAGAAATTGACAGGTCCCCGACGTGCTCTTTCTATTGACTTTGCATCCTGCATAGTCGGCATCGGAATAACCTATCATGTTAAACTTGGATCCTTTGGGATACCAAAGGCCCAAGTTGGGTGTGTGCACAAGGTACCTTAAGATTCTTTTTACAGCTATTAAGTGGCACTATTTAGGTGCGGCTTGAAATCTTGGACACATGCATACACTAAGCATAATATCTGGCCTAGATGCACATAAATAGAGTGATGAGCCAATCATAGACCGATATACCTTGTGATCCACATTTGGACCATCTTCATTAAGGTCGAGATGTCCGTTAGTCGCGATGGGTGTCTTGATGGGCTTGGCCTTGTCCATATTAACTTCTTGAGGATGTCCTGCGTGTACTTGGTTTGACTTATAAATGTGCCCTCTCTTAGTTGCTTCACTTGGAATCCCAAAAGAACTTCAATTTGCCCATCATCGACATCTCGAACCTATCTATCATAATCTTACTAAATTCTTCACAAAAAGACTTATTAGTGATCCAAAGATAATATCATCAACATAGATTTGGCATACAAATAAATGATCATCAAAGTGTTTTGTGAATAGTTTATAATCAGCTTTTCCAATTTTAAAGCCATTTTGAGTTAGAAAATCTCTAAGGTACTCATACCAAGCTCGAGGAGATTGTTTGAGGCCATAGAGAGCCTTATGCAGTTTATACACATGGTTGGGGTACTCTTGATCTTCAAATCCTAGTGGCTTCTCCACGTACACTTCCTCCTTGATCGGACCCTTGAGGAAGGCACTTTTGACGTCCATTTGATACAACTTGAAATTGTGGTGAGTAGCATATGCCAATAAAATACAAATGGACAAAAGACTAGCGACGGGAGTGAAAGTTTAGTCGAAGTCCAAACCTTTGACTTGTGAGTAACCTTTAGCCATAAGTCTCAGTTTATTTCTCGTAACCACTCCATTCATCTTGTTTGTTTTGAAAGACCCATTTGGTTCCAATGATGTTCGCCTTTGGTCTTTCCACCAGTTCCCACACTTCATCTCTCTTGAAAGTTGTTCAACTCCTCTTGCATTGCCATCACTCAATCTAGATCTTTTAAGGCTTCTTCTACCTTGTATGGTTCCATAAAAGATACAAAAGAGTAATATTCACAAAAATTTGCAATGCGAGATCTAGTAGTTACTCCCTTAGCAATATCTCCAATGATGTTGTTGACAGGATGATCTCTTTGCACACTCTGATGTACTCTTGGGTGAGGGACTTGTGAAGTTGCTAGCTCTTCATTGTCTTCATTGTCATTGTCCCCCCTAAATCATTGCTTTCGTGGTTGTATGGATCTTCTTGATCTTCTGGATTTTGATCTTGTGCATGAGCCCCCCCTTGATCTTTGCTTCCTTGTTGAGGTTCATCTTGTGCACTTGAGTCTTGTGGTTGCTCTTGAGGTAGAATATCACCAAGTGCCATTCTTCTCAATGCTTCACATGGGGCTTCTTCTTGATCTGGCACACACTTATCAACATGCACCACTTGGGAGCCGTTAGTCTCATCGAACACTACATCACGTGCTACTTCAACAAGGCCAGAGACTTTGTTGAAGACACGATAGGCGTAGGTGTTCGAATCATAACCGAGCAATAACCCTTCATCATATTTTGAAGTGAACTTCGAAGTCTTCAATTTCTTGTTCAGAATAAAACACTTAAAACCAAAAACTTTGAAGTATGAAACATTTGGATTGTTAGCAGTAAGAAGATCATACGGCGTTTACTTCAAGAGACGATGAAGATACAACCGATTTGTGGCATGACAAGCAGCGTTCACCGCTTTAGCCCAAAACTGGTCCAATGTCTTGTATTCATCCAACATTATCCTCGCCATTTCAATCAACATTCTGTTTTTCCTTTTAACCGCCCTGTTTTGTTGAGGGGAGTAGGGTGCCGAAAACTCGTGCTTTATCCCTTCTTCATAAAGGTATTCCTCAACTTGTGTATTTTTGAATTTTGGCCATTATCACTTCTAATATTCTTCACGGTTGATGAGAATTTGTTTTGAGCTCTTTTCAGAAACTTCTTGAGGATTCCCTGAGTTTTTGATTTATAATACAAGAAAAATATCCAGGTGAATCTTGAAAAATCATCAACAATAAATAAACCATATTTGTTACCGCCGATGATGTAAGAAATTGGACCGAAAAGGTCCATGTGAAGATGTTCCAGCGGTCTTGTAGAAGTCATAACGTTCTTGGTGGGGTGCGGTGCTCCAACTTGTCTTCTCGCCTGGCAAGCGCTGCACAACCTATCTTTCTGAAAGGCAACATCCTTTAGACCTCGGATGTGACCACCTTTTATAAGTTTCTGCAGATTTCTCATCCCAATATGGGCTAGCCATCTATGCCATAGCCATCCCATGTTAGTTTTAGCAACCAAGCAAGTGTTGAGTTCAGCTTTATCTTTGTTGAAGTCAACAAGATAAAGCTTTCCCTTCAACATTCCCTTGAATGCAATTGAGCCATCGCTTCTTCTAAAAACGGTCACACCCTCATTTGTGAATAAACAACTATAACCTTTGTCTCATAGCTGAGGTATTGACAGAAGGTTATAATCTAAAGAATCTACATGTAAAACATTCGAGAGAGTATGTTGAGAAGAAATTTCAATTTTACCGCTACCAAGGACCTTTCCTTGGCTGTTGTCTCCAAAGTATATGCCCTCACTTGGATCTACGTTGTGCTCATACTCCACGAACATATTCCTCTGTCCGGTCATGTGATTGGTGCATCTGTTGTCTAGCACCCATTTTGATCCACCGGAGGAGTAGGCCTGCAAAACAGAATCATTCCTTGGTTTTAGGTACCCAAGCTTGCTTGGGGTCCTCTCAGGTTAGTTACAAGAGTCTTGGGCACCCATACACACGTTTTAGAATTCTTGTGGCCTGGCCCTGCATATTTGGCAAACACATTTCCAACTTTGTCTTTCATAAGAACATAGGAAGCATCAAAGGTACGAAACAATATTTGCAAGTCAGATTCATGCGATTTTTCCGTAACAAAAATGATTCTCTTCTTAGCATGGACATTAGTGGACATGTGTTTGTTCTTGTCAAACCCAAGACCATCTTTGACGTTAGGAGGTCTAGTGACCATATTTGCACTACATGCATATTTGATCTTCTCCTTGTCAAAGATGCCATTTTGGGACGGATGCGTTGCATGATGAGTAGAAGAATCAGGTTTGACAACATTTATCTTAATAGAACATGTGCAAGATGCAATAGTTGTCGAACTTACACCTTTGGAAGGTGATCTTTTGGAGGTAGAGGAGTCACTTTGCTTGAGAGACTCAACTTGCACCTCAAGAATCTTGTTAAATTTTGACAAGTTAGCAAGTTCATCCTTGATTGCAACGTGTGAGTCTTCTAGCTCTGAGTAAGATTCCTTACTCAAGGCTAGCTCATGCTCAAGTGACTTGTTCTTCTCTCTTTCGATCACAAGCAGTTTCTCAACCTCTTGATATCTCTTCCTTTCACGGATGAGCATATCTTCTTGTCAGTTGACAAGCTCCTCCTTCTCAAAGATTTGATCTGCCAACATTTTCATTTTCTTTAGTGCAGTTTTACTTAATCCCCTAAACATCACCTCATTTTCACTAGAGCTATCAAAATCATCAATAGAGGAATTTAGCGAAGGGGGAGTAAGTCGAACCTTTTTCTTGCCCTCTTTGGCCAAAAGGAAAGTGTGATTGTGTGTGTCCTGTCCTCCCATGTTTGGGAAGAGTGTAGATCTGTTGGTGGGTTTCTTGATGGCAATGGTGGCCATCTCCTCTTCTTCATCGGAGGAGGACTTGTCCTTGGAGTCCCACTCCTTGCCGATGTGTGCTTGATGAGCTTGTCGCCTTTTTATGAAAATCTTCTTCTTTTTATGCTTTGTTTCTTTCTTCCTCTTACTTTATTCATAGGTGCAGTCAACCATGAAGTGACCGTACTCACCATAGTTATACCAGGTGCATCGAGCCTTGGATTTTCCTTTTTCCTTGCTCTTACCTTCATTTGAGTTGCTGCCATGTCTTCTTTTAATCATGCACTTGAACTTCTTTATGAAGAGTACCATCTATTCATCATCTAGTGTAGGATCGAAGAGCACGTGAAAAGCTACCAGAGGGGGGGGGGGGGTGAATGGTAGATTTAAAAATCTTACGCAGCAGAAACAATTAAATCCCAACCCCTTCGGATGAAAAATGATCTGTTAAAGAAATCGTGTGTGAGACTATCCTAAACGTGTTTAACCATGAAAAAAGTGATAGATATGAGAGATAATCAAGTCACGAAGACAACACAACAAGAATCACTCAAATCCGTCGAGAGAAACTCAAGTTACGATTGAAAGATCGAACAAAGGTCAATCTGTCCTACCCGAGAAAAACAGTTCTGGAACGCTGCAAAGAAACTCGTGTAGATCAGAAACCACAAATGCAATGAACGTGAAATTTTGACAGATGATATATAATCAAGTTTTGAAGACAACCCAAAAAGAATCACATCAATTGGATCTGTAAAACTCGAGTTATGATAAAACACCGATGAAAGGTAGTGCTGTCCAGAAACTTGACGAGTAAAACTTGTCTGGAACAAGTCGGACGAACAAGGCACAAAAGTTCCTTCAAAATACGAATTTTATTCAATAGAACACAAAAGGAACAGCCCCAAAGTAGTCTACAATGAGCTCTGGGCTCCCTTGCTTACATAACCAGCTCGAAAGCCAACTCAACTCAAATCAGGACCCTAATCCTACTCCGTTCACAAATCGAAATTTCCATATCTGCTTAGGACTCTTCTATACGCAGATAGAAGCAATCTTAAGACTTCAAAACACCTTAGTAACGTATCCCACATTCCAAAAACAACTCAAATTCATGACCCACACGAAATCCTATCATAACCAACTCGATATTTTCCATACCAAGCCATAACCAACTCTGCCGCAGCCAAAGTCATCAACCGATACCATCCGATCCTTCCAACCAGATCTTCCCATCCATAACCCATCTTCGGAACCATGTTTCTGCATCACGCACCGCATACATACGTGCAAACACCTTCCTTCGACGTCCAGTAACCTTCATATGGACTGCCCTTGATTCAATCATCCTGCGCGACCTCCTGACCCGCTCAACCACAATTCCTCCTGAATTTGGTTGTTGCAACCTCATCTCCTCTCTGAGACTAGTCCAAACGATCCCGTAACCAGCCATGACTTGAACTCAAGCAACACCTGCACATGAAGAAACAACCAATCCATACGATCCCAAGTCCGCAGCTTGACTCAAGTCAGTTCCGAACACAACACCTTACGTGAGCACCTCACATAAGCATGTTGCAAAGCATATCAAAACGATATCAGCCATATCAACCAAAACGCACCAGAAACTTAGTAAAAGAATACTAAGCATTCTTTCCATAAGTGTAAAGCAAGTTTGAAACATTTCACGTGAAAATTTGGAACATTATTATCAGGCTCCGAACCTTGCCAAAGCTAACCGGAGCTTGAGCCGGAGCTTACCAAAGCTAGTACATCCTAGCGCCGGAGCTCACCAAAGCTAGTACAACCTAGCTCTGGAGCTTACCAAAACTAGTCGGAACTAGTCATCTCAAAAGTCGGAGCTAGAAAAACATGTCGGAGCTAACCAACATAAGTCGGACCTAGCAAAACATATCAGAGCTTAAAAAAGACATGTCAGAGCTATCAAAGACATGCCGGAGTTATCAAAGACATGCCGAAGCTAAAGACAAAGCTCATCAAAGCTACCCAAAAACATGTCGGACCTAGACAAAGCAAGTTGGACCTTACGTTGGACCTTGCAGAAGCTCGGAGCTAGAGCCGGACCTTGCTAAAAAGATGTTATGGCAACACTCAAAACTTTTATTGTCAAAGCCAATGTATTCAACACACATAGGTCTCACAATCTCCCCATTGATGAATGCATTGGCAACACAATTTAAAATCCGAACATTTTCATGAAAAGTTTTGAGAACAATTTCCCCCTTTTTGAAAGTCAAATGAGATAGAAATAAATTTCTCCCCCTTGCATAATTCACCATATTATCTCTCCCCCTTTGACAATGTATTCAGCAAGGTTCAAAAGAGAAATTTTAATTGTTATGAGCATATTATAACATATGCATATAAAACAAAGCTCATCCAAGTCATACTATCAAGTAACTTACACTATCACAACAATGAGATACATAAAGTAGTGTACGCCATGCTAGAGATCAAGTATAATTTTCAATTTTAGCAAGCCATGATCTCACAAACTTAACTATTTCAAAACCTGAAGGCATAACACTTGTTGCTGCATTTTATTATTTTTCAAAGCACAAATTTAGATCATATGATATTTGCAAGAGATTATATGTGCATCTGCCTTATTCTAACCAACCAAGCCAAGCCTATGTCATTTGACAATTAGAAGCTTAAGGACATGGTTTTAGTCATATACAACTTCTTCCAAGTTCATATCTAAGTGCAATGATAAGCCATCTCAAAAGAAGAAGTGCGATGCATGCATACTCTCTTGATCTTTTCTCAACTTATTTTTGTTCACAAAAACTCAACATGTGAGTTGATTACTTGATTAATTCTTTATGATTAAAAGCACTTGTGAGCATGCAACAAGTTCAAAACAGCAAGAAAGTTCGACCATGACAGATTTAGTGTAAGTAATTATTCCAATTACTAGACATGGCAAAAACTACAAAATGTATAACACGAGTAATGTAGTAAGAACTTTTAGCATGTAAAGGGAATCACAAAGTCATATATGTATGAAATACTATGCTTATATTATTTTAAGTTCATATTCACACATAGACTTCCCAAGTTTCAAAACTCACCCTCAATTTAAGTCATGAGGATGCATAACCCCTATTTCACTACGAATGTAACAAAAACGAGTGAATTCCAAAGGTTTTATAAAAATGTCATCCAATTGTTGTTCGGTATCTACATGGTGAAGCACAATGTTTCCTTTTTCAACATTATCACGGAGAAAGTGATACCTAATGTCAATGTGCTTAGTTCTAGAATTTTGCACAGGGTTTTAAGCAATGCAAATAGCACTAGTGTTGTCACAAAACAGTGGAACACTATCTAGATCAACCCCATAGTCCTTAAGTGTTTGAACAATCCAAAGAATTTCAGAGGAAGCACTAGCAGCAGCTACATATTCAGATTTGGCTGTGGATTGTGCAACTGAATTTTGTTTTCTAGAGGACCAAGCAACAAGTGAATTACCAAGAAAATGACAAGCACCGGAAATACTTTTCTTATCAATCCTACAACCTCCAAAATCATCATTGGAAAAAGCTCTTAAAGTAACGGTTGAGGAAGAAGGGAGAAAAATGCCAAATTCTTGAGTTCTATGTAAGTACCTGAGAATCCTTTTGACGGCTTGACGATGTGAAGCACGTGGGGAAGCTTGAAACCGTGCACAAAAAGACATATGCTGAATTGTATGTCCGGTCTTGATGCCGTGAGGTACAAAAGTGATCCGATCATGCTTCTATATTCTTTTTGATCCACGGGTTCACCATCTTCATCAAGTTCAAGTGTTGTTGTTGTTCCCATTGGTGTCCGAAGAGGCTTGCTTTTGTCCATGTTGAAGCACCTTAGGAGGTCTTTTGTATACTTCATTTGATGCACAAAGGTACCCTCCTTGGTTTGCTTGATTTGCAGCCCTAAAAAGTACGTGAGTTCTCCAGTGATACTCATCTCAAATTCTGAACTCATCATAGCTGAAAACTTGGACACAAGATCACGAGAAGCAGAACCAAAGATAATATCATCCACATACACTTGAACAAATAATGAGTCATTGCCATGCTTAAGCGCAAAAAGAGTTTTATCAACCTTGCCCATGGTAAACCCCTTTTCAAGTAAGAATGTTTTTAACTTATCATACCATGCTCTAGGGGCTTGTTTGAGACTGTACAAGGCTTTGGACAGTTTGTAAACATGATTAGGAAAATCTGAATTTTCAAAACACGGTGGTTGTTTGACATAAACCTCCTCATCTATGTAGCCATTAAGAAAAGCACTTTTAACATCCATTTGATATAGCTTAAAACCTTTAGATGCAACGAAAGCTAACAAAATTCTTATGGCTTCTAATATAGCAACAGGAGCAAAAGTTTCATCAAAATCTAGACCTTCAACTTGAGTGAAACCATGAGCAACCAACCTAGCCTTATTCCTAAGAACAACCCCATCCTCACTTTGTTTATTTTTAAACACACATTTAGTTCCAATTAAAGTGTGACCTTGAGGAGGTACAAGTTTCCAGACATTATTTCTTTCAAAATTTTCTAACTCTTCTTGCATGGCAATAATCCAAGATTCATCAGTGAGTGCGTGTGAAATATCTTTGGGTTCAAAAGAAGCAACAAAAGCAGAATGAGCATGAGAGTTTGGATCGCAAAACCTGGACCGTGTAACTTGTTCGTGCAAGCTTCCAATAATCTGTTGCGGGGGATGATTTTTGTAAAACCGTAGGGGAACAGATGTCTGAAAAGCTTCTTCTTCATCGGGGTCGATTGTGGCTTGTGGATGATCAGGACAAGCAGAGGTGGTAGTCGGAGCTTGTTCACAGTTCGGAGCTGGACACGTGTCAACTTCGAAACTAGTAGGCAGTATCACCGGCTCTTCTTCATCTTCGAAAATACCCTCCCCCTGAGGATATGGATCTGGTCCTCCAATACCGGAGCTAGTACCTGGGCTAGCTTCATCAAAAGAAACTTCACAAGTCTCCACAATTTTGTTTGTGTCATATAAAAACACACGGTAGCCTCTAGTATGAGATGGATATCCAACAAACATGCCATCAATGGATCTGGGTTCAAATTTATCAAGATTACCATGTTTCTTAACAAAGCATTTGCAACCAAAGACCCGAAAGTGCGTAACACTAGGACTATGTCCAAAACAGAGCTCATATGGTGTTTTACCTAGCTTAGTGCACATGAAAACACGATGTGATACATAACAAGCAGTTGCAATCGCATCAGCCAAAAATTTCCTAGGAGTTTGATATTCATCAAGCATAGTCCTAGTCAGCTCAACTAAAATTCTATTCTTTCTTTCTAAAACACCGTTTTGTCGAGGTACATATGGTGAAGAAAATTGATGATCTATTCCATTTTTAGCTCAAAAGTGATCAAATGATTGATTTTAAAATTTGGTTCCGTTATCACTTCTAATTGCTTTTAAAGATCTTGGGTGATCAATTGATAATCTAAGAAATAATGGTCTAATGTGACTAAAAGCTTCATTCTTAGATGCCATAATGTAAATCCAAGAGTATCTAGAATAATCATCAACAATCATAAGAACATACCATTTACCTCCGAAGGATTGAACACGTGAAGGTCTTACGGTGTCAAGGTGCAAAAGTTGACCCGGTTCAGTTGTCATGATCACTTTGAGAGGAGTATGTGAACCTGCAACCATCTTAGCATGTCTACAAGAAGATCACACAATTTCTTTGTCCCCTTTATGCTTAGGCAGCCCACGTATGCGATTAAGAGCACTAACACGCGTGAGATGATCAAAGCCTACGTGACCAAGTCTACGATGCCAAAAATATAAGTCCTTTGAATCATTAGCAACTAGACACCTATGCTTAGAGTAAGACATATCAAAATCAGCTTTAAAAACTCTTCCAAACCGAGACATGTTAAAAAAAGCTCACAATTTGAACCTACAACTTTGCAGCAGTTTTTATTGAAAATAATTTCCAGATTTTCATCTAGCAATTGTGAAACAGAAAGCAAGTTGTATTTCAAATTTTTGACAAGTGCCACATCCTTCAAAGTGTAGTGATCATTTACTCTAACCGAACCCTTAGCAATTATAGGAGTTGAAGAATTATTAGCAAAAGTAACATTCTCTACACGTGACACAAAAGAGAGGGAGGAGAACCATTCTTTGTTACCGGTCATGTGGCGTGAGCAACCTGAATCCACAATCCAAATGTTCTCCTTCCTCAAGCTTGTAACCTACATAGAAGCACAATACGTCGATGACAAAATATTGGGGTTAGTCAAAAGGCATTTAGGAATCCAGTACTGAGTCACACGACGTGCAGCAGGAAGAACACGCGAAAGCTGAGATAAAACAGCAGGTTTATGAATCAAAGTTTGAGGTTTTTTATTCTTAACTACTGACCTATAAGGTGTTACTTGTGTAGCACAAAAATCAGTAGCTCCGGAGGCAAAAACAGAAGGTCTGGAGGTAAACTTTGAATGTTTTTGACTCATAACAGCAGGTTGCATGTTCCTGGCATTCGGTTTAATATATGCAGCAAATTTTGCATGCAAGTTATGAGATCTAGCAATCATTCTTTCCCTTTTCTGTTGTTTAGCTAGTCTATAACAAAAATCTATGACATGACCATCTCTACCACAGTAGGTACAATGAAATTTAACTTTGTGTTCATGTCTAGATGAGCAAGCAATATTTTTATTTGAAACGAATGAGACAACACTCCTGCAGATTTGAAAACCACTTCTTTTTGTTTAGGAATAGTTTGAATCAAACCACTTCCTAATGACTTTACAATTTTAGGTGGATGTGCCTTAGCATGAGCATGAGAATCAAAACCTAAACCAGTTTTATCTTGGCAAGACTTGGAAGAATTCAGCAGCAAGTTTAGGTTCTTATTCCCATTACAAAACCGTTCTAATGTCCTATGCATGTTATCAAGTTTATTGGACAGATCAAGGCAATTTTCACATGAAGTTTTTCCTTTTAATTGGCAATTCGAACAATATTTAACTTCATCAGAACGTAAAGCATTATTCAATATTGAAATTTCACTCATAGCATCTTTTAGTTTCTTTTCAAGATCATCACAACTAGAACAATGCAAATCATTTGTAGAACAAGAAGCATCTTTTAAGTTTCCAATATCAAGTGCAGCAAGCTTTTTGTTCTTTTTAATTTCAAGTTCAAGTCTATCTAGAGTTGAGGAGTGTGCAGTTCTTAATGTGGACAATTGTTTATAGATTAAATCACACGAGGGACAAGAATCATCACTAGGAACCAAGGTTTCCAAATGGTTGATTTCAGATTCTAGTGATTCAATTTTAGCAGCATTATCCCTAAGCTTTTTGTCTATTCTCTTAACAATAATAGTTGCACGAGAAATTGCATCACACATTTCATTACAGGTAGAACATACCTCATCGTCGTCACTATTGTGTTCTCCATCCTCCTGACTTGATCTTGATCTTGTTTTGCCCGCCATGAAGCATAAGTTGGCCAGATCGTCATCATCTTCATCACTTTCAAAGTCTACATCACTTGAACCGAGCTCTTGAAGTGCAGTGATGAAGCTGTTAATCATCTTGCGTCCTATGGTACCCTTCTTTTTCTTGTTGGGGTTTCCATAGGTGGTCTTGACCTTATTCTGTTTTTCTTCACGGATAGTAGGACCTGAAAGGTTAGGACATTCTGTACGAAAGTGTCCTGTCTTACCACATTCAAAGCATCGTTGAGGTTCGAAGCTTCCTCTCCTCCTAGTTCTCACATTTTGCAATGCTTTTGAGAACCTAGTAGAGAGAAGTGCTAGCTCCTCTTCTGGAAACTCCTCAATCTGTTCAAGTGTTAGAGAGGACAACAAAGCATGTGTACCACAAGATGAAGATTGACCGGAGCTAGGCATGTCACGTTGTGAAACAATAGCAATAGACTTGTTTGAATTCTTGCGTGATAAGATGTCAATTTCATGAGCCTTTAGTTTAGAGTAAAGCACATCTAATGTAAGAGAACTCATGACAGTTGATTCACAAATAGAAGTAACTTTCATCTCCCAGATTGACATGTCTAATGCACTAAGAAGTTGCCTAGCATTTTCAGCATCAAAAAAGTTAACATTGACACTACGCAGATTGCTGAGAGTTTTATTGAAGCGAGCAAAAAGGTCATCGATAGACTCACCGGGTTGCATCTCGAAACACATATATTCCTTTTTGAACATATCTTGTCTCACCTCCTTGATCGTGTTGGATCCTTCGTGATAGTCACAAAGCGCTCTCCACACATCATATGCCGATCGAAGGTGTGCAACGTAGTCGAAGTCGCTCTGAGTGAGTCCTTGGATGATCAAGTTTTTGGCTTTGTTGTTGTTGTCGACATCCCGTAGATTTGTAGCCATAACATGATCATTAGGTGGCACTTCGTAAGGCTTGTACACCTTCTCCCATATTTGTGAAGCCTTGCGCTTGGATGAAAGCCTCCATGCATGCCTTCCAAACCTGAAAATCAATATCAGCAAACACACAAGGTTTGGCGGGGTATTTCTCCATGATGATTAGTCGAAAACATGTGCAAATCATAATGATTAGAGCACTGTGGCTCTGATACCAATTGTAGGATCGAAGAGCACGTGAACAGCTACTAGAGGGGGGGTGAATGGTAGATTTAAAAATCTTATGCAGCGGAAACAATTAAAACCCAACCCCTTTGGTAGAAAAACGATCTGTTTAAAAAATCGTGTGTGAGACTAATATAAACGTGTTTCACCGTGACAAAAGTGATAAATATCAGAGATAATCAAGTCACAAAGGCAACCCAACAAGAATCACTCAAATCCGCCGAGAGAAACTCAAGTTATAATTGAAAGATCGAACAAAGGTCAATCTGTCATTCCCGAGAAAAACAGTTCTGAAACGCTGAAAAGAAACTCATGTAGATCAGAAACCACAAATCCAATGACCGTGAAATTTTGATAGATGATAGATAATCAAGTTCTGAAGACAACCCAAAAAGAATCACATCAACTGGATCTGTAAAGCTCGAGTTATGATAAAACACCGACGAAAGGTAGTGATGTCCAGAAACTCGACGAGTAAAACTTGTCTGGAACAAGTTGGACGAACAAGGCACAAAAGTTTCTTCAAACTACGAATTTTATTCAATAGAACACAAGATGAACAGCCTCAAAGTCGTCTACAACAAGCTCTGGGCTCCCTTGCTTCTATAACCAGCTCAAAAGCCAACTCAACTCAAATAAGGACCCTAATCCTACTCTGTTCACGAATCGAAACTTTCCATAACTGCTTAGGACTCTTCTATACGCAGATAGAAGCAATATTAAGACTTCCAAACACCTTAGGAACGTATCCCACATTCCTAAAACAACTCGAATTCGTGACACACACGAAATCCTATCATAACCAACTCGATATTTTCCATACCGATCCATAACCGACTCTACCGCAGCCAAAGTCATCAACCGATACGATCCGATCCTTCCAACCAGATTTTCCCATCCATAACCCATCTTCGGAACCATGTTTCCACGTCATGCACCGCATGCATACGTGCAAACACCTTCCTTCGATGTCCAGTAACCTTCATATGCACTGCCCTTGATTCAATCATCCTGCACGACCTCCTGACCCGCTCAACCACAATTCCTCCTGAATTTGGTTGTTGCAACCTCATCTCCACCCTGATACTAGTCCAAAGGATCCCGTCACCAGCCATAACTTGAACTCAAGCAACACCTGCACATGAACAAACAACCAATCCGTACGAGCCTAAGTCTGCGACTTGACTCAAGTCAGTTCCGAACACAACACCTTACGTGAGCACCTCACATATGCATGTTGCAAAGCATATCAAAACGATATCAGACATATCAACCAAAATTCACCAAAAACTTAGTAAAAGAATACTAAGCAATCTTTCTATAAGTGTAAAGCAAGTTTGAAAGATTTCACATGAAAATTTGGAACATTACGATCAAGCTCCGAACCTTGCCAAAGCTAACCAGAGCTTGAGCTGGAGCTTACCAAAGCTAGTACATCCTAGCGCCGGAGCTTACCAAAGCTAGTACAACCTAGCACCGGAGCTTACCAAAACTAGTCGGAACTAGTCATCCCAAAAGTCGGAGCTAGGAAAACATGTCGGAGCAAACCAACATAAGTCGGACCTAGCAAAACATATCGGAGCTTAACAAAGACATGCTGGAGCTATCAAAGACATGCCGGAGCTATCAAAGACATGCAGGAGCTAAAGAGAAAGCTCATCGGAGCTACCCAAAAACATGTCGGACCTAGACAAAGCAAGTCGGACCTTACGTCGGACCTTGCAAAAGCTCGAAGCTAGAGTCGGACCTTGCTAAAAAGATGTTATGGCAGCATTCAAAACTTTTATTGTCAAAGCCAGTGTGTTCAGCACACTTAGGTCTCACATTTAGGTCAGTGCTCACATCACTTGTATCTTCTTCATCTTGAGCTTCACGAGTTTCTTTTCCTATAGGCTTGCAAGTTGCTTTGAGAGCAACTTCCTTCTTTTTGTAGGAGGTGAGCTCAGCTAGATCTTTGACGTATTGGGCTTCCTTCTTCATCATCTCATGGTTTATGATATTTCCCAATAGCTCATCCGGGGTTTTTGTGGAACCCGGGGCTTTCTCAGATCATTGAGTATAATGTGACGTTTCTTGGCATAAAGGCTCTAATCATCCTTTTAACCACCCCATGGTCAGTCCATTTCTTGCTTCCATAGGAGCGAATCTTGTTGATAAGCATCTTCATCCGGTTGTACATGTCTTGAGGTGATTCACCTTCCTCAATAGCAAATCTCCCCAACTCTCCTTCAAGCATCTCAATTTTGGCTTCTCGGACTGACCTATTTCCTTCATGGACTGTTTTAACTGTATCCCAGATCTCTTTTGTGCTTTCCGATCCATCAATCTTGGTGAACTCCTCCCTGCCCAGTGATGATGTGATCACTGCAACGGCTTCTGCGTTGCGGTGAATTTCTTGTTCTTGTTCCGAAGTGAGTTCTTTGTCCGTGTTCGGGATATCTACACCCGTGCACACAATATGCCAAAGGCTAGGATTCAAAGAGATTAGATGCATCTTCATATTGTATTTCCACATGGTGTATTCATTTCTATCAAATTGCGGAGGCTTTCCCATGGGAATAGAAAGATAGTGATTATTTGAATCAAGACGATTATAATTTTAAGGATATCGGGAGTACTCATGATGAACACTCCTGTTCATCTTCTCTTCTTCTTTTCCCTTTTGTGCTAGCAGTTTCTTCCTTAGAAGTGCCTTCAATTGACGTACTTCTTCATCATCATGTGGATTTTCTCTTAGTACAAAGAATGCTTTAGTTTCTTCCTCTTCCTCGGTGTTGAGCACCTTCGGGATCTCGTTGTTCTTCTCAGAGGCCATTGATCTCTCCAAGCGGTGAGTGTCATTGATGGAGAACTTGCTCTGATACCAATTGAATGTGTCCTATAGGGGGGTGAATAGGCTTTGAAAATTTCGTGCACACTTAATCAAATAGTCAAAAACTTGATTGACCGGACTTGTCTGGTTGTGTGGGCGGACTAGTCCGGTGTGCCTGGTGTATGCTGATTTTATTAAGTATCTAAATAGGATTTAAATTCTTTTAAGTAGCAGAAATGTAAACAATAGATAAGATTACTTGAATTTACAATCTATGTCGTGAATTTGTACGTGAAAAACAATTTGCAATTCAAGTTATGATATTGATCAACTATGTGCCCTAATAAAGATGCAAAAGTAAAGAAGCACACGAGACACCGATTTTTACCGAGGTTGGATCTCATCAATGAGATCTACTCTTTGTTGAGGAAGCCCACAGAGAGCCGGGTCTCTTCAAACCCTTTCCCTCTTCAAGTCACCACACAAGGCCGACTTGAATCCACTACCACGGGCAATCACCAAGTTTATGGGGCAACCTCACACGTTGAGGGCTCCCACAAAAATTACAACATAAAGATGATCAAATACACTCAAAAATATTAGAAGAGAGAGTACGATTGTCATGAGATCAAACCCCAAGAGCTCACAACGAGTAGACGACGATATCCCAATCCCGAATCTAAGTGTTCAATTGGTTTTCACCTTTTTGGACTTTAGATGCGTGGGGAGATGTGTTTTTGGGCTGTTGAGACAGGTGGCGGCGCTAGTGTTTATGATTTTGATAGTAGGAATCGAAAGTTATATTGTGGGGCCGTGGATCTCCTATTTATAGGGTTTCCAAAAAGTTACCGTTAGAAATCCCAATGACCGGACTAGTCCGTACTGGGTACCAGACTTGTCCGGTGTGCTGTGTAGAAGACGACGTGGAATGCAACACACTAGAAACTTTAATTGTGTGAGGTATACCGGACTAATCGGGTGTATGTCCGGACTTGTCCGGTGCCATTGTAATTCAACTCCAGAGAGTTGAACGGACTAGTCTGATCCAAGAATGAACTTGTCAGGTGCTACGTGTAATTGGACCCCAGAGAGTTCAACAGACTAGTCCTATCCTATGGACGGACTTGTCCGGAGTGCACTCAATAGGAATTACAGAGACTTGAACAGACTAGTCCGTTCCATGATCGGACTAGTCCGATGCACTGTGTTATTGGATTCTAGAAAGGTTAACAGACTAGTCCGGTCCGTAGACGGACTAGTCAGGTTCACAGTGTATTTGGACAATAGAGAGTTAAACGGACTAGTCCAGTCCATGAACGGACTAGTCCGGTGCTCAGTAAGTTTTTAAGTGTTTTTAGCCCTTACCCCTACACAAATACTTGAGCTCTTGGGATGTGTCTCTCACACACAACCTATACATTTAAATCTACTTTGCGCTTCAGTTGACAGTTGGGCTTTTCTCTTTTCTACACCACTTCATTTTTCACCTTTTTTAGCGCACCGAACTATCTCATTTTGCTGATCCTGCAGTCATGTCAATAAATTCATTAGGATCTCATTTGCTTGTCATCAATCGTTCAAAACTCACAAGGGATTGCCTAGATGCACTTTCAATATCCGCCTTTTTGGTGATTGATAACAACCAATTGAGATTTCACGATTAAGAGTAAAAATTTGATTTTCTTGTTCACCCTATTCATGCAAAATTTCTCATATTGAGAATTTGCATCCACCATTCATCCATCCAATAATGAAAATCCATACATTTTGGTCATCAAAATATCTCTAGAAAAATAGAAGGAGTAGAAGACATGGCTACGTAATTTAAAAAAAAAAAGAGAGAGAAAAGAAGGTAGCCATGTTTCATCCTTAAAGAGAAAAAATCATGGAGTCCATATGTATCCATTCCATTCATGTGCATAAGGATTTCCTTTGTCAATTTGTTTGTTGCATAAGTCTCTCATAGGATCAAGTTTTATGCTTAGTAATACATGAATTGCAATGTGTGCCACATTTATCCCTACCAAGCTCTAGATATAGCCATATTAAGTATAGGGACAAATTGGCACAATATGCCAAGGTGAGGATAATAACACTTTTAGAGACTTGAGAGATTCCAAATGAGAGATAAGGACAATTTTTCCTTTGCCTTTCTGAATAGAGCAAATCGCCAGATCATTTCAGCAGAGGAAGATCCAAGAGAACTACATCCCAACCATTCCACTCTTCAAACAATCAAGATTGATGTCGTAGCCACACTCCACAAAGGGAATTCATGAATTGAAGTATGAGTTGAAATATCTAGTATTCCCTTTTTCTAACTTATAAGAAAATTTATGAAAGCACCTTAGTTCTTTTTCTTGCCTTCACTCGAGGACGAGCAAATGACTAAGTGTTGGGGAGTTTGTTGACGTTCCTTAAGTGCCATATTTAGACCGTCAATGCACCTCATAATGTGCACAAAAAAGAAACACAACGTAGTGGTGGGGTTAAAAACTAACTAATTTCACAAGTGTTGGTTTTTATTTCTCTACAAGTGAATTTAGACCACAAATACGAAGACATGCAAGGAGTAATCCATAAAATTGGGTTTCGACGAATCAGGCGACACCACGTGTCACCACATGGATCAAATGGCACACAAACATAAGTATTCGAGGCCATCCAATGGTGTATCACCCATATCATGTAATGGGACCCACCTGTTAGACACCTGGAGGAAGAACTGGCCGTTTGGAGCCAGGACCAGGTCGGCCGACCCCCCTAGTCGACCGACTAGGTCCTGGCGCCAAACACGCTCAAACGCCACGTGTTGTCTCCTCCTGGCTTGATGAAGTCAAGGGTGACTAATTCACGCGCAATTGGTGGTGGGAACCGACCCTTCTACCACCTATAAATAGAACCCCACACCTCACTTCACACACACACCAAAAGTTGAGAATAGAATATCACTCCAAAGGTTTAGAGTAGTCCTAGAGGCTGCCAAGTAGAAGGAGAGTGTGGTGAAGAGTTTAGGATAAGGAGGCTTGGGCTTGTCAAGTCCCTCTTCTACACTTGTAGCCCTACAAAGGTGTTATTCAAATCAAGTAAGCCCTTTGTGAATTCAATTCAAGTTTGATTCTCTATTCATAGTAGTTTGCACAAGTAGTTACTTGTGGGTTCTTTGCTTTAATTTATTAGAGGCTCTAGTTGTATCTTTGTGTTCGAAACAACTAGAGTTGTGATTTAGAACGTAAGCGCGGTGCTTAGGTTAGAAATCACCAGTGAATATCTCGTAGACCCATAGATTGAAGAGGTAGGCAGTAGGTGGTGACAACCCTATCTGTCCATTGTAATCCTTTACGTTCAACTATGTCATAGGCTGTTGGCAGGAGACGCCTAGTGTTGCTAGGGGTAAACCAATGCCCGAAGCAAGCAGCTACTGCAAATTCATTTGGATTAGAATCAATACTTTAAATTCCTCTCTCTTCCTTGCCTACCAAACTATTTTGTGTCCTTGGGTGAATTAGTTTGTAAGATTACACACACATTCCATGGATTTGATACCCTTGGAATACTCTCTTAAGGGGAAGTGCTACATGATAGTTTTCGTGCGCTTGCGGATTCTTATCTGTGATGTAAGAAACATAACCGCCCACTTGGTAGTGACCTGGAGAAATCACACGTGAAACAGTGCAAAGGCCAGGTCGGCCGACCGACCTAGTCGGTCGACCTGGTCCTGGCGCCAAACTCGGCCAGCTTCAACGTGTTGGCTCCTCCCGGCTTGAAGAAGTCAGTGGTGACTGATTTCCGTGCTTTTTGTGGCAGGAACCGACCCTTCTCCACCTATAAATAAGACTCATCACCTGTCACTTCAACACACACCACTTGAGCATCATTCTATTGTATACACTAGTTCTCTTAGTCCTTAGTGGAGTTATGCTATAGAGATGAGATCCTCTAGTCCCATGTCCAAGTTGGGAAAGGTATGGCTCTTGTATCTTTTCTCATATTTGTGAATTTATGCATAATAAAGATATTATTTTTAGTCTTCTTTTAATCATATACTTGGATGAATCATTTCTTGTTTGATTGTGGATTCCATGTATGTGGTAGGAGTAGTCTTTTTTTATGATGCCATATTTCTCTTAATCTATCATCATAAACACTACAAACCCCTACCATAGTCTAATTAGTTATGTTATGATCATGTTAATATGAATAGCTTATGCTATGTATCAAAATAATTGCCTTAGGATGGCTTGTGCCATAGCTTTTAAGGTATTTACTTAATATGCTAGCATAGTGCTAGGGTAGTTAAGTAACGTTCAATGTCTCATAGACCCACGGATTGACGAGGTAGACAGTAGGTGGTGACATCCCTATCTGTCCTTTGTAATCCTCCACGTTCGGCTATGCCATAGGCTCTTGGCGGAAGTCATCCTAGTATTGCTAGGGGTAAACCCTTGCCTGATGTGTTGAACAACTTAGCATAAGGATACACCATTAGCATGCTCTTTAGTATCTAACCTAGGCTATGTATATGTATACCAGAAGCATTGTAGGAGTAACTCCCCAACTCTTAGTTTAATCTCCACTAGGACCTATTTACCTTTTAGAATAGATTGCTTAGTTGTGTGTCACACTACCTATATGTTATCAACTTACCCCTGTCTTGATAATTGATTAGTATCCCATAGCTTGATCATAAGAATAGTGTTTACTTTACTGCATAGCCTTCCTTTTGGATAAATATGATACCCTTGGGAATACTCTTGGGTGAAATGCTACACGACAATTTTCGTGCGCTTGCAGACCTCATCTCTTTCGAGAGATGATCTTTGACGTATGAAGCGTCAACAAGCATTTCTGGCGCCGTTGTCGGCGATGATTTGTTAATGTTTCTTAGTAGTTGTCAATAGCTAGATGGTATTTTGTACCATAGCAAAGGAACAACGAATCACACTCAACCCACGTTGAGTTCACGTCATTCCTTTGTTGTTATAGGTATGTTGTACCTTTGCCAATGAATAACGGATCATACTTAACACATGTGGGGTACATGTCACTCTTTTGTGGCTGAAGGGTATCATTAGCTTAGACAAGGAATGACGGATCACACCCAATGCTGGAGGGGTACAAGTTATTCCTTCATGGCAAGAAGGTATGATACACTTTAGCCAAAGAATGACAGGACACACTCAACGCATGTTGAGTGCACGTCATGCCTTTATGTGAAGGGTTATCATTACCATAACTAATAAATAACAAGGTACATCCATCCTATGGAAACCTTGGGGTGTGGATGAGCGACGTCGACCAAACTCTCTTCAACCACACTGGTGAAATCCATGGAAGGCAACCCAACATCGACCCTCAACCCCTCCAATGTAAAAGCCATGCGGCAACAAGGTTAGGCCAACCTCATGGCCTACATCGGTCGTTAGGGTTTCAGCCCCTAGCGCGGACCTTGAACATTGGGGGAGGACCTCCACTTGAGGTAACTTGTATCACACCCCTTGCATATTTATTTTCCATTCAACCACCATCCACCTTGAATATAAAAAACTTAAAAATAAGTAAAATAGATTTTATTTCAAAATAAAAATAAAAGATGTGCGGTAAGAATGATTTGGAATTCACATAAATGAAATGATGAATAGTTGTTCTGTTTTATTTTTCCTAAGTCCATAGTTTACAACTTACTACTCTCCAAAATATTGCCTGCATTGGCTAGAATTACTTTTGCCTTGATTTAGAAATTGTGGGTAGCAAAAGCTTAATCCAATTCTAAGTTGTTGTGAGATATGATATAGTGATAGGGCTGTTATTCCTAGTTTGAAAGTGATACTTAGATTTCTGGAGAAATTCTAAAAAGATTTAAGTTACCCTCATTTGATCGGAAATACCTACCAAAGCCATATGATACATTACATTGATAAACCTTATGCATATGCTATTTGTCTTCACATTGAGCGTTGTCAAGCTAGTATAGACCTATGAGAGAATTCATTCCTTTCATTTTGATTTTCAAGACTTCACTTGCACATGTTGTACTTCTATACTAGAAGTAAGCAAATTCCCATCATACCACCATTCCACAACAAAAAGAGAAACTCCATACCATTCATGCCTAGTACTCTCTCCAATTTATTGCATTCAAAGGGAGCAGAAGACATGGCTACAAGAATACGAAAAAAATGCATGCTTACATCAAAAGCATGAGAAAAAAAAAGAGAAAAGTTGCCATGTTTTATCCCTGCAAAATAAGAGAGTCCACTCAAAAAGGAGTCATCTCAAATATCCACATCCACCTCCATTCCATCACACATGCACAAGTCTTGAATCAAATAGTTTTAATTGATTTCTCCTAAGGCTTACTTTTTTGACTTAGCAACATTATGTGTTTCAAATATGCCTACTATATTCCCTACCAAGCTCCACATACAAGCCTTATTTTTAGCGGTAGTATGAATTTAGGCAAAATGCCTTGGTTAGGAAATATTTCCACTACACATAAAGGAGAGACTGAGAGAATCAAATTTAGGTACTTATAATCTAAATTGAACTCTCTGGAATTTGAGTGGAACTTGATTTCTAGGGTATGTGTGCTCCATTTGCTGTTCTATCTTGCAACCACCTATGAATAGGAGATGGCATAATCCCTCTAATGACTTAAGATGGGTAAAGTACCATGCCAATTTTTGCAATACTAGGTAGAGTATTTTGTTGTGCACATGGTACTTTTGAAAAGTAGAACATTGTAGCAATTCCTGATCATAACCCTAAAGTCTTGACTTTGCTCAGGACTAGCAAAGGATAAGCTTGGGGGAGTTTGTTGACGGCTGTTATATACAAATTTCACCCGTCAACATAACTCAATTATGTGAAGGAAATATCATTTCTTACACATATCACCTTTCTATTTAACCTATTTCCACTTGTACTTGGAGAAATTGGTGCATGCATGTATTTTATACAAAATTGAAGTGAAAAAAGGGGATGGATCCTATAAAATATAATCTCAGCCAATCAAGCACCGACATGTGGCACCACATGGATCAAATGGCATGAAAAACAGAAGTATCCGACGATGGAACAATAGATCACACTCAACCCATGAAAAGAAAAAGAAAAAAAAAGAAAAGTAGCCATGTTTCATCCCTGCAAAATAAGAGAGTCCACACAAAAAGGAGTCATCTCAAATATCCATATCCACTCCATTCCATCACACATGCACAAGTCTTGAATCAAATTATTTTGAATCGATTTCTCCTAAGGCTTGCTCTTTTGACATAGCAATATTACGTGTTGCAAATACGCCTAGTATATTCCCTACCAAGCTCCACATACAAGCCTTATTTGGTGGTAGGATGAGTATAGGCAAAATTCCTTGGTGAGGAAATATTTCCACTAAACACAAAGGAGAGAGGAGAATCAAAGTGAGGTACTTAAAATCTAAATTGAACTCTCTAGAATTTGAGTGGAACTTGATTTCTAGGGTATGTGTGCTCCATTTACTGTTCTATCTTTCAACCACTCATGAATAGGAGACGGCATAAGCCCCATAATGACTTAAGATGGGTGAAGTATCATGCCAATTTTTGCAATACTAGGTAGAGTATTTTGTTCTGCATATGGTACTTGGAGAAAGCACACGCAAAACAGTGCAAAGACTAGGTCGATCGACCCCCCTAGTCAGTCGACCTAGTCCTGACGCCAAACTCGGTCAGCTTCCACGTGTTGGCTCCCCCTGGCTTGAAGAAGTCAGTGGTGACTAATTCGTGCGCTTATGGTGGCAGGAATTGACCCTTCTCCACCTATAAATAGGAGCTCTCACCCCTCACTTCAACACACACCACTTGAGCATCATTCTATTGTATACACTAGTTCTCTTAGTCTTTGGTGGAGTTAGGATATAGGGAGCAGAGCCTCTAGTTCCAAGTCCAAGTTGGGAAAGGTATGGCTCATGTATTTTTTCTTATATTTGTGACTTTATGCATAATAAAGATATTATATTTAGTCTTCTTTTATTCATATACTTGGATGATGCATTTCTTGTTTGATTGTGGATTCCATGTATGTGGTAGGAGTAGTCTTTATGATTATGTCATATCAGTCTTAATCTATCATCATAAACACTACAAACCCTCACTATTGTCTAATTAGTTATGATAGGATCATGTTAATATGAATAATTTATGCTATGTATCAACATTTGTTTAACGATGATTTAGTTCATTGCCTTAGTATGGCTTGTGCCATGGCTCGTAAGGTATATATTTAATATGCTAGCATGGTGCTAGGGTAGTTAAGTAGCGTTGGATGTCTCGTAGACCCACGGATTGAAGAGGTAGGCAATAGGTGGTGATAGCCCTATCTGTCCTTTGTAATCATCCACGCTCGGCTATGCCACAGGATCTTGGCAAGGGTCATCCTAGTATTGCTAGGGGTAAACCCGTGTCCGATATGTTAAACAACTTAGCATAAGTATTCACCATTGATATGCTTATTAGTATCTAACCTAAGCTATGTATGTGTTTATTAGAAGAATTGTAGGAGTAACTCCCCAACTCTTAGTCTACACTCCATTAGGACCCATTTACCCTTTAGAATAGATTTCTTAGGTGTCTGTCACACTATCCATATTATCAACTTACCCATGTCTTGATAATTGATTAGTATCCCATAGCGAACATAAGAGTAGTGTTTACTTTACTCCATTGTCTTCCTTTGGGATAAATACGACACCCTTGGGAATACTCTTTGGTGAAATGCTACATGACAGTTTCCGTGCGCTTGCAGACCTCATCTCTTACTAGAGATGATCTATGATGTTAAGAAACATCAACAGATGTATACTGGTTGGAAGAGCAGAACTGGTGGTCACTTGAATGAGTGGTACACCAAGTTAGATGAATTTTTGGATCGAACATTTTCGTTGTCAATGGATGATAAGGTGTAGTTCCCATGTACGACATGTCAGAACACCATGTTTTTGAACAAAATAGTACTTTCATTTCACTTATGTCAAAATGGTTCTACGCCACATATGAGGTGTGGACCTTCCACGGCAAGACTAAATCTCAAGTTGTAGAAGAAGTGGACGAGGATGATGATAGAACGGGCATTGATAGGATGGATGAGATGCTAGAAGCTATGGAAGCGGAGGATCCTCATACATTGGAGGCAGACAAGTTCTTCGTTGAGCTCAAAATATTAGAAAAACTGTTGCATGAACACATAGATGTGACCGTTCTTGCTTTCATGACCATATTTATGGCAATTAAGTCTAAGAACTTTTTTCCATCAACTACTAGAATGATCTCATAAAACTGATCTGCGATATCCTTCCACAACCTCACAACGTGCCTAAAGATATGTATCAGTCGAAGAAATTGATATCTGGTCTCGGTATGAACTATGAGAAAATTGATGTGTGCCCAGACAATTGCATGCTATTCTGGAAAGAACTTGCCAACAAGAACATGTGCTTGAATTGTGGTACACCGAGGTATGTCAAAGTTGTTAATGACGATGGCGATAATGTGATGACAGATGTCACACATAATCAGCTTTGTTACTTGCCCGTGACTCCTCGATTGAAGCGTTTGTTTCTTTCAAAAAGAACCACAAGACACATGAGATGGCACGAAGAAGGTAAACGTGAGAAACAACAATTCTTGATGCGTCCGTACGATGGTGATGCATGGAAGGCGGTAGACCATTTCGATCTAGATTTTTCTCGCGATGCGAGAAATGTTCACATCGGGTTAGCGACAGACGGATTCTCACTGTTCTATACAAAAGCCACGCCATACTCCTATTGGCCCGTCTCTGTCATTCTGTACAACCTGCCACCAACTTTTTGTATGAAGTACGAGTTCATGTTCATCAGCCTCATTGTACCTGGACCGGATCATCCTGGGTCACGTCTCAACATATGTTGAAACCACGGATCGAAAAATTGAAAATGTTGTGGACAGAAGTCAAAGCGTACGACAGTTACAAGAAGTGGAAATTCAACCTTCAAGCTGCATATTTGTGGTCCGTCCAAGATTTGCTGGCATAGGGCATGTTTTTCGAATAGAGCACTCACGGTCGTTTGACGTGTTCGATATGTGCTTCGGACCCAAATTGCTTTTGACTAACTCATGGAGGCAATATATCATACTTGGATTGACACAGACATCGGTTGCCTCCGAATCACATATTTAGGCAACAGAGGCATGTCTTTCGAAAAAACACCGTTGGAGAAACTGGTGTTAGATGAAGGTCGTCCTGAATATTTTGTAGGTTACAGAGAGGAACACAATTGGACTCACATATGCGGACTTTGGGAGCTACCGTATGTGAAGTTGTTGATTCTAATGCACAACATTGATGTCATGCATCAGGAGCATAACATGGGCAAAAGTATCATAAGCACATGCATGGATATGACTGGCAAAATGAAAGATAATATAAAATCTAGAGTAGATTTGGCAGACATTTGTAATCGTCCAACTCTTGAAATATCTGAAAGTGGTAGTAAGCCACATGCTTCTTTCTGTCTTCGACCTAAAGAAAAGAAAGAAGTCATGAAATGGTTGAAAACTTTGAAATTCCCAGATGGTTATGCACCTAGCCCGAAACGAGCCGTGAATGTGAACACAGGAAACCTCAGTGGGTTGAAGAGTCATGATTAGCACATTATCATGGAAACACTCTTGTCTGTTATGTTTCGGGGCTATATATATGAGGTGGTGTGGAAGGTTTTAGCTGAGCTCAGCAATTTCTATAGACAACTTTATGATAAAGAAATCAAGATAGGGATGATGGATAAGTTAGAGAAGGAGATACCGGTACTTTTATGTAAGATGAAATTTTTTCCCGCCGGGTTTCTTCAATCCAATGCAACATCTGCTTATTCATCGTCCATTCAAAGGTAAAGTTGGTGGTTCTGTGCAGTACAGGTGGATGTATCACATTGGAAGAGCGCTACGGTATCTGAAACCAATCATTGGCAACAAAGCAAAGGTGGAAGGGTGCATCGCCGAAGTATATGCTCTTAAGGAAGTAGGATACTTTTCAAGTTTATACTTTGCATAAGAACACAATGTCAATACTTCGGCGATGCAGTACAATGTGGACGAAGGACCCCCTTGTAGCAAACTCTCCATTTTTCAAACGAGAAGCACTACCGTTGATAGGTACACGACCTACGACCTACCCGAACGTGTGACACCCGGTTCCGAAGATGAACCAAGTGCAGTATATGTGTGCCCAGGATGTTTAACACACATATACAAGTGCATCACAAACGATATACAGATAATTAAAACAGCTCAAGATTAATTAACCAACTTTTATTACAAATTCAAAATATTCTTGAATACAAGCACTAATGAATATTAATGACATGTTCAACTAATGCAGTGGAAATACTCTAATTAAGCAAACTAAGCAAAAGGGATAGCGCAGCTCCAAGCTGACGGTAGACACGGCCTAGAACTTTGCATTATCGCCATTAAACTCACAATCCTAACCTGCAACTGTTGGGGGGGGGACTGCAAGAGTGAGTACATGTTGTACTCAGCAAGTGTGGAAAGTATGACATGTGGCTGATTCAAATGATGAATGTAATAAAGGCTAAGTGCTGAAAAGTATATTAAAACATTTGAAAAGCAATATATTAGATGTATACGAATCAAACCCATCATAAGCCATGTAGTAATCATAATAGCAGTCCATATTCCATATCCATCATCATATACCAATATCCATATTCAATACCAGAATTTAATTCATAACCATCCATAACCATAATACCAACCATAACCATCCCAAATCCCAATTTCCCTCTAATCATGGAAGTTGTTCAGGTGCTCATAACCGGGAGGACGGCTATCATGTTAGTTTTATAGACTCTACAGAGTTTGTACCGCTTTACCCACGTGTTCGTGATTTCATCACCTTTCGGTGACTAAGAACCTCCCTTATGCCCATGACCCGTCGGTCACACTATGCACTTCCGTTGGTGTGTGGCCAAGAGATCACAAAATAGCCTTTACAAAGGGATTACTAGCCTATTTAGACCCCACTGAGGTTTCACCGGTGGCGATGTCTCCTACAGAGCACATCTTCAACCAAGAGCCCCCTCTTGAACCATTCGAATCCCAGAGTAGTCCCACCAATCATCAACAAACCCAATCCGACTACCCCTTCCCCGAGCATCCTTAATGGTCCAAATAGCACTGGCAAAGCCCTAATTAATCATCTACGCCGCACCCATACTTGGCCTCGTGGTGGCACTGTAGTCCTGGCTTATTCTCGCATGAACCGGTCCTTAGAACTAAAGCAAGCAAACCACCATAACATCCAACCCTGCTTAGATCACCCATTACCATATCACATTGACCAGTTCACATTAACCAGAATAACATTAATGCATAATTAAATGTGTAGTGTTGTTTTCCCATCCCAATTAATTAAGCGAAGCAAAAAGGTAAAAAGCCCATCCTGACTCTCTACCATAATTCCAGGTGACAAGGGTGGTTAAATAATTCTAGTAAACTTCCTACCATTGGATTTCCCATCAAATTGACACAACATGCAGTTTTGCAAAAAAAACATTTATTTTAAAACAGGATCAATATGCTTCAAGGACACTTGTCTTGCTCCGATGGATAGGGTTGCTCAAGCGCTTTGAAGTCTTAGTTCTGGAAATCCTCGTACACGACCTCTTGAGCACTTCCTTCTACTCGTGATCACACATACAAGAAAATACATACAATTCATCATGATGCACACAAATTAATCAACATGCAATGACATGCATGCATGCAAGGTTCAATAATTAATTAACTACGATGGTTTATTAGTTAGATGCAACTAGTTCATACATGTTCATAGGGTTTTATCGAGGATTAATGCTGCTGAAAATATGAAGACGATGCAACTAAAATCAATTTACATCTATTAGATCTAATACGTCGCTAAAATTTGCATTGGAAAAACGAACCCTACTGTAGATGCGACGTGTTCAAAGATCGCGGAACGGAGGCGACGCGTAGATGAAGTGGATGGTGCAGCGGTCCTCCGGCGGCACGACGACGACGACGACGATCTTTGGCGGACGACGGCGCCGTCCTCTTTTTTCTTCCTCTTCCTCCCCCTTTTTCTTCTCTTTTTTTTCTTCCTGGCGGCACCTCTGTCCTTTGTTTCTTTTTCCCTATCGGCAGCTAGGGTTCCTGGCTACAGGAAAATACGAAGCCACTGGGGCTTTTATAGCCTGGCGCGGGCGTGGCGCGGGCGGCACCGTGGCTGACTCGGCCTGGGGCGCGCGGCTGCAGGGGCGCGGGCGAGCTGCTCGGGCGGGGACGCGTGGTGCTGGGGGCGTGCGCTGGGCGCGGGAGCATGGGGCATCGCGCAGGCGGGGCCGGGGCGCGCTGGCTGGGCCTGGCTTGGCCTGGCCGGCGGTTGCCTTTTTTCTTTGTTTTTTCTTTTTTTTTTTCATTTTTTTTCTTCTTTTTTATTTTTTATTTATTTATTCTTTATATTATTATCTTTTTTCTTTACATATATAAATATTATTATTATATATATTATTATTTATTTTATTATTATTATTATTTTTATATTTATTCCCTAATACATGTTTTACGCTATTATTTTCTTTTTCATCTTTTGGTACTCATATTTGTATATATGCTCCGTCTTTTATTTTTTTTCTTTATTCTACTAATGTTTAATGCATGATCATGTATGCAATGCATGATGCGAAAATTGAGGGTGTTACAAACCTACCCCCTTAAAGTGAATGTCGCCCTCGAGATTCGACAGCGTGGAGAAAAGATGAGGGAATTCAGCGTTCAGGTCTTCTTCACGTTCCCACGTAGCTTCGGCTTCCGTATGGTGGTTCCATTGCACTTTGCACCTACGGACCCTCTTATTCCTCGTGACCGTTTCCTTCACGTCCAAGATCTTGATAGGTTGCTCGACATAGGACAAATCCACCTGAAGTTCTAACTCATCCATCAGCACCTGTTCTCCCGGCACCCTCAGACACTTCTTGAGTTGAGACACGTGAAACACGTCGTGTACATCGGAGAGATACTTCAGCAGCTCAAGCCGATAAGCTACCTCCCCTCGCTTGTCCAAAATCTTAAATGGCCCGATATAGCGAGGTGCAAGTTTTCCTTTGACGTTAAACCGGCGTTGCCCTCGGATAGATGACACTTTGAGGTATACGTAATCTCAAACTTCAAATACCAGATTCCTTTGTTGATTTTCCGCATAACCTTTTTGCCGCGACTGAGCAGCCCTTAGGTTTTCACAAATTATTCGAACTTGTCTTTCAGCGTCTTGTAACACATCAGGACCAAATACTTGGTTCTCTCCTGTTTCATTCCAAAACAAAGGTTTCCTACACTTCCTTCTGTATAGTGCTTCATACGGTGACATTTTCAAACTTGCTTGGTAACTATTGTTGTATGAAAATTCTGCATATGGAAAGCTCTTGTCCCAACTTTTCCCATGCTTCAAAGCACAAGCTCTTAACATGTCTTCCAAAATTTAATTGGTCCTCTCGGTTTGTCCATCCATTTGAGGGTGATATGCTGAACTGAAGTTCAACCTTATTCCCAAAGCTTCATGCAATTTCTGCCAAAATCTTAAGGTAAGCTGAGAACCTCTATCTGAGACTATCTTCTTTGGTACTCCGTGTCGACACACAATATGCTCCATGTATATTTTGGCCAATTGTGCAGCTGTATATTTGGTCTTCACAGGGACAAAATGAGCTGACTTGGTTAAGCGATCCACAATTACCCAAATTTAGTCGTAACCAGACTGAGTACGTGGTAACCCAACTATGAAGTCCATTCCAATTTCTCCCCACTTCCATTCAGGGATCTTCAGTGGTTGCAATAATCCAGCCGGCCTTTGATGTTCAGCTTTAACTCGTTGGCACACATCACACAAAGCAACATATTCGGCTATGTCCTTTTTCATGCTGGCCCAACAATAGCATGTCTTCAAATCCTTGTACATCTTTGTACAACCGGGATGAATTGAGTACGGCAAGTTGTGCCTCCTTTAATATTGTCTCCCAAATATGCTTCACATTAGGCACGATAATTCTCTTTCCAAGCCATAAGGTACCATGTTCGTCTTCATCAAATCTGAATTCTCTCCCTTCTTCAGTCCTTTCCTTGATTTCCTTGATCTCCTCATCTGTGGTTTGTGCTTCTCAAATTTCTTGCTCCAAGGTTAGATTTAACTCCATCATTCTCATCTCATTCACAAATCCAAGATTAAACCGTTCAAACTCCTTGCATAACTCGGATGGCAATTCTCGAACTGTGAGTTGATTACTTACTCCCTTCCGACTCAAGGCATCAGCCACTACATTGGCCTTTCCTGGATGATAGTTGATCCCCACACCATAATCCTTGATGAGCTCCAACCATCTTCGTTGCCTCAAATTCATATCTGTTTGTGTGAAAATATACTTAAGACTCTTATGATCCGTATAAATTTCACACCTATGTCCAAGAATATAGTGTCTCCGAATCTTCAATGCATGTACCACGACTGCAAGTTCTAAATCATGTGTTTGGTAATTCTGCTCATGTTTCTTCAATTGTCTTGATGCATAGGCGACCACTTGACCTTCTCGCATCAATACACATCCAAGACCTTGTCTCGATGCGCCACAATAAATATCAAAACTCTTGCTCACATCCGATAGTACCAAAATTGGGGCTGTTGTCAACCTCTTCTTCAAGTCCTCAAAACTGTTTTGACAAGCTTGAGTCCATGGGAAAGCCTTTCCCTTCGTTAGCAATTCTATCATGGGCTTGGCTATTTTGGAAAATTCCTTGATGAATCGACGGTAATATCCAGCCATTCCAAGAAAACTCCTTATTTCCTTTACGTTTTGCGGTGGTTCCCTCTTCAACACGTCCCGCACTTTACCGGGGTCAACTGATACTCCTCCTGAGATGATATGACCCAAAAATGGCACCTCTTTCAACAAAAATTGACACTTGTTGACCTTGGCATACAATTGATGCTCTCACAATTTCTGCAGCGTAAGCCTCAAGTGTTCCTCATGTTCCTTCTCATTCTTCAAGTAGATCATAATGTCATCAATAAGCACCACGACAAATATATCCAAGTACTCCATGAAGACCTTATTCATGAGATACATAAAGTAGGAAGGTGCATTGGTCAATCCAAAAGACATCACCGTGTACTCATAAGATCCATACCGTGTCCTAAAAGCTGTCTTGGGTATGTCCGATGGTCTAATCTTTATTTGGAAGTATCCCGACCTCAAATCAATCTTAGAGAAGACACAAACACCCTTCATCTGATCAAACAAATCTTCTATGCGTGGCAAGGTGTACTTGTTCTTGATGGTCACCTTGTTGAGAGCTCGGTAATCCACATACATCCTTTGCGTTCCATCCTTCTTGTCCACAAATAGAATGGGCGCTCTCCAAGGTGAAGAGCTTGAGCAAATGAAACCTTTCTCTAGTTGTTCTTGAATCTGCTTCTTGAGCTCCGCTAATTCCATAGGAAGCATCCTATATGGCCTCTTAGCTATAGGTGCAGTTCTAGGTATTAAATCAATAACGAATTCAATGTCTTGATCAGGTGGCAGACCTGGCAACTCGTCTGGAAAAACATCCAAAAATTCACACACCACCGGAATCTCGTCAATTGCGGCACCGTCCATATGATTCAGCTAAAATTGCTTCGGTGCGGTTTGAGATGCTTCAAACTATACGGTGATCCCTTCCTCATTAGTCAACTTCACCGTCTTCGTGGCATGCTCAATAACTTCATTGTGCTTCCTCAACCAGTCCATACTAAGTATAATGTCCAATTCTTGAGAATCCAAAACAATAAGGTTGGCGGAGAAGTCAACCCCCCTTATTCTAAGGCTTACTTTTGGACATACTATATTTGTCCTCATCTCTCCTCTAGGAGACTTAACCAATAGAGTAAACTTCATATGAGAGATAGGAAAACTATACTTGGCAACATACTTCGATGCAATGAATGAATGCAATGCTCCAGAATCAAACAACATAGTTGTGGGGTTGGAGTTGGCGAGAAACCTACCAATGACCACGTCATCCGCTTCTTGAGCATCCTTCGTAGAGACATGGTTCACGTTGCCACGAGCAAAATTCTGCTGTCCAAGGTTCCCTTGTGGCGCTCCTCCATTAGGTCTTGAGTTTTGCCTCAACGCATTGCTTCCTTGACCAAGGCCTGACTTAGGACATTGATGCGCAAAGTGTCCGGCTTCTCCACATGTATAGCACTTCTTAATTCCACCAGAATTATTGGGGCAAACTTGGTTCTGAACATTTGCACCAGGAAAGTTTGCGCGAGGTGCATAAGTCATGGGAGGCCTAGGTGCTTGCATGACAGGGCGCTGCTGCACAAACAGAGTTGGGCGTGGTGCATAACCAGGGCGATGTACAGGAGCAGAGGAGCTGTAGTATGGTGCATTAGGAGGTGCAAAGCGAGGGCGTGTAACACCCTCATTTTCATGAATCATGCCCTACATACACTCATATACATGTTTAACATTAGCCCACATAAAGAGGAACAAGTTAAAAATTGATTTGGAACAAAACCGCACTTAAAACGTAGGAAAGTGCGGACTAGTCCAATTTTTGCTGCGGACTAGTCCGATTTTGGCACTGGAAACTTTCGTACTTGTCCGATTTTGTGTGGACTAGTCCGATATTCCATGAATCCTTGAAAAATTGCTAAGTCCTTGGACTTTTCCGGACTAGTCCGGTGTTACAGCGGACTTGTCCGATTTCCTCTCTGTTTAAAGTCGGACTTGTCCGATTTTCTCTCTGGACAACTTCGGACTAGTCCAGTCCTTTCTGGACTTGTCCGATATTTCGCGACTCCAAGTTGATCTTTTGTTTTACGACTTGTTTCTTGGGTTTCACGTTAAGTGGGCCTAGGGACGTCATTCCTAACTCTTTTAGAGCCCATGAGGGACTCTAAACCAGCCTCTACTCATCCCAAACTCGAAATCCATCTAACCCTAGCCTCCACCTCTATATAAACAGCCCCACCCCTTGGTTCAACATCTATTTGCCACTTTTCCACCCCACCCAAACCCTACGTGGAGAGCCACCATCAAGGAGGGAGGAGAAGATTCCAAACAAGAAGAAGAAGAGGAGGAAATGAAAGAGGATCAAGATCTCCACGAAGTTTTCGTTCTTCACCACCAAATCATCCCCAAGTTCATCACCAACCCTAGATCATCAAGATCAAAGTGTTACCTCCAAGTTTCTTGATTCATTGGAGTTCTAAACACCTGGTATACCTTCTATTATATTTTCCTTACGTGAATTCAACCCCTAATCTCCGAATTTACGTCGATCTAGAAAACCCTAATCTTCTGATCTCGCAGAGGGCGGACTTGTCCGGTCCCTAGCGGACTAGTCCGGTCTTTCTGGTTAAATTGTGTTGAATTAATTCTAAAATTTGATCTAATCGAATCCAAACTTGTATAAACTTGTTAGAAGCTATTAGAACTAGTTAGTGATCATTACAAGCAATTTAGTAACAAGTTCTACCTTGCATTTGCATTAATCATGCATGTCATGTCATATTGAGTAATATTTGTGCACTCTTTGATTGTGTTTCTTGTCTTGTATGTTTATTGTGTGGATTAGATGGATTTGCGCTAGAAAGTGCCGCGGAGGATCTACAGCACCAAGAGTTTGAATGCTTTGACCCTAATCAACCGTAAGAGCAAGGCAAGTGTCATTGAAGCATATTGATCCTGTTTTTAAAATAAATGTTTTGTTTGCAAACTGCATGTTGTGTCAATTTGATGGGAATCCTATGGTAGGAAGTTTACTAGCATTGTTTGACCACCCTTGTCGCCTGGAATTTATGGTAGAGAGTCGGGAAGGGCTTGTTACCTTTTGCTTCGCTTAATCAACTGGGATGAGAAACAACGATACCACTCAATTTAATTATGCATGGATGAGATTATGGTTAATATGAACTGGTTAATATGGTATGGTAATGGGTGATCTAAGCAAGCCTGGTATGTGGATGGGTTGGATGTTTTGGTGGTTTGCTTGCTTTAGATCTAAGGACCGGTTCATGCGAGAATAAGCCAGGACTACAGTGCCACCACGAGGCCAAGTATGGGTGCGGCATAGCTGATTAATTACGGCTTTGCCAGTGCTATTTGGACCATTATGGATGCTCGGGGAAGGGGTAGTCGGATTGGGTTTGTTGATGATTGGTGGGACTACCCTGGGATCCGAATGGCTCAAGAGGGGGCCCTCGGTTGAAGATGTGCTCAGTTGGAGGCATCGCCACTGGTGAAACCTCAGTGGGGGTCTAAATAGGCTAGTAATCCCTTTGTAAAGGATATTTTTTGATCTCTTGGCCACACACCGATGGAAGTGTTGAGTGAATTTGTTGAGATACCCACGCTTGATCTACCTTGCCTCAAGTTCTCAAATTCTTGCCTCTTCAAGATCATAACTCCTTCCGGCACATAATGAGAACAGAAGTTCTCCTTGAATTCCGCCCAAGTGATCCTCTCTTGATTCTCATGAGCATTGCAATAAGCATCCCACCAATCCGCAGCTGCTCCAATGAGTTGATGAGAAGCAAATAGCACCTTCTCCCGGTCACTGCATTGGACAATAGGAAATTTCTTCTGAAGGAAAGCTATAGGTAAGAATTTAGAAACGTCCCCAACTATATGAATCAAGGGATATGAAACTAACCAACTAGCCACACTAGCCTAGGTGGACATGGCAATGCTAAAGCATCCCAATATCCTCTATTAAGCACAGAAGCAAGCAATATATATCGCAAACAGCACACCAAACAGAATCAAAACGCTTCCTGAGTGCTCCTATGTGCTCTAAAGTGTCTATTATATCTAGGATGCATCCTACGGTCAACCTGGCTCTGATGCCAATTTGACACCCGGTTCTGAAGATGAACCAAGTGCAGTATATGTGTGCCCAGGATGTTTACACACATATACAAGTGCATCAAAAACGATATACAGATAATTACCACAGCTCAAGATTAATTAACCAAATTTTATTACAAATTTAAAATATCCTTGAATACAAGCACTAATGAATATTAATGACACGTTCAACTAATGCAGCGGAAATACTCTAATTAAGCAATCTAAGCAAAAGGGAAAGCGCAGCTCCAATAACACCAAAGACAAAACTGACAGTAGACACAGCCTAGAACTTCGCATTATCGCCATTAAACTCACAATCCTGACCTGCAACTGTTGAGGGGGATTGCAAGACTGAGTACATGTCGTACTCAGCAAGTGTGGAAAGTATGACATGTGGCTAATTGAAATGACGAATATAATAAAGGCTATGTGCTGAAAAGTACATTAAAACATTTGAAAAGCAATATATTATATGTATACACATCAAACCCATCATAAGCCATGTAGTAATCATAATACCAGTCCATATTCCATACCCATCATCATATACCAATATCCATATTCAATACCAGAATTTAATTCATAACCATCCATAACCATAATACCAACCATAACCATCCCAAATCCCAATTCCCCTCTAATCATGAAAGTTGTCCAGGTGCTCATAACCGAGAGCACGACTATCATGATAGTTTTATTAGACTCTGCAGAGTTTGTACCGCTTTACCCAGGTGTTCGTGATTTCATCACCTTTAGGTGACTAAGAACCTCCCTCATGCCCATGACCCGCCGGTCACATTACACACTTCCGTTGTTGTGTGGCCAAGAGATCACAAAATAGCCTTTACAAAGGCATTACTAGCCTATTTAGACCCCACTGAGGTTTCACCGGTGGTGATGTCTCCTAACGAGCACATCTTCAACCAAGGGCCCCCTCTTGAGCCATTCGGATCCCAGGGTAGTCCAACCAATCATCAACAAACCCAATCTGACTACCCCTTATTCGAGCATACTTAATGGTCCAAATAGCAATGGCAAAGCCCTAATTAATCAGCTATGCCGCGCCCATACTTGGACTCGTGGTGGCACTGTAGTCCTGACTTATTCTCGCATTAACCGGTCCTTAGATCTAAAGCAAGCAAACCACCATAACATCCAACCCATCCACATACCAGGTTTGCTTAGATCACCCATTACCATATCACATTGACCAGTCCACATTAACCAGAATAACATTAATGGATAATTAAATGTGTAGTGTTGTTTTCCCATCCCAATTAATTAAGCGAAGCAAAAAGGTAAAAAGCCCACCCTGACTCTCTACCATAATTCCAGGTGACAAGGGTGGTTAAACAATTCTAGTAAACTTCCTACCATAGGATTTCCCATCAAATTGACACAACATGCAGTTTTGCAAATAAAACATTTATTTTAAAACAGGATCAATATGCTTCAAGGACACTTGCCTTGCTCCGACGGATAGGGTTGCTCAAGTGCTTCGAAGTCTTGGTTCTGGAAATCCTCGTACATGACCTCTTGAGCACTTGCCTCTACTTGTGATCACACATACAAGAAAATACATATAATTCATCATGATGCACACAAATTAATCAACATGCAATGACATGCATGCATGCAAGGTTCAATAATTAATTAACTACGGTTGTTTATTAGTTAGATGCAACTAGTTCATGCGTGTTCATATGAGTTTACGGGGGTTTTATCGAGGATTAATGCTGCTGAAAATAAAAAGACGATGCAACTAAAATCAATTTACGTCTATTAGATCTAGTACGTCGCTAAAATTCACATCGGAAAAACGAACCCTACTGTAGATGCGACGGGTTCGAAGATCGCGGAACGGAGGCGACGCGTAGACGAAGTGGATGGTGCAGCGGTCCTTCGGCGGCACGACGATGACGACGACGATCTCCAGCAGACGACGGCGCCCTCCTCTTTTTTCTTCCTCTTCCTCCCCCTTTTCCTCTCTTTTTTTTCTTCCTGGCGGCACCTCTGTCCTTTGTTTCTTTTTCCCTACCGGTGGCTAGGGTTCCTGGCTACAGGAAAATACGAAGCCCCTCGAGCTTTTATAGCCGGGCGCGGGCGGCACCGTGGCCGACTCGGCCTGGGGCGCACGGCTGCAGGGGCGCGAGCCAGTGGCTCGGGCGGGGACGCGTGGCGCTGGGGGCGCACGCTGGGCGCGGGAGCGCGGGGGCATCGCGCGGGCGGGGCCGGGGCGCGCTGCCTGGGCCTGGCTTGGCCTGGCCGGCGGTTGCCTTTTTTTGATTTTTTTCTTTCTTTTTTTCTTCCTTTTTATATTATTTATTTATTTATTTTTTATATTATTATCTTTTTTCTTTACATATATAAATATGATTATTATATATATTATTATTTATTTTATTATTATAATTATTTTTATATTTATTCCCTAATACATGTTTTACACTATTATTTTCTTTTTCTTCTTTTGCTACTCATATTTGTATATATGCTCCATCTTTTATTTTTTTCTTTATTCTACTAATGTTTAATGCATGATCATGTATGCAATGCATGATGCAAAAATTGAGGGTGTTACAGAATGTGACAGGACTGTTGCTTTACTCTACATGTACGCAAGTATAGATGGCATGCATTAATATTTCGAGTAAGTGTTTGTCCTATATTTATGCTAATTGGCATGTTTTGCTACACATGTATTCTAAAAAGTGTTTTTTCACATTTAGCGAACCCACAGACAATGTTGGCCACATAGGCATCAACCTATGGCCAAACAAGTAGAAAGGATGCGACAAGAAGGATTAAATGGAGGGTCGGGTTTCCTATCCTTGTTTCGAGATTATGTAATACTTTCTCATCTTCTATACTATAAGTTACTATTATTAAAGAAGTATTCTTTTAACTTACGATCATTTTTGACAGTGCATGACTCATAATGTCCATAAAGATTTGCGGCAGCTATATTATGGATTGGTGAATGTTAGAAGCTGTGGCCATATGATGTAAGTGGCTTTTGATTCCGTACAACTCATTTTGAAGCTCTTCATCCTCTCGGGCAACATCAAATTATAGTGTTGTAACAAGAGCAATTGACATTCAAGGGAATGAAACCAATTATTATGGGATCATTAACAAAATTTACTTTACCGGAAATAAGACACTTCAAGTTGTCTTCTTTGACTGTGAGGTTACAATACATTCGTTCTTGCACACCAAGTAGAGCAATTTGGAATGGTTGCAGGGTTGGTCCGATGCATACCAGTCCCTTTGTCGGTACTCGCTAGCGATGAGTTTAAGGCTAAGTTCCATAAGGCTCTAGGGTGCAGAGGGGTCGATGGAAAGCACAACCACGACCAAGATAACCACTTGCGTTTAGCTAAATGCATGGTCAGTGTATCTAACTTATGTTTATATATTCATAATATACTGTTCGTACTAACACGTATTGATAGCAGCAAGAGATGGGGGTGCCGCCGACCCTTGCTGAGGTATAGAAGAGAGATCACAGGGACCCTTCTCATCCACAGGGGTGCAGTTATGCCGCAGTCTAGTGGTTGGTAAGTTTAGAAATCATTCATATTAAATATAACTATATCAATTGTTGAACTTACCCGGTTTTCTTGTTTTTCATGCTAGGTATGGGGAGGAGGCTAGGAGGATACACGACACAGGTTTCGATTGGGAACATGAACCAATCGATCCTCAAGCCGCGTATGCAAGCAGAGGTGGAAAAGCCCACGAAAGGTGAGTTCGTAATTCATTTTATCATTTTCAATTCAAGATATTTCAATTCCATATTACTATTTCTTTTTTTATAGGTTCGCCATATTTGACGAAGTTGTCAACTTGAGGGTTGCGAGACCTGTGAGAGGTAGCTCCACGCAGGCTACATCGGCGGGCTCGAGTCGCCATGTCTCGCAGGTGGAGACTCAAGCCCATCAGGTCCAGGAGAGCCGCGAGCAGCACCAGGAGGAGATGGAGGCGTAGAGGGCATTGATGGGGGCCCATCTCCTACCAACAAGCCTGCATGGAGCAGATGCGGGAGGCGATGGAGATGTAGAGGCAAGCGATGATGGTAAGTTAAAATAATTTAAATTCATCACATTCTTAATAATATGTAATAACCTGTAACATTTGCAATGACAGAGTTTCTTTCTAGGCCACGGAGTCCAGGGGTTGCACCTCGAGCTACCTCCACTGCTACCGCCAATTCCACTGCCAGAAATGCAGGTACCACTGCCGGTGCACACTTCTCCGGGTTTTTAGGTAACTAAAAAAGTTCTTACTTAGTCTTAATTCATCAAATATAGGCAAATCTAATTCAACTTAGCTATTGTAGTCTTACCTAGTCTTAAATAATCAAACATAGCAAATCTAACTCAAATTATCTAAAGTAAGTTCAATATGATCAATTCTAGCTTGTTTAATCAATTCTAGTAAAAAAATGAAGTTCCAAACTAATCAATATGTCAAACAACTTCTATGTGTTGCAGGCATCGGCGGCGGAGGCTCAAACTTCATTGATGTCTATACCGGTGCCTGGACTGACGCTCGGCAAGGACGTTGGCGGCACGGGAGGTAGCTAGAATTCATGGATGGAGATGCATTTGTCTTTGTTTTATGTTTGTGTTATGATGGATTGACTTTTTGTTGTGATGGATGGACTTTGTGTTGTGATGGATTGAGATGCTATTTGAATTGTGATGTTATGCTGCTGTTATTGTGTTTTGTTGTTGTTATATATTGTGTTTCTAGGCATCGAGCTGGGTAGAATGTTCTGTTTTAAAAAAATAAAAAATCTTTTTTGTGACAGCTTTTATACAGCACCGTCGCAAATAAAACTTCTGGCTATCGCAAATAGGACCTATGTTATTTGCGACGGCGACTGTAAGCCATCGCAAGTAGGGCCTAAATAATGACAGCCAACGCTAGTCATCACAACTTGTTGGGCCTGGCCCTTCCGCCGGTCCCAAACTCTTGTTTGCAACGGCCATCACAAGCTGTTGCATATGACCTTATTTGCGACGGTGGCCCTTGCGGATAAGCTAAATTGCACAAAACTCGAGCGACGACCAAAAACATCGCAAATAAGGAAAATTGTCACAAATAGCTTGTTTGCGACGACTTTTTGCTTATTTGCGACGGCCCTGGCCGTCGCAAATCGTCGGGATTCCTATAGTGAATAGAAAGGTATGTGTGCAAGAAATGGTAATTACATCACATAATGGAATTATATTGACGGGTGAAATTGGTATATAACAGCCTTCAACAAACTCTCTCAAGCTTATCCTTTGCTCATCCCGAGCAAAGTCAAGACTTTATATTGATGATCAGGAGTTGCTACAATGTTCTATTTTTCACAAGTACCATGTGCACAACAAAATACTCTACCTAGTATTGCAAAAACTGGCATCATACTTCACCCATCTCAAGTAATTATGGGGCTTATGCCTTCTCCTATTCATGGGTGGTTTAAAGATAGAATAGCAAATGGAGCAAGCATACCCTAGAGATCAAGTTCCACTCAAATTCCAGAGATTTCAATTTAGATTTTAAGTACCTAAAATTTATTCTCTCAATCACTCCTTTGTGTGTAGTGGAAATATTTCTCACCAAGGAATTTTGCCTAAATTCATCCCACCACTAAATAAGGCTTGTATGTGGAGCTTGGTAGGGAATGTAGTAGGCATATTTACAACACATAATATTGCTGAGTCAAAAAAGCAAGCCTTAGGAGAAATTAATTCAAAACTATTTGATTCAAGACTTGTGCATGTTTGATGGAATGGAGGTGGATGTGGATATTTGAGATGACTCCATTTTGACTTGACTCTCTTATATTGCAGGGATGAAACATGGATACTTTTCTCTTTTTTTTTTTCTCATGCTTTTGATGTAAGCATGTATTTTCTTTTTCTTTTTCTTGTAGCCATGTCTTCTACCCCCTTTTTATGCAAGAAGTTTTGAAGAGAGTACTAAGCATGCATGGTATGGAGTTTCTCTTTTTATTGTGGAATGGTGGTATGATGGGAATTTGCTTACTTCTAGTGTAGATGTATAGCATGTGCATGTGAAGTCTTGAATTCAAAAAGTAATGAATAAATCTCACATCGGTTCGTACTAGTTTGACAAAGCTATATTGGAAGACAAATAGCATATGCATAAGTTCTATCAATGTAATATATCATATGGCTTTGGTAGGTATTTCCAATCAAATGAGGATAACTTAAATAATTTTAAAATTCCATCGGAAATCTAAGTTTCACTTTCAAACTAGGAATAGCGGCCCTATCACTGTATCATATCTCACAGCAACTTAGAATGGATTATGCTTTTGCCGCCCACAATTTCCAAATCAAGGCAAAAGTAATTTTAGCCAATGAGAGCAATATGTTGGAGAGTAGTAAGTTGTAAACTAGGGACTTAGAAAAATTAAAACAGAACAACTATTCATCATTTCATCTATGTGAATACTAAACCATTCTTACTGCAGATCTTTTATTTTATTTGAAAAAAATCTACTCTACTTTTTTTATATGCAAGGTGAATGGTGGGTGAATGGATAACAAATATGCAAGGGGTGTGATACAGTTTTCCTCAAGTGGGAGTCCTCCCCCAAGCTTGTTCTTCACTCTGTGATGAGGGTTGAACCCTTGATGACGGAAGATGCCGCAGGATCGGCTTGTTGTTGTTGTTGTTGTTGTTGTAGCGTGGAGTTAGAGTTGGTGAAGTGAGCGTCTATGTGTTATTGCCAATCTTGAGTACCTTGAACTTGGTCTTGTAGATTGTAGATGTCACCGTTCTCACTTCAAGCTCTCCCATATGTCTAGAGAGGTCCGTCATTCCTTGGCTATAGTCATGATGACTTCTAGCCGAAGAGGAGCGACATCTTCTCATGGACGTTTGGAGGCAAGTTGCTAGAGCTTGAAGTGGATAGGGGTGGCTCCAATGCGGGACCTGACCATCCATGCCAAGACGGACCTTCGGTCTCATACGATGGAGGTTGAGTCCATCCGGGTGCATCACCCATTCGGTTCTCTTCCTCTTCGTACTCATGGACCGTAAAGGTTGTCGGAGGCATGGCAGCTCTCCTTGTGCGGCTGTTGACAGCTACTAAGAAACATTAACAAATCATCCCCGACAATAGTGCCAAAAATGCTTGTTGACGACTACTAACATCATAGATCATCTCTAGTAAGAGATGAGGTCCGCAAGCGCACGGAAACTATCGTGTAGCATTTCACACAAGAGTATTCCCAATGGTATCATATTTATCCCAAAGGAAGGCAATGGAGTAAATTAAACACTACTCTTGTGATCAAGCTATGGGATACTAATCAATTATCAAGATAGGGGTAAGTTGATAATATATGGGTAGTGTGACACACACCTAAGCAATCTATTCTAAAGGGTAGATGGGTCCTAATGGAGGTTAGACTAAGAGTTGAGGAGTTGCTCCTACAATGCTTCTAATATGCATATACATAGCCTAGGTTAGATACTAATGAGCGTGTCAATGGTGAATCCTTATGCTAAGTTATTTAACGTATCGGGCACGGGTTTAACTCTGGCAATACTAGGATGACTCCCGCCAAAAGCCTGTGGCATAGCCGAATGTGGAGGATTACAAAGGACAGATAGGGCTGTCACTACCTACTGCCTACCTCTTCAATTCGTGGGTCTACGGGACATCTAATACTACTTAACTACCCTAGCACCATGCTAGCATATTAAGTAAATACCTTAGGAGCCATGGCACAAGCCATCCTAAGGCAATGAACTAAGTCACTGTTGAACCAATTTTGATACATAGCATAAGTTATTCATATTAACATGAGCATATCATAACTACTTAGACCATAGTGGCAATTTATAGTGTTTATGATAATAGTATAATGAGCATATCATAACTACTTAGACCATAACTACTTATGCATATCATAACTACTTCGACTATAACTACTTAGGCATGAGCATATCATATTAACATGAGCATATCATAAATACTTAGACCATGACTACTTAGGAATATTTGCAACACATAATATTAGCATGAGCATATCATAACTACTTAGACTATAACTTCTTAGGCATACTTGCAACACATAATATTGTCATGTCAAAAAAGAAAGCCTTAGGAGAAATCAATTCAAAACAATTTGATTCAAGACTTGTGCATATGTGATGGAATGGACGTGGAGTTGTTGATATTTGAGATAACTCCTTTTTGAGTGGACTCTCTTATTTTGCAGGGATGAAACATGGCTACTTTTCTTTTTTTTTCTTTTTTTCATGCTTTTGATGTAAGCATGCATTTTTTTAGCCATGTCTTCTACTCCTTTTTTGTGCAATAAATTTGGAGAGAGTACTAAGCATTAATAGTATGAAGTTTCTCTTTTTATTGTGGAATGGTGGTATGATGGAGATTTGCTTACTTCTAGTGTAGAAGTATAGCATGTGCAAGTGAAGTCTTGAATTCAAAAAGAGATGAATAAATCTAAAATTAGTCAATACTAGTTTGACAAAGCTCAATGTGAAGACAAATAGCATATGCATAAGGTCTATCAATGTAATATATCATGTGGCTTTGGTAGGTATTCCCAATCATATGAGAGTAACTTAAATATTTTTAGAATTTTTTACGGAAATCCAGTTTTCACTTTCAAACTAGGAATAGCAGCCCTATCACTATATCATATCTCACAACAACTTAGAATGGATTAAGCTTTTGTTAACCACAATTTCCAAATCAAGGCAAGAGCAATTTTAGCCAATGAAATATGTTGGAGAGTAGTAAGTTGTAAACTAGGGACTTAGGAAAGTTAAAACAGAGCAACTATTCATCATTTCATCTATGTGAATTCCAAATCATTCTTACCGCACATCTTTTGAAAGCAAATCTACTCTATTTTTTTATTTTTTTTATATGCAAGGTGGATGATGGGTGAATGGAAAATAAGTATGCAAGGGTTGTGATACAAGTTATCTCAAGTGGGCATCCTCCCCCAAGCTAGTTCTTGGTCAAGGTACGCAATAGGGGTTGAAACCATAACGATGGACGTAGGCCATGAGGTTGGCCTAACCTTGTTGCAGCATGGCTTTGACATTGGAGGGGTTGAGTGTCGATGTTGGGTTACCTTCCATGGGCCCCACGAGTGTCTTCGAGGAGAGTGTTGTCTATGTCGCTCATCCACACATCAAGATTCCTATTGGTTGGATGTACTGGGTTTTTCCACGACTAAGGTAATGATAACCCTTAGCTACAAAGGAATGACGTGCACTCAACATGGTTGAGTGTGCTCCGTCATTCTTTGGCTGAGGTGTATCATACCTTCTTGCCATAAAGAAATAACTTGTACCTCTCATGCATTGGGTGTGATCCATCACTCCTTGGCTTAAGTTAATGATAACCTTTAGCCACAAAGGAGTGACATGTACCCAGCATGTGTTGAGTACGTTCCTGTTATTCCTTGGCTAAGTTACAACATACCTATAACCACAAAGGGATGACGTGCACTCAACATTGGTTGAGTGTGATCGTGTGATCCATTGTTCCTTGGCTAAGGTATAAAATTCCTTCTAGCCAAATAGGAACAACTTTCACCCAATATACATTGGATGTGATATTGTCATTCCTTGGTTAAGGTGTGTGACACCCGGTTTTGAAAATGAACCAAGTGAACGCATATGTGTGCCCAAGACGTTCAACACACATACACGAGTGCATCACAAAAGAGTATACAGAAAATTACCACAGAACAAGATTAATTATCCAAATTTTATTACACAAACCATATTATCCTCGAATAAAAGCTCTAATGAATATTAATGACAAGTTTGAACTAATGCAGTAGAAATAACTAACTAATCATACTAAACAGCTAGGCAGCATAAGCAATAGGGTATAGCGCAGCTCCATGCAACACCACAAGCAAGCTGACGGTAGACACGGCCTAGAACCCCGCATTATCGCCATTAAACTCCCATCCTGACCTGCAACTGTTGGGGGGGGGGGACTGCAAGAGTGAGTACATGTCGTACTCAGCAAGTGTGGAAAGTATGACATGTGGCTGATTCAAATGACGAATATAATGGTTGAGTGCTGAAAAGTACATTAAAACATTTGAAACAACAATATGTATTATTTATATGAAGTAAACCCATCATAAACCATAATTAAAATCATAGTACCAGTCCATATTCCATATCCATCATCATATACCAATATCCATATTCAATACTAGAATTCATATCATAACCAGCCATAACCATTACCAAACCATAACCATTCCAAATACCATCCCAATACCAAGTTTCCTCTAATCATGTGAGGGTCCAGGTTGCTCATAACCGGGAGCACGACTATCATGATAGTTTTAGACACATTCTGCAAGGGTTGCACCGCTTTGCCCACGTGTTTGTGATTTCATCTCCTTTCGATGACTATAGAATCCCAATTATGCCACTCACACTTCCTTAGGTGTGTGGCCAAGAGATCACAAAATAGCCTTTACAAAGGGATTACTAGCCTATTTAGACCCCACAGAGGATTCACCGATGGCGATGTCTCCAACTGAGCACATCTTCAACCAAGGGCTCCCTCTTGAGCCATTTGGATCCCAGGTAGTCCCACCAATCTACTGTAATATCCCAAGAAAACTCCTTATTTCCTTTACATTTTGCGGTGGTTCCCACTTCAACACGTCTCTCACTTTTATGGGGTCAACCGATACTACTCCTCCTGAGATTATATGACCCAAACATGACACCTCTCTCAACCAAAACTGACACTTGTTGAACTTGGCATACAATTGATGCTCCCTCAATTTCTGCAACGTAAGCCTCAAGTGTTCCTCATGTTCCTTCTCATCCATCGAGTAGATCATAATATCATCAATAAACACCACAACGAACTTATCCAAGTACTCCATGAACACCTTATTCATGAGATACATAAAGTAGGCAGGCGCATTTGTCAATCCAAAAGACATCACGGTGTACTCATAAGATCCATACCGTGTTCTAAAAGCTGTTTTGGGTATGTCTGATGGTCTAATCTTCATTTGAAAATATCCCAACCTCAAATCAATCTTAGAGAAGATACAAACACCCCTCATATGATCAAACAAGTCTTCTATGCGTGGCAAGGTGTACTTGTTCTTGATGTCACCTCGTTGAGAGCTCGGTAATCCACACACATCCTTTGGGTTCCATCCTTCTTGTCCACAAACAGCACGGGCGCTCCCCAAGGTAAAGAGCTTGGGCGAATAAAACCTTTCTCTAGTTGCTCTTGAATTTGCTTCTTGAGCTCCGCTACTTCCATAGGAGGCATCCTATACGGCCTCTTAGCTATAGGTGCAGTTCCAGGTATTAAATCAATAACAAACTCAATGTCTCGATCAGGTGGCATACTTGGCAACTCCTCTGGAATGACATCCAAAAATTCACACACCAACGGAATCTCCTCAATTGCGGCACTGTCCATATGATTCAGCTCCAATTGCTTCGTTGTGGTTTGAGATGCTTCAAATTCTATGGTGATCCCTTCTTCATTGGTCAACTTCACCGTCTTTGTGGCACACTCAATAACTCCATTGTGCTTCCCCAACAAGTCCATACCAAGTATAATGTCCAATCCCTGAGAATCCAAAACAATGAGGTTGGCGGAGAAGTCTACCCCCTTATTCTAAGGCTTACTTTTGGACATACTATATTTGTCATCATCTCTGCTCTAGGAGACTTAACCAATAGAGTAAACTTCATATGAGAGATAGGCAAACTATACTTGGCAACATACTTCGATGCAATGAATGAATGTGATGCTCCAGAATCAAACAACATAGTCGCGGGGTTGGAGTTGGAGAGAAACATACCAATGACCATGTCGTCCGCTTGTTGAGCATCCTCTGTAGAGACATGGTTCACGTTGCCATGAGCAAAATTCTGCTGTCCACAGTTCCCTTGTGGCTGTCCTCCATTGGGTCTTGGGTTTTGTCTCGGTGCATTGCTTCCTTGACCAAGGCCTGACTTAGGACATTGATGTGCAAAGTGTCCAGTTTCTCCAAAAGTATAACACTTCTTAACTCCACCAGAATTATTGGGATGAGCTTGGTTTTGAGCACTGGCACCAGGATAGTTGGCTCGAGGTGCATAAGGCGTTGGAGGCCTAGGTGCTTGCATAATAGGGTGCTGTTGCACAAACTGAGTTGGGCGCGGTGCATAACCAGGGAGCTGAGTAGGCGCAGAAGAGCTGAAGTAAGGCGCATTGGGAGGTGTGAAGCGAGGGCGCACATTACTTCCTTGTTGCTGTCCTTGATATGGCGCCTTCCTCTTGTTATCATGTTCCATCTCATGAATATTGTTCTCAACCACAGTTGCTTTGTCCACAAGCTTCTGAAAATTGTCATAATCACAATTGAGCAATTGCACTTGAATTTCATTATTGAGGACTCTCGTGAACAAATATTCTTTCCGGCTGTCCCGACTCACATCCTCAGGCGCATATCTTGAGAGTTGAGTGAACTTATTGAGATATTCACTCATACTTGATCTTCCTTGTCTTAAGTTCTCAAATTCTTGCCTCTTCAAAATCATAACACCTTCCGGCCCATAATGAGAACGGAAACTCTCCATGAATTCCACCCAGGTGATCCTCTCTTGATTCTCATGAGCATTGCAATAAGCATCCCACCAATCTGCAGCTGCCCCAACGAGTTGATGACAAGCAAATAGCACCTTCTCCCAGTCACTGCATTGGACAATAGCAAGCTTCTTCTCCACGGACTTGAGCCAATCATCCGCATCCATAGGGTCAATGGCTTGAGCAAAGGTTGGCGGCCTAGTCCTCATAAACTCTCCCAACCAGTTATGAGGAGGTGGGGGCAGCGGTGGAGGCATGTGGGGCTAATTGTTTATATTGCCAGCTTGCAGCTGTCCCATAGTCTGTATCATGGTCTGCATGAGCTGGTTTTGCATGGCCAAATGTTGCTCGATACTCATAGCTCCATGAGCAGGTCCTTGTCCATTGTTGTCCTGAGGTGCTCCATGGTTCTCCTCTTCATCATTGCCATCCCTCTAGTTGCGAGTCCTCACCATCTGGAGAAATGCACTAGGTAAGAATTAGACAACGTCCCCAACTATATGCATCAAGGGATATGAAACTAAACAACTAACTAGCCTACGTGGACATGGTAATGCTAAAGCATCCCAAAATCCTCTATTAAGCACACAAGCAAATAATATATATAGCAAACAGCACACCAAGCCAAAACACATCAATTCCTGGGTGCTCCTATGTGCTCTAAAGTGTCCATTCTATCGAGGCTGCGTCCTACGGTCAACCTGTGGCTTTATACCAATCTGTGACACCCGGTTTCGAAAATGAACCAAGTGAACGCATATGTGTGCCCAAGACGTTCAACACACATACACGAGTGCATCACAAAAGAGTATACAGAAAATTACCACAGAACAAGATTAATTAACCAAATTTTATTACACAAACCATATTATCCTCGAATACAAGCTCTAATGAATATTAATGAGAAGTTTGAACTAATGCAGCAGAAATAACTAATTAATCAAACTAAACAGCTAGGCGGCATAAGCAATAGGGTATAGCGCAGCTCCATGCAACACCATAGGCAAGCTGACGGTAGAAACGGCCTAGAACTTTGCATTATCTCCATTAAAATCCCAATCTTGACCTGCAACTGTTGGGGGGGGATCACAAGAGTGAGTACATGTCATACTCAGCAAGTGTGGAAAGTATGACATGTGGCTGATTCAAATGAGGAATATAATAATGTTGAGTGTTGAAAAGTACGTTAAAACATTTGAAAAAGCAATATGTATTATTTATATGAAGTAAACCCATCTTAAACCATAATTAAAATCATAGTACCAGTCCATATTACAAATCCATCATCATATACCAATATCCATATTCAATACCAGAATTCAATTCATAACCAGCCATAACCATTACCAAACCATAACCATTCCAAATACCATCCCAATACCAAGTTTCCTCTAATCATGTGAGGCTCCAGGTTGCTCATAACCGGGAGCACGGCTATCATGATAGTTTTAGACACACTCTGCTAAGGTTGTACCGCTTTACCCACGTGTTTGTGATTTAATCACCTTTCGATGACTATAGAATCTCAATTATGCCGTCTCACACTTCCTTAGGTGTGTGGCCAAGAGATCACAAAATAGCCTTTACAAAGGGATTACTAGCCTATTTAGACCCCACTGAGGTTTCACCGGTGGCGATGTCTCCAACTGAGCACATCTTCAACCAAGGGCCCCCTCTTGAGCCATTCGGATCCCAGGGTAGTCCAACCAATCATCAACAAACCCAATTCGACTACCCCTTCCCCGAGCATCCTTAATGGTCCAAATAGCACTGGCAAAACCCTAATTAATCAGCTACGCCGCACCTATACTTGGCCTCGTGGTGGCACTGTAAATCATGGATGGTCGCTCTACGAATCGGTCCTAGATCTGAAGCAAGTAATCCACCATACATCCAACCCATCCACATACCAGGCTTGCGTAGATCACCCATTACCATATCAGATTTAACCAGTTCGTGTTCATCATAATCTCATCCATGCATAATTAAATTGAGTGGTATAGTTGTTTTCCCATCCCAGTTGATTGAGCGAAGCAAAAAGGTAAAAAGTCCTTCCCGACTCGCTACCATATATTCCAGGTGACAAGGGTGGTTAAACAAAGCTAGTAAACTTCCTACCATAGGATTCCCATCAAATTGACACAAGCATGCAGTTTTGCAAACAAACATTTATTTCAAAACAGGATCAATATGCTTCAAGGACACTTGCCTTGCTCTTGCGGTTGATTAGGGTCATGGCCTTCAAACTCTTGTTGCTGTAGATCCTCCGCGGCACTCTCTAGCGCAAATCCGTCTAATCCGCACAATAAACATATAAGACAAGAAACACAATCAAAGAGTGCACAAATATTACTCAATATGACATAACATGCATGATTGATGCAAATGCAAGGTAGAATTTGTTAATAGATTGCCTTTAATAATCACTAATTAGTTCTAATAGATTTTAACAAGTTTATACAGGTTTGGGGTTGATTAGATCAAATTTTAGAATTAATTTGACACAATTTAGTCAGAAAAATCGGATTAGTCTGCAGAAGGTCGGACTAGTCCGCACTTCACAGAACTAGCGAACTAGGGTTTTCTAGATTGACGTGAATTTGGGTATTAGGGGTTGAATTCACGTAAGGAAAAGAGAATACAAGGTATACCAGGTGTTTAGAACTCCAATGAATCAAGAAACTTGGAGGTAGCACTTGGATCTTGATGATCTAGGGTTGGTGATGAACTTGGAGGTGAATTGGTGATGAAGAACAAAACTTGATTGAGATCTTGATCCTCTTTCGTTTCCTCCTCGTCTTCTTCTTGCTTGGGATCTTCTCCTACATCCTTGATGGTGGCTCTTCACTAACTAGGGTTTGGGTGGGGTGGAAAAGTGGCAAATAGATGTCAAGCCAAGGGGTGGGGTTGTTTATATAGAGGTGGATGCTAGGGTTAGATGGATTTCGAGTTTGAGATGAATAGAGGCCGGTTTAGAGTCCCACATGGGCTCTAAAAGAGTTAGGCACGACGTCCCTAGGCCCACTTAACGTGAAACCAAAGAAACAAGTCGTAAAACAAAAGATCAACTCGGAGTCGCGAAATATTGGACAAGTCCAAAAAGGACCGGACAAGTCCAAAGTTGTCCAGAGAGAAATCAGACAAGTCTGACAAAAAGTCGGACAAGTCCGACTTTAGTCAGGGAGGAAATTGGACAAGTCCGCTGGAACACCGGACTAGTCCAGAAAAGTCCAGGGACTTAGCAATTTTCAAGGATTCATGGAATATCGGACTAGTCCGCACAAAATCGGACAAGTCCGAAAGTTTCCAGAGGCAAAATCGGACTTGTCCGCAGCAAAAATGGACAAGTCCGTTTTTAGTCAGAGAGAAATCGGACTAGTCCTCACTAAAATCGGACTAGTCGACACTTTTCAGCATTGTAAGTGCGGTTTTGTTCCAAATCAATTTTAAATATTCCAAATCAATTTTAAACTCGTTCCTCTTGATGTGGATCAATGTTAAACATGTATATGAATGTATGTAGGGCATGATGCATGAAAATGAGGGTGTTACAAGGTGCATCATATATTTTAGCCACAAAGGAATAACTTACACCCAATGATGGTGGCAATTCCCTTAATCTTGAATGAGTGCTTAGAATAGTTGAGAGAATAATGCTCTCTCATATTCGTAGTAGCCCATTGGTTGCTCACGGAGGGTTTCAATGTCAAATCTCCAGCATCGTATAGTTATGGTTGACCTTCGGGCTTAATTTCCAATAGGTAGCAACCATCCTAATTTACTCCTTATCCAAGAGATTTTGAAATGGAATCCTCTTAGGGCTTATAACAATCGCATCTTTGAATGTCTGCATAGTTATTTTACTCTTGAAAACTTTTTCTCTATGATAGAGAGGGATGATTAGCTCACAATACTTGCACAAATGAATTTTCGGGTTAGGTATCCGAATCTTCATTTGTACGCACGGTGAAGAACAAAATCAAGGATACAGTGGGTCCAATTTCAAGTGTATTCATGAACAATGTATGAATCATTGATAGGAGTGGAGCTTTATAAATAAATCAATTTGCACATTTTTCAAAAGCTCCTACTCATAGCAGTGCAAGTGATATGAATATACTATATGGATCCCTTCATCTTGTAAATTTTCTAACCATCATAGCTTTTTACACAAGAGCAAATATTTATCATTTAGGTCATGGCAAACAAGATTCTCTTATCCTCCTGAACATTTTTAATTTTCTTGCCTAGGAATATGAAATTTAGTGATCAATGTATGAATGAGTGTCAAATAAAAATTATGGATATCACTATTCCTAGGTTGCTACATACCAATTCAACTGTTAAGTCATTCCATAAGCATTACCTAGGCAGAAAATGTCTAAGTTAATTTTAGCAATGCTTATGAAATTCTAGGTACTTGTTTAAATTTATTCTCAAGTAATGTGACATTTCTTTTTAAAGAATCAAAAAGAGTAATGTCGACACTTCCTCTCATGAGGATTGCATAAGAATTGAATGATGAGAAGGTGTAAACCTTCCTTACAATTGTAAGAAAAAATCATTCAATCCTAATGTAATTCCAACGAAGGAAAATTTTAAACTTGTACCTCAATTGAAGAGCAGCCTTGGTTGAAGGTCGTTGTGTGAGAAACTCACGACCATGGATTTTGGTGTAGCCTTCATGTTCAATGTCTCCTGCCAAGTTGAGGTTGGAGTTGAATGAGCTTCATCTTGGTCCTCCATTGGGCCACCACCTTGAGCATTTCTCCACCATGAACTCAAATGAGATTGATGGAGGGATATGCGCTTGATGAGGCCTTCCAACCTCTTTACAAATTTTGTCCTGGCTGCAAAAAATCAAGAACAAACACAACAACTCATAAACGGGTTACGTTAGCTAAAAAGCATGTTGTACCCTTTGCCAAATTGTTTTGCTCAACATGAAACAACTTGCAAATGCATTGAATATTTAAGGAAATATTTTTTGGTTGGAATTAGGAAGATGAATTCAAGTGTTTACGCCCAAAGTTCATATCCAAATAAATTTATTTCCTAATTCAAACTTTTAGTTTTATGATGGTTGGAAATTTTACTCTCCAACATGCAAGTGTGGAAATTCAAACATGCTAAATGCAAATGCAAGATTGATGGGAAATTCAAAATATGCAATTTGAGAAATGAAATATGAGATACCTACCAATTAACCTATTAGCAAGGATTCACTAAATTTTTGAAGTCCGATGAGTGGGACTTACCTCCGTCCATTTTAGTGCGATGATTTGTTATCCAATCTCGGAGTTGAAGATGTGGACAACATCTCTTGATTGACATTCCAAATATCCTTTGGCATGTTATTTGGACATGTGGACCACATGGTGGCCTAGCCTCTCCATCATCTTGATGAAGACTTGTTGATGTAGTGACAGCTTCTCCCTCTTGAAGGTATTCTTCCGTGAGCACAACAAGGCTTGTACTTCTTTTGGAGTGCCACTTTGACCTTCTTGATGTTTTCTTGAGTTAACCCATACTTTGATCATAGATCAAAAGCTTCCTTGGGCATGATGACATGTGGACTCCACAATCAAACAAGAAACGCTTTATCCACAATGTCACTTGTCCTAGGTTGCATGGGCTTGGTCGAAGTGTAGGAATCCCAACAAATGACTGTGGTATATCTTGGATCTTGAATGCTCTTTCATTTCTTGTCCTTGGCCAAAGGCTTCATGTGGATGTTGTCTTCATTTCTTGCTTGGCCATGGACAAGATACTTTAAGGTAGGCTAGTTGAACCTAGATCCCTTGAAATTTGCATAGCCTCCTTGATTGCAAGGGTGATGTTGATTCCACCCTTGACCTCCTTGTTGGTGATAGCCATTGGAGTTGTGTTTTGAAGGAAGAATCTCCATGGGTTTTAGGGAAATGCTTCCCCAAGTGGCTGACATGGATTTTCACAAATCATGTGAATATTCATGGATTGGATCATCCAAACACTTCTCCATTGGCTTGATCTTCATGATACTTCAATGGGAGGTGTAGTTCCTTAGCTAGCATGTCCACCCTGTGAAGTGTTGTACATGCCAAGCTAAAGGAACTAGAGCACTCTTCAATCCACCCCTTGAGTAGAGACCATATTCTCATCCATGATGAATGAGAATAGGACTCCTTCATCTCCAGCACAAAGGTGGTCATGTATTGGTGGACCAATCCATGACATGAATGTTGGATGAGGAACCAACTATTCACCATATGATGGAAGCAAACCAAGAAGAACTCTTGGAGCCTCCCCCAAGCTTGGGGATGGATGACTTTGGCTCCTACAGGAAGCTGAAATTCTTCCGCGAAAGGCAATGGTGTTGTCTAGTGGATATTTGTTGAGGTACGCCTTCAATCATCTGGTAGTTGAGAACTAGCATCCTCGTTGGCCATCCCATGAAATGGGTTAGCCAAGACTACCCTATTTTCACACAAAAGGAGAAAACAAACAACAGTAATCCTATCTAATAACTATTAGTACCTTTAGCTTAATCACAAGTGATAGCTATCCTTCACTTCCTTTGCCTTCCCCGACATCGGCGCCAGAAATTCTTGTTGACAACTACTAAGAAGCATTAACAAATCATCCCCGACAACGGCGCCGGAAATGCTTGATGACGGCTACTAACGTCATAGATCATCTCTAGTAAGAGATGAGGTCTGCAAGTGCACGGAAACTGTCGTGTAGCATTTCACCCAAGAGTATTCCCAAGGGTATCGTATCTATCCCAAAGGAAGGCAATGGAGTAAAGTAAACACTACTCTAGTGATCGAGCTATGAGATACTAATCAATTATCAAGACAGAGCTAAGTGGATAATATATGGGTAGTGTGACACACACCTAAGCAATCTATTCTTAAGGGTAGATGGGTCCTAATGGAGGTTAGATTAAGAGTTGAAGAGTTGCTCCAACAATTCTTCTAATATACATATACATAGCCTAGGTTAGATACTAATGAGCATGTCAACGGTGAATCCTTATGCTATGTTGTTCAACATATCGGGCACGGGTTTACCCCTAGCAATACTACGACGACTACCTCCAAGATCCTGTGGCATAGCCGAACGTGGAGGATTACAAAGGACAAATATGGTTGTCACCACCTACTGCCTACTTCTTCATTTGTATGTCTACGAGACATCCAGCGCTACTTAACTACCCTAGGACCGTGCTAGCATATTAAGTAAATACCTTAGGAATTATGGCACAAGCCATCCTAAGGCAATGAACTAAATCACCATTGAACCAATGTTGATACATAGCATAAGTTATTCCTATTAACATGAGCATATCATAACTACGTAGACTATAGTGAGGGTTTATAGTATTTATGATGATAGTATAACGATATTAAGGCATGATCATAAAGATTATTCCTACCACATACATGGAATCCACAATCAAACAAAAAACGCTTCATGCAAGTATATGAATAAACGAAGACTAAAGATAATATATTTATTATGCATAAAATCACAAACATAAGAAAAGATACATGAGCCAGAGGCTCTCCTCTCCATAGCCTAACTTCACTAAGGACTAAGAGAACTAGTGTATACAATAGAATGATGGTCAAGTGGTGTGTGTTGAAGTGAGGGGTGAGGGGTCCTATTTATAGGTGGAGAAGGGTCGGTTCCCGCTACCAAAAGTGCGCAAATCAGTCACCACTGAATTCTTAAAGTCGGGAGGAGCCAACACGTGGAAGCGGACCAAGTTTGGAGGAAAGACCAAGTCAGCCGACTAGGGGGGGTCAGCCGACCTGGTAAGTTTCTCCAAACAGTTTGTTCTTTCTTGGGGTGACTTCTAGGTGTCTCCCATCCCTTTATATGGGTGCTACACCATTGGATGGCCTCGAATACTTCTGTTTGTGGGCCATTTGATCCAAGTGGTGCCACATGTTGGCGCTTGATTTGCTAGGATGATAGTTTATAGGATCCATCCCCTTGTTTCACTTCAATTCTGTACAAAATACATGCATGCACTATTTTCTCCAAGTACAAGTGGAAATCAGTTAAATAGAAAGGTGATGTGTGCAAGAAATGATATTTCCTTCATATAATTGAGTTATATTGACGGGTGAAATTGGTATATAACAGCCGTCAACATCGGCTTCTAGTTACCCATATATGCATAAAGCGTAAAGTAGGATTGTGCAAGTGGCTATTCCTAGGAGCACTTCATCTGACGTCACTTGTTAATTCATACCAAAAACTTTGTTTGTTAAACTTAGGCAAAGTGTCTAAATCTAGCAAACAACATTTACAGAAGCCTAGGATTTTAGTTAATTATTTCCATAGGATGTTGTATTCTTTTTGAAATAATCTAAAAGAAATACCATCAAATCCTATTTTAAGGGTCCAAAGGAATTGTATGGAGAGAAGGCATGAACCTCTCACCTCTATGTGAGCAAAATTGTTCCATCCTAGTGCACGCCAAATGGAAAAGAATTCGGAATCCGTACCTATTTTGAAGATCAAATCCGGATCATAAGCTTTCATATGAGAAAACTCACGATCTTGGAGGAGCTTGCGTGCTTGATCTTCAACATCACTTTTTATTTTGTGGTCGTTGTCGTAGAGAAATTGACGCTGGTTGCTCCTCTCACCAATGGAAGTGTCTTCACATACACTCCTCCTCTGCGAACTTGATGTAGCAACGGAAGAGGGGCGTGCACTTGAGTCTCCACCATGGCTTGAGCTTGTAGCCTCCTTCCTCTTCCCAAACAACCTCTTCATCCCTTTCATGAACACAACGAGCAAGAACACAACAAAGAAATAACTTGAAAAAAGTGATGTTAGTGAAAGCAAAACCCCCGACAAATTTTCCCTTGAAGAACTTGAGAGCAAATTGCAAATGCAAACAAAAGAAAATATTTTTGGGTTGGATTTTAGCAAGAGTGCTTCAATGAATAGCAAGAAAAACAATGTGAGCAAAGAGTGACTTTGGGATGTGTGAAATGAGGTGAAGTGTAAAAAGGAGTGCTCCACACGGTCACCATTTATAGTATACACTCCCCAACGATCACACGGGAATCAAATGTAGCCGTTGAAGGATACAGAGGGCCAAAATGGCCCTTTCCCCTAGTCGACCGAACAGGGGGGTCGGCGACACTACAATGTGGGCCCCCATGTTCTCCCTTTTGGCAGGTGGCTCCTAGCTCCCCAACGGCTATGAAATTAGAACATTGGTAAATTACCACTTTTGCAGCTCATAAAAAATGTTTTTCAAATAAAAACTCTTTCAAATATCAATAATTTTCTTTTTGTGAAAAATAAAGAAATAAAAATAATAGTTGAGAATATAAGAATCTCAGCTTGCTAAGAAAAGTCAAATATGCAGTGGGGAAAATCAAACTAAGTGGGAAAAACAAATGAAGAGAAAAGAAAAATCAAAGAAAAGATAACTACCAATTTATCCTATTCGCTATATCTCACCACCTTCCTATGAGATGGACATCCCTCCTTGTTTCTTGACATCCAGGCCCAGAGGGATGGGCTCGGACGTCTTGTCATGCTTCTTCTACCATTCCTTTTTTGACGGCTTGCTGGACTTGGGCATTTGGGGAGGCCCGGACTTTTCCATCTTCTTGGGGTGTTGGCGTGGATGATAAGACGAGTTCTCCGCATAGATAAATTTCCTCATGAATGCAACGAGCGGATGCACCTTTGGAGGTGTGACTTCAACCTCTTGAATGTGTTTAACGTTCGCCCCAATGCGGCATGGAGCATTGCTCTGGCTTTGGGCGTAAGTTAAACTTTCCCTCCTTGCCATTGATACAGAACTGGATTTCTCCGGCTCCCACATCAGTGCGAGCCTTCGCGGTGCTAAGGAATGGTCGCCCAAGAATGAGCGGTGTATCCTTCTCGACCTCCATGTCGAGCACAACCAAATCCATAGGTATGAATCAATTCCGGATTTTCACCGGAATGTCTTCTGCGATACCCGTCGGATAACAATTTGAAGAGTCAGCCAGTTGGAGCTACATTGGTGTTAGAGTAAGCTCTGTGAAGTTCAGCTGGTCCAATACCACCTTGGGCATCACACTCACACATGTTCCAAGGTCAAAAAGGGCCTTATCAATGTGGTGAGCCCCGATTGAGAATGATATCGTTGGAAATCCAGTGTCCTTCTTCATTTCTGGAAGCATGTCAAGGATGGCTACACTGCAGTCCTCCGTAAGCTTGAATACCTCAATGGTGGGCAATGGACACTTGTTATTCAATATGTCCTTGAGATAGCGAGCATAAGTAGGTACTTGCATCACATAAATCAAGGGCACATTGATATGGATCTTCTGGATAACATCAACAAATCGATTGAATTGCTCATCCACTGTTGGCTTCCTTTGCTTGTGAAGGAATGGCAATAAGTTGGTGTCTTCAAATTGCTTGCCATTCTCTCACTAAGTGGTTCGCTTAAACCAGTTGGCACATCGTCCTTCTCTTTTGTAGGTGTCCTCTTCTCTTATGTGGGATGAGGTGGGTCACGAGTGGTCTTGCCACTTCTCGTAGTCACCGTATTCACTTTTTCCATTGGAGGAACAACTGCAACAAGTTGAGCCAACTGAGCCTCCAACATCTTATTGAAGCTTAGTAGATTCTTGAAGGTCGAGGATAGTCCTTCAATCTTGGCATTAATGCTCTCTACTTGCTTGTCATTAGCCGATAGTTTCTTGGATAGAGCATCATTGATCTTTAGCTGGCTAATAGCAAGCTCTCTCAAGTTGGGCTGATTTCCATTGTTGTCATTGTTGTTGCACCCTCCTTGAAAGAATGGGCATGGTTGGCCTCACCCTTGACCTCCTTGACGATAGCCATTGTTGTTCCCATTGTTGGCTGCGTATAGGGCATCCTCACGGGTTTCTAAGCAGTCATTGCTCAAATGGCTCATGTTGCCACAGACTTTACAAGTGATGTGAGAATCTAGGGCATAGGCATTGCAGCATACGTCTCCATTGGCTTGTCCATCTATCTTCTTCAAGAGGAGGTCAAATTTGGCAGCGATCATGTCCACCTCCTTCAAGGTGTGCATGCCTCGCCGGCAGGTATGGAGACGCTCGTTGCTCCAACCCATGTTTGACACCATCTTCTCAATTAAGTCTTTAGCTTTGGGCACCGTCAATGAGAAGAAGGCACCTCCAGTAGCAGCATCAACATGATCACGGGCAGAAGGGATCAGCCTGTTGTAGAAGTCTTGGATAATTAGCCAGTCATCCATCCCATGGTGGGGACAGGCTAGTATGTACTCCTCAAGCCTTTCCCAAGCCTTGAAAATAGACTCCTTGGTAGCTTGATGGAAGCTAGAAATTCTTCCACGTAGGGCATTGTTCTTGCCCAACGGAAAGAACTTTGTGAGGAATGTCGTAGAACACTTCTCCCAAGTGTATACAACACTTCGGTTCACGTAGAACCACTGTTTTGCTCTCCCAAGAAGAGAGAATGGAAACAACTTAAGACGGACATCATTAGGAGGCACGCCCTTGATCTTAAAAGTGTTGCAGATCTCAAGGAACTATTGTAGATGAGCACTTGCATTATCGTTAGCCTTCCCACAAAATGGGTTGGCTTGCATCATAGTGATCACGCCAGCCTTGATTTCAAGGTTATGTCTCCTGTGTTAATAATGGTCCCAATAGGAACATTGTTAGCAAAGGGAGTCGAAAACTCGCGAAGGGTCTTCTGGGCCATTGGCGTTTCGATTGTTGGTGCGGTTGTGCTTTCTTGCTTTGCCACTCGAAGCTTCTGGGGAGTAACTACACGAGGTCAATCTCTCTGAAGGGATTCGGGATTTTCAATAAAGTTTTCTGGCAAGTAGAAACCAGACATACACTACCCTATTTTCACATAAAATGCGAAAACAAAGAAGAGTTATCCTACTAAAACCTATCAAGTGTCCTATCCTATTCACTCAATAATGCAATACTTCGGCTGCCTTCCCCGGAATAGCACCAGAAATGCTTGTTGACGGCTACTAACGTCACAAATATAAATCCGCAAGCGCACAAAAGCTATCGATGTAGCATTTACCCTTTAATAGTATTGCCAAGGGTGTCATTTATATTTTTCCCAAAGGAAGGCTAGGTGGAAGCAAAGCAATCAACAAATGGAGAGGGTAGGGTTGTCTAGGTAGGGTTCTAGTAAGGATGGGTAAATGATAATTTAGAGGTAGTGTGACACACACAAGAGCATTCTATCCTAAGGGAGGTAAATGAGGTAAAGAGGGAATAGGCTAAGAGTTAGGTAGATACTCCTACTGTGCTTCTAATATAGATATACAAAGCCTAATTTAATTACTAATGATCATATCAATTATGAATTCTCATGTTGAGTTGATCAACACATCGGGCAGGGTTTACCCCAAGCAACACTAGGACGACTCCTGCCAAGAGCCTGTGGTATAGCCGAACGTGGAGGATTACAAAGGACAAATAGGGCTATCACCACCTATTGCCTACCTCTTCATTCCGTGGGTCTACGAGACATTAAACACTACTTATGTATCCTAGCACCATGCTAGCATATTAAGTAATTACCTTAAGAGCCTAGGCACAAGCCATCCTAAGGCAATGAACTAAATCATCGTTGAACCAATGCTGATACATAGCATAAGTGATTCATATTAACATAATCATGTCATAGCTAATTAGACGATAGTGAGGGTTTGTAGTGCTTATGATAACATAATGAGAATGATATAGCATAATCATAATTACTACCCCTACCACATATATGGAATCCACAATCAAACAAGAAATGCTTCATCCAAGTATATGAATAGAATACTAAAGATAACATATTTATTAAGAGCAAAGTCACAAATACAAATAGGAATATGAGAACCATACCTTTCCCGATTAGGAACAGGGAAGAGACTCCTTCTACTCCTCTCCTACTTGGACTATGGACTTGAGGCTCTCCTCTCTAGAGCCTAAACTCCCCTAAACCAATGGAGAGTAGTGGATACAATAAAATAAATACTCAAGTGGTGTGTGTGTGTGTGTGTGTGTGTGTGTGTGTGTGAAGTGAGGGTAGGGGGTCTTATTTATAGGTAGAGAAGGGTCGGTTCCCACTACCAAAAGTGTGTGAATCAGTCACCACTGACTTCTTGAAGCCGGGAGGAGCCAACACATGGCGATAGACCGAGTTTGGCGCCAAGACCAAAACGGCTGACTAGAGGGATCGGCCGACCTGGTCTTTGCACCGTTTCGTGTGTGCTTTCTCCAGATCACTGCCAGGTGGGTCCCATCCCTTGATATTGGTACTACACCATTTGATGGCCTTAGATACTTCTGTTTGTGGGCCATTTGATCCATATGGTACCACATGTCGGTGCATGATTGGCTGGGATGATATTTTATAGGGTTGCTCCCCTCTTTTACCTTATTTCCTGCAATAATTCTCTGCATGCACTATGTCGGAGTCTGGTTCTGGCAATTCTCCCGATACAATACGATGGCAAGTTGACACAAGGATTTACGTGGTTTGGGCCGCCTAAGCATAATACCCTACTCCACGGGGTGTGTAGTTGTTGTATTGAGCGCCTGAGCACTTGTGAGCATGTGTCAGAGCTGAGTCTGGGAATGTGGAAGTCCCCCTGTGTATCGCTGGACCAGTCCTTTTATAGTACAAGGACTGGTCGTTACATCGTTAGCCTGACCCGACATGTGGCCCTGGCGGTTACTGGTGCTTAATACACAATTAATGAGATTAATTACCCTTAATAGTGTGGTAGCAAGCCTTGACAGTGTCATTACTGGTATTAAGGGCCCTCCGATCATGTGTAATTAAGATGGTATTGATGACACTTAATCGGCTCTTGAAGTCTTTGATTGTCCCTTGAAGGTCCGAGCCGTTGGGGGTCCACCAGTCTGATTGTTGAGGCTGAAGGTCTGGTGGTTGGACGCGTGGCAGCTCCGAAGCTTACCATCTAGGACGGGTAGGTCCGATGCTGTTGTACACGTGTCGGTACTGGAGCTTCCCTCTGTCGGGGGTTAGGTCCCGGGGTGCCACACATGTATTTAACCCGGAGCTTTCCCATGTGTGGGACGTAGCTCCGGTTGATGTGGCAGCACCGGCACTAACCATAGAAGGGAGGCAGGTCCGATCTCATAAGACACGTGGGGCCTTCGAAGGTCTTCAACTCAGACAGGTGAAGTTCCTTTGGTCTTTTTGTAGTCCCAAGGTGTATACGGTATGTAGGGTACCGACAGTGGCCCCCTAGGCCCACCTCTGGGAGAGACCTTTTGGATGAAGTTGTTCTGCCGGCAGTGGGTCCATCCTTCAGTTTTTGAGTCGTGTCTTCAAGGGTATTTGGATGTGCCATTGGCGGTAGTTTGCAGTTAAACCATTGTAGCATGGCATATCCAGGATGCGGCAGGTGAGATCTGAGCGTGCGGATCTCACGCAATTGAAGGTCGCTGGTTCCCGATACAAAAACCGTATCGGTTTCGCGTGCCCTGTCAGGCCGCCGCCCTCGGGCTTCCCACTTCTCATGATGACAACTGTTTGCCTGGGGTAAGGACATCGACTTGATCATCGGTGTGGCCCCGGGCCCCCTTATCATTGGCAGGGTGAAGTTTTTGAACTGTATCATTGCCTCCTCTGCGATTTCCATCCAAGCATTGCGGGGGCTTATTTAAGAAGGAAAGCGCGCAACGTTTGGGGATTCTTTATGCCTTCATTTGAACTTGCGCTCGAATCCTCCAAACTTTTGCCTGCTTTTCATCTCTCGCCCTGTTGTGCTGCAATGAAGTTGGGACTCCTGAAGAGCCACATTGGCAGCAAGAAGGAGTTGTCTAGGGTTCGGACCTACATGGGATGGTCCAGTGACTCCTTTGACAACGACATTCGCTGCGGCAAGCTTCCCTTTGAGAAGGAGCGAGCCGGAGATATGGTGTACTTCCTTGGGTACGCCATGGCGGGTTTGATCCCGCCTTTCTCCACTTTCTTTCTGATGTTGCAGGATTTCTATGGTCTGCACCTCCACCATCAGGGCCCCCACTCAATCTTGCTAGTGGCTACATTCATCCACTTTTGCGAGATGTGGGTGGGCGTGCCCCCTTCCGTGGAGTTGTTCCGGACTTTCTTCACTGTCCACCCGACCGGGAAGAGTGATGAGTTCATCGGCTTATACTACTTCATGAAGCGGAAAAACTCTCCCCTCAAGTACTTGTGGTCCCTCCCTTCCGGCAAATGGGACAAATGGAAGAAAGACTGGGTGGTCATCACCGTCGAGGGACACGAGAGGCTGGAGCTGCCTGAAATCCTTCCTCGCATCGACAATGACACTTGGAGTGACATGCCAGAGCTGTCGAGGGAGTACAGGCCCATTCTGGACAGAATCCAGGAATGTGTCGAAGGTGGGGTGACTCCCCAGATGGTCTTCGGCAACTTCTTGACAAACAGGTGGGCCCTGCTGAGGGCTAGGAGTCGGCCTGCCTGGGCCTTCAACAGTGAGATGGATACCAACCACATTTAAGTCAGCTTGGACACAAACTTGACCGGTGAAGCTTTGAAGACCCATCTCAAGAAGTTCCAGCCTGGGAACATCGGCCCTGGCAATGTGTCTCCACCGGCGGCCTTCCTTCCTCTGAATATGATACCAGAGGAGTGCAGAGAGCTCCAGAGGAAGATGCCGCTGTTGGATGACTTGGGCCTGGTGGGGAGGCGATCAACCTCAGGAGTGACGATCCCCGGAGCTTCGGAGGATGGCTCCATTCCCGCCCTGAAGCCAAGAAATGAAGTCGTAGGCAAGGGCAAGGAGTTGGCCGAGCCCTCGAGCCGCAAGAGGAAGTTGAAGCACGCTGATGGGAGGTCTGTTAGACCTGCTCCTTCTGCAGCAGCTCCTTCTCCCCGACGGAGGAGGTCTTTTGCGGCGGTAATCGCTCCAGCATCGGCATCTCCTCAGGGCACTAGCTCCGGCCGTGATGCTCCAGTACCAAGGCCAGCTGAGGGCTCTAGGTCCGAAAGTCCTTCTCAGTTGAGGGGGGCCTCTACCAAGACAACACCAACAACGGCAGCAAGATCCGGGGAACCTTCCGGAGCTACTAAACCAGTGGTGACGGGGTCCGATCCTAAGCATCCGGTGAAGAGGTTCCGCGCTAGCTGGAGCAGAAGCCTTCCGAGGTAAATTAGATTTTTTTTACCTCAGTTGATTGTTTTTTGTTGTAACTATGTTTTGAGTCTCTTCGTCCTTTATCCTCAGAGTGCCCAAGAAAGGGGATGAAGCTCCGGTTCCTGCAGCAGCAACTAATGCTGCGCATACGGAAGCTCCAACTCCAGTTCCAGCGCTGCCCCAAGAGGTGGTTGAGGCCGCGGCAGCTCCGGTGCCATCTGTCGTGGTCCTTGACCTCGAGTCATCCCCTGAAGCTCCCGTGGTAGCGCCAGACAATGGAATGAAGATGTACCAGCAGCACCAGCCCTAGAGGTTGAAGCTCTGGGTTTGGATGCTGAGATGATGGATGCTCTGGCCTCAGAGCCAGAGGTAGTTGCAGTCTCGGCCCTAGAGCCAGATGTTGATGAAGCCCCAGCAGTGGAGCTAGTTGTTGATGAAGCCCCATCGGTAGAGCCAGTGGTTGTTGAAGCCCCGGCGGTAGAGCCGGTGGTTGATGAAGTTCCGTCGCCTGAGCCGGTTGCTGCAAAAGTGCCAGCGCCCGAGCCCATGACGGTCAAAGCGCCAGCTCCTGAATCGGCGGTGGAGGAGGCGCCAGCGTCGGAGCCGGAAGTGGATTTAGCTCCGGCCGAACCTTCAACGCCTGCCCTGAAGGTGGTGGTTCCGGAGGTGACCGCGCCTGAGCCAGGGTGCCAAGATGAAGCTGTCGGTCCCCCGCCTGAGGGACCAATTATTGATGACCTGGCGGCGGGACCTTCGGAGCCAACTCCGGAGGTTGAAACTTTTGTTGTAGGACCTTCCTCGGCGGCGGCCGAGGCTATCCTGGAGGGCGGCCCTAGTTCCGTGGAAGCCCAGGGGACCTCTCTTAAAGTGTGGGACCAGATTTTTGTTATGGAGAACCCGCTGGAGCCAGAGGAGAGGACCCCGGCCGGTCCGGAGCCAATCCCTTTGTCGTTATCCATCGACAATACCTGCTCCAGTCTTCGTCAAGTTCAGCTGGCCTTCTACCATGACAGCAAGGCCCTCGAGCAAGAGCGCCAAACCCTTAGGAGGTGGCGCAACCGGCTCCAATTCGAGACCAAGCTGGCGCAGACGAGGCTGGTCGACAACAAAGAGTGGGTGAAAAGGGAGAAGGTCCGGATGGAGTACTGGGGTCGGCTGCTAGATGAGAGGGAAAGCATGACGCGATCCTTCGATGACTAGTCCCGGACCATCCACGAACAGGCCATGGCTGCTAATGAAGCAGCGAATGAGCGTCAAGAGAAGCTTAGCGCCATCCATGACAACCTCGTCAAGCACCGGGAGGCTCTTGAGGAGCGGGAGAAAAAGCTCAAAGATGAAGAGCAAAAACTCCTGGAGCTGCGGGATGACCTCGTGAAGAGGGAGGAGGAGCTTACTCAGAGGCTGACTCGCGGTGACAAGAGTTTCGCGGAGCGCACCAAGAAGCTGGAGGAGCGCTGCGAGAAGGAGGAGAAGAAGGCCTGGCAGTGAGGACAGGACCTCCACAAGAGGGAGAATGAAATTGCTTCCAGGGAGAAGAAAGTGCATGGCCGGGAGAAGGACCTGGTCGACCGCCAGAACAAGATTCACCTCCGGGAGGAGGAGCTCAGTAAACTCGAAAGGCATGTTGCTGAAAAGATTCAGCAAAACGCCAAAGAGGTTGAGCGCCTTGCCCGGGAGAAATTAGAGCTTGCGGCGACCAGAAGATCCTTGGAAGAGATGCAAGGCTCAAGGGCTACGGAGTCCCAACAAGTTTGGGACTTCTTGGGCAAAGCCAATGACGTGCTGACGCCGATGGGTTTTAGTCCCGTGCGTCTGGATGATCCAGAGCCGGAGCTGGACCAGGCGTTGCAGGCGTTGAGCTCGGCGGGCAACAAGCTCACCAAGATGCGCGATGTCTTCCCGGACCAGCTGGAAAACGAGGGACAATCCCTGGCAAAGAACGTCGCAGAGTTCATGCTGACGTGCTACACAAGTCGGGACCCTCACTTCCCACTAGACCCGATGCTTGAACGCTCCATCGACAGAGAGGGAGAAGCCGCCAAAGCCAACGTGTCAGAGGTTGCACAGAAGGTCGCCTCGTTCTTCCATAGGGTCTAGGACTCTCTCTTTTTAGCTCTCGCTTGTATCTTCTCTTCTTTTTCTCCAATTTTGTAATCTCTTGTCCCCAGATTAATGAAATCCAAGAATTTTATGAATTTCATTTTTTGTCTTCAACACCTTTGTCCCACTTGGCCCTCTGGTAGATGAACACAATTTAAATGTGAACATGTACCAAGAGGATGTAGCATTTTGTTGAAGACTTGCGCGCTTCGAACTTGTAGTTTGTAGGTCCGAAGTCGCCGATAGTAGGGGCCCACTAAGGTTGTCGGAGCTTAGTACATCCGGCAGTGACCCTTGACGACACGTAGAGCGTCGACAGTTAGTCCTCTGGGGTTGTCAGAGCTTGGTATCTCCGGCAGCAACCAATGTCAATGCGCGGTGCGTCAACAGCAGACCCCACTGGGGAGTCTTCCCACCATCTTTTCTTCACGTTGACGGCTGGCCCCCTGGATTTGCCAGAATTTTGTAGCTCCGGCGATGTCTATTATCAATGTTTGAACCATCGACAGTAGACCACCTTAGGGGTGTCGGAGCTTTGATAGCTCCGGCTTCATCCACCATCATCATGAGACCTTTATTTTTCTTGCACACTGAAGTCAAGAAAAATAGTAAAATCCATTTCCTCTCTATAACTCGTTTGCGGCTTACTATTCACGATAGAAATTTTTAGGTCGAACGCAATTCTATATACAATCAAGTGCACTAGCTTGTTTTCTCCACGTCCGATCGTTTCTGGACTCGCCTTACTTCGACCTGCCGGGGTGTAGGTACAATGGCATACTTAGGGTGCAGGACCAGGCTAAGTCGATAGCACACTCCGGACCTAGATTGGCTTGGCCGCATTCAGAAGAGTGGACCATTAGCAATGTTTAGACACGGAAGATATGACAATGCAACAAGAAATATATATGAATTGGCCGAACTAAAGTTTCTTAAGAATTGCACAACTTTGTTATAGACAAGAAAGAGAAAAATAAAAAATATTGAGTCTGTACAAAATAAATGCACCTGGAGTCTGTTTTCACACAATGATGTCTTTCATTATAGGTCCGGGGTACGGGGAAACAAGTACACTATCAGGGTACGGAACCAGGCTAAGTGTGTTTTGTTTCTCGTTTGACCCAAGGTAGCTAGCTACACTTTTAGTTCTGGGACTGTGACAAGTGTTGCCTGAACTTTACGGACCTTCTGGGGAAGGTCCAGCTATTCTCCCGAAGGAGCTACTCGACTCTGTACAATGACTCTATAACATACATCTCATGTAACTACAGACTCACCTCTGTGATATTAAGCGTAGAACTTACAGAGGTGCTCGATGTTCCATGGATTAGGGAGATGTGTCCCATCCTCGGTTGCCAAGCGAACGCATCAGGGATGGGATACTTTGATCACTCAGAAGGGTCCTTCCAAGCTGGAGGAGATTTTGTTTAACCCTTCTCAAGTTTGTATTCTCCGTAGCACCAGATCGCCTTCCTCGAGCTGTCGGCTTTGAACATGCCTTTGGTGATAGCGCCAAAGAGCTTGGCGGTATCGGGCATTCCGAACAGCTGCTCAGCACTTTCCCTCTTCAAGGAGGTCAAGGTCTTCACGCCGCAGCTGGTCCTGCATGGCATCGTCAAAGGTCCGGACCCAGAGCGACCCCAAGGTGATTTCCGGAGGAAGGACTGCTTCAGCTCCGTACACTAGGAAGAAGAGTGTCTCTCCAGTTGACTGGTTTGGAGTTGTCCTATTGGCCCACAAGGTGGGCGGAAGCTCTTCGATCCAGTTGGCTCCATGTTTTTTTCAGGCGCTCATATGTGCGCGTCTTGAGTCCATTTAGGATTTCTGCATTTGCTCTCTCAGCTTGGCCATTGCTTGCCGAGTGAGCTACATAAGCGTAGCTGACCTAAATGCCGAGGTCTTAGCAATATCCTTGGAATACAGAGCTTGTGAATTGGGTCTCGTTATCAGTTATGATCTTGTTTGGGACTCCAAATATGCATACGATGGACTGCAAGAAGTTGATAGTTGATTGCTTCTTTATTGTCACAACTGGAGTTGCTTCCGGCCATTTGGTGAACTTGTCAATGGCAACGTACAAGAACTTGTAACCTCCGACGGCTCTTGGGAAAGGTCCCAAGATATCCATCCTCCACACAGCGAATGGCCATGTAGGAGGTATCACTTGTAGAGGTTGAGCTGGTGTGTGAATTTGCTTTGCATGGAACTAGCATGCTTCGCATTTCTTCACTAGCTCGGTTACATCCTGGAGTGCTGTAGGCCAGTAAAAACCATGCCGGAAGGCTATAGGGTATGTGTGCTCCATTTGCTGTTCTATCTTTCAACCACCCATGAATAGGAGATGGCATAAGCCCCATAGTGACTTATGATGGGTGAAGTACGATACCAATTTTATCAATACTAGGTATAGTATTTTGTTGTGCACGTGGTACTTTTGAAAAATAGAACATAGTAGCAACTCCAGATCATCAACCTAAAGTCTTGACTTTGCTCGGGACGAGTATAGGATACGCTTGGGGGAGTTTGTTGAAGGTTGTTATATACCAATTTCACATGTCAATATAACTCATTATATGAAGGAAATATCATTTCTTGCACACACCACCCTTCTATTTAACATATTTCCACCTGTACTTGGAGAATTGGTGCATGCAGGCATTTTACACAGAATGCAAGTGAAAAAGGGGATGTATCCTATAAAATATCATCCCAGCCAATCAAGCATCGACACGTGGCACCACATGGATCATGGCCGACAAACAGAAGTATTCGTGGCCATCCAACGTAGTAGCACCCATATCAAGCGATAGGATCCACCTGGAAGTCACCCCAAGAAAGCACAGACCGTTTGGAGGTCTTACTAGGTCGTCCGACCCCCCTAGTCGGTCGACCTGGTCTTTCCCTCAAACTCGGTCATCTTCCACATGTTGGCTCCTCCTGGCTTGAAGAAGTTAGTGGTGACTGATTAGCGCGCTTTTGGTGGCCGGAACCGACCATTCTCCAAGCTATAAATAGGACCCCTCACCCCTCACATCAACACACACCACTTGAGCATCAATCTGTTGTATACACAAGTTCTCTGAGTCCTTAGTGGAGTTAGGCTATAGAGAGGAGAGCCTCTAGTCCCAAGTCCAAGTTGGGAAAGATATGGCTCACGTATCTTTTCTTATATTTGTGACTTTATGAATAATAAAGATATATCTCTAGTCTTCTTTTATTCATATACTTGGATGAAGTGTTTCTTCTTTGGTTGTGGATTCCATGTATGTGGTAGGAATAGTCATTATGATCATGCCTTACTGTCATTATACTATCATCACAAACACTATAAACCCCCACTATAGTCCAGTTAGCTATGATATGATCATTTTAATATGAATAACTTATGCTATGTCTCAACATTGGTTCAACGATTATTTAGTTCATTGCCTTAGGATGGCTTGTGCCGCGGCTCTTAAGGTATTTGCTTAATATGCGAGCATGATGCTAGGATAGTTAGGTAGCATTGGATGTCTCGTAGACCCACAGATTGAAGAGGTAGGCAGTAGGTGGTGATAGCCCTATCTGTCCTTTGTAATCCTCCATGTTCAGCTATGCCACAGGCTCTTGGCGGCAGTCGTCCTAGTATTGCTAGGGGTAAACCCGTGCCCGATATGTTTAACAACTTAGCATAAGTATTACCCATTTACATGCTCATTAGTATCTAACCTAGGCTGTGTATATGTATATGAGAAGCATATTAGGAGTAACTCCCCAACTCTTAGTCTAACCTCCGTTAGGACCCATTTACCCCTTAGAATAGATTGCTCAGGTGTGGGTCACACTACCCATATTATCAACTTACCCCTGTCTTGATAATTGATTAGTATCCCATAGCTTGATCATAAGAGTAGTGTTTACTTTTCTTCATTGCCTTCCTTAGGGATAAATATGACACCCTTGGAAATACTCTTGGTTAAAATGCTATGCAACAGTTTCTGTGCGCTTGCGGACCTCATCTCTTTCGAGAGATGATCTATGACGCAAGAAACGTCAATAGAGCATTGATCCTTCTTTGGTCGAAAGTCAAACATTTTCTCCTTGCCATTGATATGGAAGCGGATTTCTTTGGCTCCCACATCGATGCGATCATCCGCTGTGCTTAGGAAAGGGCACCAAAGAATAAGTAGGATTTCCTTCTGGACCTCCATGTTGAGCACCATGAAATCCACGATATGAAGCAGTCCTATATTCTCACTGAAACATCTTCAATGACACACGCTCGATAGCAGATCGATGAATTGGCCAATTGGAGCTGCATCAATATTAGAGACAATGTGGTGAAGTTGAGCTTGTCGAGGATCACCTTTGCATGACACTAACACATGCACAAAGGTCACAAAGTGCCTTGTCAAAGTGTTGTGTCCCAATGGAGCATGATATAGTGGGCTATCTTGGGTTCTTTAGCCAGTTGCCCTCCTGTATGGAGATTGTATTGATATTTTCTACAGTAGACTCGGGTCACCCTAGCATCATGTCATTCTCTAATGGTGGGATTGCAGCTGCCAGTTGAGCTAATTGAGTCTCAAACATCTTGTTGAAGTTCAACTGGTTCTTGAAGACAGAAGCTAAGCCTTCAATCCTGGCATTGATGTTCTCTAGGGTCCTCTCATTAACTAACAACTTCTTGGATTGGGCATCATTGATCTTGAGTTGGCTAATGGCAAGTTCCTTCAAGTTGGGTTCATTTCCATTGCCATTGTTTTTGTTGTAGCCTCCTTTAAAGAAAGGGTGTGGTTGGTGACAAGGTCCTTAAATCCTAAAGTTGACCATCAATTCACAGTAAATATTATAAAATGGAGAACACAACGTAGTGGTAGGAGTTAATACTAACAAATTCCACAAGTGTTAGTGCTTATTTGCATGCAAGTGAATTAAGCCCCAAAATACCCAAGAATGCAGAGAGCAATCCTAAAAGTTACCATCCAACCAATCAGCTGTAACACCCTCATTCTCATGCATAATGCATTGCATACATCCTCATACACATTTAACATTAAGCCATGTAAAAAGGAACAAGATTAAAATGAATTTAGGCTTAATATGGAAGTTTATGTCTGTCAAAGTGCGGACTTGTCCGATTTTTACCCCGGACTATTTTGGTATTCCTTTAGAAGTGCGGACTAATACTTTATCACTACGGACAAGTCCTATCAGCCTTACTGGACCAAAACGGACTAGTCCTTTATGACACCGGACTAGTCCGGTCAGACATTCTGTAACATTTCAGACTTGTCCAAAACACCAAATTTAGTCCGATCCAACCCCAGACTTGTCCGGTATTGACACCGTACTATTCCAAAGTCCCTTACTGTACGAGAACGGACTTGTCGGGTCCCTTATGCGGAAAGTCCGACCTACTAAATTCAACTCGATTTCCTTTATTTCTCCACGAATTTTTTTTGGCTAATTGCTTTAATTGGCCCCAAGAACTTCGTGTCCAACCTCAAAGGAGCCCAATTGGACCCCACCATGGCCCCTACACGCCCCCACCAAATTCCAATTGGAATTCACCCAAAACCCTACCTCTCCAATCCCTATATAAGCCACTCAATACCCTCACCTCCCCACCTTTGAGAAAAACCCCTTGTTGTCACCTTTGATCTCGTGCCAACATCAAGAAGGAGTGCAGGAGCAAGGAGAAGAGGGAAGAGGGAAGAGGAGCAATCAAGGTCGATCTTCATCAACTGTTCAACGAATTGACGTTCTTCATCCAAGTTCTTCATCAACTCATCTCCATCAAGCCCTAACCGCCAAGATTCAAAGTCTCACGACCAAACTTTGATCCTTGGATCTCTAAACACGTGGTATACCCTCTACATCCAAGTTTCTACGACAATTAAACTCCAATTCTCTCAGATCAGGGAAACCCTATTTTGCAGTTCTGTCCAGGGCGGACTAGTCCGACCCCTTAATACGGACTAGCCCGATGTCTGAATCTGTAAATTCCTAAATTAGTTCCAAATTGACTCCAATCAATTCCAAACTGGTTCAAACTTGTTAGAAACTACCATAAATAGTTAGTAAACATTAATAGCAACTCATAAACAAGTTTTACCTCACAATTGCATTAATCATGCATATCATGGCATATTGAGTACTATATGAGCGTTACTTGATTGAATTGTGTGTTTTGCATGATTGTTGCTCAGAATAGAACGAATTGTCGTATAGAGTGCTTTCGAGGACCCGCAGAACCAGAGTTTCGAAGCCTTCAATCCAAGTGAAGCTCAGGAGCAAGGCAAGTGCCCTTGACCATATTGATCTTGTTTTAAAGGTTTTGTTTGCAAATTGCATGCTTGTGATAATATGATGGGAAAACCCAATTGTAGAAGTTTACTAGTTTTGAATGACCACCCTTGTCGCTTGAACATGTAGAATGTCGGGGAGGGTATTTTGCACTTTTTGCTTTGCAATGCTATATTTCGTTTGGAAATCAACTATAATGCTTAATTGTGAACTATTAACACATGAAGGATGATAATTGATATTAATGACCCTTCTGCAACATGGTGCCTAGGTACCTAAGCAAGTCAGTTTTGTGGGATGGGTTGTACAGTTTTTGGTGGTTTTGCTTGCTTCAGATCTAAAGACAGGTTCATGGAGCAACCATCCAGGATTTACAGTGCCACCACAAGGCCAAGTATGGGTGCGACTTAGCTGACTAATTAGTGAATTGCCAGTACTGTTTGGACCATTAAGAATGCTCGGGGAAGGGGTAGTCGGATTGGGATTATAGAGATTGGTGGGACTACCCTAGGATCCGAAAGGCTCAGGAGGGGGCTCTCGGTTGGATGGGCCCAGTTGGAGACATCACCACCGATGAAACCTCAGTGGGGTCTAAATAGGCTCGTAATCACTTTGTAAAGGCTATTTTGTGATCTCTTGACCACACACCTAAGGAAGTGTGAGACGATATAATTGAGATTCCATAGTCATCAAAAGGTGATGAAATCATGAACTTGTGGGTAAAGTGGTACAACCTCTGCAGAGTGTGTCTAAAACTATCATGATAGCCGTGCTACAGGTCAATGGAACCCTGGACCCTCACACGATTAGAGTTAGACTTTAACTTGGTTTAATGGCTGGTATTGAATTGTGAGTTGGTATTGGTTAATTAAATTGCTTTGCTACATAGAATTGATGAATTAAGACATATGTGTAGTTATGAGTTGAATATGGTTTATTATTGCTAGAATTTGTTATTTAAGCTTAAATTGATGTTATTTGGGTTAATTGGGAAGGACCTCACTTAACGATCATAATATTGCATTTTCAACTATTTTGAATGTAATTTTATGCAATTAGCCATTGTTCATTATCAAGCCTTGTTTAGGCTACATGTCATACTTTCCCACACTTGCTGAGTACGACATGTACTCACCCTTGCTATTCCTCCAGCAAATCCAGACGCAGGTGACCAGGTGGAGTACCAGGAGGTTTTTGAGGAGTACTAGGCGCGGGTGTTACCGTCAAACCTGCCTGTGGAGATTGGAGTCATTAGTGTTTAGTTTTTCCGCTACAGTTTTATTAGAGATTGTATTCAAGACTATTTGGTTTGTAATAAAGTACTATTATTAGTAATATTATTCGAGACATGGTCTATAATCTGTTTATCAATTTTGAATCACTTGTGTATGTGTGTTAAACATCCTGGGCACATATATGCATCACGCTTGGTTTATTTTCAGAACCGGGTGTCACAAGTTGGTATTAGAGCCAGGTTGCTCGTAGGATGTATGCCTAGTTAGAATCGACACCACAAATAACTTAGGACTTCTTTCCTATTCAAAATTTGCCTTTTTTGCACTATTTTTCTATCCACTAGCTATATAAAGTGGGAAAACTGCGTTTTTGCTGCTGCTGCAATTTTTGCCATTTTTGCATCCTTTTGAGCAAATGCACATCCTCTCATCTAAATTTATGGCGGCTGTAATTTCAGAACTGATATCTGTGTTTTCCTCTATTTTCTCATGTTTTCTTGTAGATGGCTCGCACCAAAATGACAGCCCGCAAGAGAGCTCGTTTGCCACCCCTTGGAAGCAAGCTTAGGCCTCGCAAGGAGCCAAGGATGGAACCAGCCAAAGAGGAGGAAGAAGTGAATTCTCCCATAAAAGAAGTTGAGCATGAACACTCCAACACGACGGAGGAAGATCCTAAAATGGTGGAGTCCTATGATGATGATGAGGAAGAGGAAGATCCAGAGATGGTGGAAATCTATGATAGCGAAGAAGAGGAGGATGATACACATGAGGCATTTGAAGATGAAGCCGAAGATGAGGAGGAACCACAAGAGGAGGTACCTAAAGCTCAAGGGAATGCATCGCAGCCAAGTGAAGCTAGGAAGGAGGACAAATGCATACTTTACCATGATGCCCAAGAATTCTATTCCGATGGCCTTGACAAAGGATTTGCAGCTAGGCAATTGAAGGAGTTCCTTAATCTATGCAAGATGCACCCGGAGTACTATGTCAATAGGATTCCTTGTCATGGATGTGAAGAATGGAGGGCTCAAGTTACTATTCTTGCTAGAGATGAAGTGGTCACCCGACACTTTGCATCCACATGGAGAAGTATCAGGGAGCAAGCTATTGATGATGTTGCTTGGGATGCACTTACTATATTGTGCCACATCTATCTGAAGCAAATTGGAGATACTATCTTTGTGCTGCATTCGCAATGCAAGAAAGGGACAAGGGAGATCTTAAGACCACAAGATGGAGCTCAAATAAGTTCTCATGCTATTGACAAATCTCAAGCAATATTAGTGAATTTGGGAAATCACTATGCTAATGCTATGGAAGAGATCCGCTACCTCCGTAAGATGTTGTTCATCATGGAGAAGCAAGAGGAAGCTCATGCCACTGTGGAAGTCAATAGTGTAGAAACCTCTCCAGTGCCCACATGGACGGCCAACTCACCCTAGCGTGCGCCCATGTATGCCTCACCGCCACCGTCACCTTCGTCGCCTGACGACCAAGACAGCCACAACTCACATAATCAAGTCTAGGTCTCCTGTTTAAAAGTTAGAAAGGTGTTTAGGTCGACTTAGTCAAGCCTAGTGTGGTGTGCTGAATTTCCTTGGTGTGTGCTTGTGCTTGTGTGCTTGGTGCGAGTTTGGGACGTCTAGCGTTTAGTCCACATATGCACATAGTAAAGTGTTGTGGGATCCTTGTCCACATCTTCTAATAGGGTTATTAGTATTCATAAAGGAAAATTGTTAGTCACATATACATTAATGCATATAGTTGGGCCGTTTCTTTTCAAATTCTAAATTCTTCTGTATCTACTACTCTTTAAGCAACAAATGCAGAGGACACGTAATAAGAGGAATGCCAATAGTGAGGAGGAGAGAAATGAAGCACCTCAGAACAATCATGGACCTACCTAGGGAGCTATCAACCTTGAGCAGTTATTGGCTATGCAGAACTAGCTCATGCAGACCATGATACATACTATAGGACAGCTGCAAGCTGGCAACAACAATCTGCCCCACATGCCGCTACCACCACCAGCCCCGCCACATCACAACTGGTTGGGAGAGTTTATGAGGACCAGACCGCCTTCTTTTGCTCAAGCCATAGATCCAATGGAAGCTGATGATTGGCTAAAGTTCGTTGAGAAAAATTTTGCTATTGTCCAGTGCAGCGACAGAGAGAAGGTTCTTTTTGCCTCACACCAGTTGATGGGAGTTGCTGCAGACTGGTGAGAATCTCTATGCAATGCCAATGAAAATTAAGAAGGAATCACCTGGGCTGAATTGAAGGAGAAGTTCCATTCTCACTATGTGCCAGAGGGAGTTATGGTACTGAGAAGGCAAGAATTTGAGAACCTCAGGTAAGGAAGCATGAGTTTGAGTGAATACCTCAATAATTCACTCAACTATCAAGATATGCGCCAGAAGACATCAGCACTGATAGCATGAAGCAATATCTGTTCTTGAGAGGCCTTAACAATGAAATTCAAGTTCAGTTGCTTAATGCTGACTATGCATACATCTAGAAGCTGGTTGATAAGGCCATTGTGGTTGAGAACAAGATTCGGGAGATGGATCTAGACCACAAGAGGAAGATGCCATATCAGGGACAGCCGCAAGGAAGCAATGTCCGTCATCGCTATGCACCACCTGTTGCACCCTTTTACAACCCGTCTGCTGCAGCATACCGCCCTGCTTATCCAACGCGACCACAACAACCAATGCAGCAACGCCCGCCCATGCAAGCACCTCACTTACCTATGTAGCCTGCGCCATGCCCAAATATGCCTGCTTATGCGCAAAACTAGCCTTGCCCTAACTTTGCTGGCGCCACTAGTGGAAAAACTTGCTATGCTTGTGGTTAGACAGGACATTTTGCTAATCAATGCCCAAGACCAGGTTAGGGTCCGATGAACAATGTTCCAAGACAAAATCCAAGGATCAATGGAGGAGCAACTCAAGGCAACCGTGGACCGCAAAATTTTGCTCGTGGCAAAGTGAACCATGTATCTGCAGAAGAGACTCAACAAGCTGATGATGTTGTGATTGGTATGTTTCTCGCAAAGTCCAACCCTACTACTATATTATTCAATTCAGGAGCATCCCACTCATTCATCTCATGAAAGTATGTTGCAAAGCATAGCATGCCCATATCATACCTGAAGTTTACTTTGTTGGTTAAATCTCCTGGTGGAGAGATGAGGACAAATACTTTATGTCCGCAAGTAAGTATTTCCATAAGGGGGGAAGAATTCATTGCCAAACTCATAGTTCTGAATTCACAAGGCTTGGACATTATAGTTGGAAATTGGTTAAGGAAGCATAACAGAGTGATTCAGTGTGCCACTCGGACAGTGCAGCTGACAAATGAGGAAAGAATCAGTATAGAGTTCAAGGCAATACAACCGACAACCAAGAAGGCTATGGTGAATCACGCAGAAGGAGTGACCTTGGAGGAGATTACAGTTGTTCATGAGTATCCAGATGTGTTTCCTAAGGAATTGCCAGGTATGCCAACTAATCGTGACATTGAGTTTGTCATTGATTTAATACCTGGAATCACACCTATAGCAAAGAGGCCATATAGGATGCCTCCTAAGGAATTAGCAGAGCTCAAGAAGCAGATTCAAGAGCAGTTAGAGATGGGTTTTATATGCCACAGCTTACCACCTTGGGGAGCCCCAGTGCTTTTTGTAGATAAGAAGGATGGATTCCAGAGAATGTGTGTGGATTACCAGTCTCTCAATGAGGTGACAATCAAGAATAAGTACACTCTGCCACGCATAGAGGATCTGTTCGACTAGATGAAGGGAGATAGAATATTCTCTAAGCTTGATCTTCGGTCAGGATATTTCCAGATGAAGATTAGGCCGTCAGACATACCCAAAGTTTCTTTTAGGACACGGTATGGATCCAATGAGTACACGGTCATGTCATTTGGATTGACTAATGCACCTGCATACTTCATGTATCTCATGAATAAGGTCTAGTATTTGGATAAATTCGTGGTAGTGTTCATTGATGAAATCATGATCTATTTGAAGAGTGAAGAGGAACACAAAGAACATTTAAGGCAGACATTGCAAAAACTGCGAGAACACCGGTTGTATGCCAAGTTCAACAAGTGCCAATTCTGGTTGAGGGAGATATTATTCCTAGGCCATATCATATTCGGAGGAGGAGTGTCAGTCAACCAGGAAAGGTTAGAGATGTGTTAAAGTGGGAACCGTCGCAGAATGTGAAGGAGATAAGGAGTTTTCTTGAAATGGCTGGATATTACTATAGGTTCATCAAGGACTTTTCCTATATAGCACCCATGACCGAACTGTTAATGAAGAAGAAGACTTTCATGTGGACTCAAGCTTGTCAGGACAGCTTTGGGCATCTAAAGAAGAGATTGACAACAACACCTGTGTTGGTATTGCCAGATGTAAGCAAGAGTTTTGACATCTATTCTGATGCTTCAAGGTAAGTACTTGGTTGTGTATTGACGCAAGAAGGTCGAGTAGTATCTTACGCATCAAGGCAATTGAAGAAACAAGAGAAGAACTATCCTACACATGATATCGAACTTGCAGTCGTAGTGCATGCTTTGAAGATTTGAATACATTACGTTCTTGGTCATAGACGTGAGATTTATACAAATCATAAGAGTCTGAAGTACATATTCACTCAGACGGATCTGAATTTGAGGCAACGAAGATGGTTGGAACTCATTAAGGACTATGATGTGGGAATCAACTATCATCCAAGAAAGGCCAACATAGTGGCTGATGCTTTGAGCCAAAAAGGAGCAAGCCACCAGCTCACCGTTAGGGAATTGCCAACCGAGCTATGCAAGGAGTTCAAACTATTCAATCTTGGATTTGCGAATGAGATGAGAGCAATGGATGTGAACCCAACCTTGGAACAAGAAGTTTGAGAGGGTCAAACCAGGGATAAGGAAATCTAGGAAACCAAGAAAAAACCCAAGAAGGGAGAGAATTCAGATTCGATGAGGATGACTAGGTACTCTTTGGCTTGGAAAATGGATTGTTGTGCCTAATGATAAGAGAATTCGATAGTTGATATTGAAGGAGGCACATGACTCACTTTACTCTATCCACCCCGGTTGTACTAAGATATGCAAAGACTTGAAGACATGCTACTGGTGGGACGTTATGAAAAGGGACATAGTAGAATATGTTGCACTTTGTGATGTATGCCAATGAGTCAAGGCCAAACATCAAAAGCCAGCTGGATTATAATAGCCATTAAATATTCTAGTATGGAAGTGGGAAGAGGTTGGTATGGATTTCATAGTTGGTTTGCCTCGCACTTCCGCAGGATATGACTCAATATGGGCTATTGTGGATCAGTTGACGAAATATGCTCATTTCATTCCTATCAAGACTACTTATAGTGGAACCAAGTTAGCAGAACTGTGTATGAGAAGGATAGTGTGTTTACACGGAGTGCCCAAGAGAATAGTGTTTGATAGAGGTTCTCAATTTACTTCAAGGTTCTGGCAGAAGCTACACGAGTCTATGGGAACTCAATTGAATTTTAGTTCTGCATATCACCCTCAAACGGATGGACAGACCGAGAGGACAAATTAGATTTTTAAGTACATGCTAAGATCTTGTGCGCTAAAGTATGGAGGAAGCTGGGACAAAAGTCTGCCATGTGCTGAGTTTTCCTACAACAATAGTTATCAAGCAAGCTTGAAGATGTCACCGTATGAAGCATTGTACGGGAGAAGGTGTATAACACCCTTGTTTTGGAACGAGATAGGGGAAAACCAAGTATTTGGACCTGATGTGATCCAAGAGGTCGAAAAGCATGTCCAGACCATCCGTGTGAACTTAAGAGCTGCCCAGTCAAGATAAAGGGGTTACGCGGATAATAGACGAAGAAGCTTATCTTTTGAGGTGGGAGACTTTGCATACATCAAAGTACCGCCTATGCGAGGTCGCAAGCGGTTTAATGTCAAAGGCAAGTTGGCACCTCGCTATATTGGACCATTCAAGATTTTGGATAAAAGGGGAAAAGTAGCCTATAAACTGGAGATGCTTGCACATCATTCGGATGTTCATGATGTGTTTCATGTCTCTCAGCTCAAGAAGTGCTTGAGGATACCGGAAGAGCAAGTACCAATGGTGGAATTGGAGCTTGAGGAGGATTTGACCTATGCCGAGCAACCTATCAAAATTTTGGACACTAAGGAGAGGGTCACAAGGAACAAGGTGATTCGATGGTGCAAAGTGCAATGGAAGCATCACACAGAATCAGAACAACTTGGGAGCGAGAACACGATCTCAATAAGGAGTTTCCATATCTCTTTCCCTTTGCGTCGAATCTCGAGGGCGAGATTCATTTTAAGGGGGGTAGGTTTGTAACTCCCTCATTTTCATGCATAATGCATTGCATACATCCTCATACATGTTTAACATTAAGCCATGTAAGAAGGACCAAGATTAAAATGAATTTAGGCTTAATCTGGAAGTTTTAGTCTGTCAGAGTGCAGACTTGTTCGGTTTGTACCTCTGACTAGTCTGGTATTCCTATAGAATCCTTTATCACCATGGACTAGTCCTATCAGCCTTACTGGAACAAACGGACTAGTCCTTTATGACACCGGACTAGTCCGGTCAGCCTTTCTGTAACATTCCAGACATGTCTGAAACACCTAATTTAGTTCGATCCAACCCCGGACTTGTCCGGTATTAACACCGGACTAGTCCGAAGTCCCTTACTGTACAAAAACAGACTTGTTCGGTCCCTTATGCAGTCTAGTTCGACCTACTAAATTCAACTCGATTTCCTTTATTCCTCCACGAATTGTTTTTGGGTAATTGCCTTAATTGGGCCTAAGAACTTCGTGTCCAACCTCAGAGGAACCCAAGTAGACCCCAACACAGCCCCTACATGCCCCCCACCGAATTCCACATGGAATTCACCCGAAACCCTACCTCTCCATCCTCTATATAAGCAACTCAATACCCTCACCTCCCAACCTTTGAGAAAAACCCCTTGCTGTTGCCTTTGATCTCGTGCCAACGTCAAGAAGGAGCCCAGGAGCAAGGAGAAGAGGGAGGAGGGGCAATCCAGGTCGATCTTCATCAACTTTTTGACAAATTGATGTTCTTCATCCAAATTCTTCATCAACTCATGTCCATCATGCCCTAACAGACAAAATTCAAAGTCTCACGCCCAAACCTTGGTCCTTGGATCTCTAAACACGTGGTATACCCTCTACATCCAAGTTTCTAGGTCAATTAAACCCCAATTATCTCATATTAGAGAAACCCTTATTTTGTAGTTCTGTCCAGGGCGGACTAGTCCGGCCCCTGTATACGGACTAGTCTGGTGTCTGAATCTGTAAATTATTGAACTAGTTTCAAATTTTCTCGAATCAATTCCAAATTGGTTCAAACTTGTTATAAACTATTGTATATAGTTAGTAAACATTAAGCAACTCATTAACAAGTTTTACCTCACAATTGCATTAATCATGCATGTCATGGCATATTGAGTACTATATGAGCATTATTTGGTTGAATTGTGTGTTTTGCATGTTTGTCACTCAGAATAGAAAGAATTGCCATAGAGAGTGCTTCCGAGGACCTGTAGAACAAGAGTTTCGAAGCCTTCGACCCAAGTCAAGCTCAGGAGCAAGGCAAGTGTCCTTGACCATATTGATCATGTTTTAAATATTTTGTTTGCAAAATTGCATGCTTGTGTCAATATGATTGGAAAACCCAATTGTAGGAGTTTACTTGTTTTGAATGACCACCCTTGTCGCTTCAACACTATGTAGAAAGTCGGGGAGGGTATTTTGCACTTTTTACTTTGCATTGCTATATTGGGTTTCGAAATTAACTATAATGCTTAATTGTGAACTATTGAACACATGAAGGATGAGAATTGATATTAATGACCCTTTAGAAACATGGTGCCTAGGGATCTAAGCAAGTAGGTTATGTGGAATGGGTTGGACTGTTTTTGGTTGTTTTGCTTGCTTCAGATCTAAGGACCGGTTCGTGGAGCGACCATCCATGATTTATAGTGCCACCACAGGGCCAAGTATGGGTGCGGCTTAGCTGACTAATTACTGAATCGCTAGTACTATTTGGACCATTAAGAATGCTCGGGGAAGGGGGTAGTCAGATTGGATTTATAGAGATTGGTGGGACTCCCATGGGATCCGAAATTCTCAAGAGGGGGCTCTTGGTTGGATGTGCTCAGTTGGAGACATCACGGCCGGTTAAACTACAGTGGGGTCTAAATAGGCTAGTAATCACTTTGTAAAGGCTAATTTGTGATCTCTTGGCCACAAACTTGTTGAAGTGTGAGACCGCATAATTGAGATTCCATAGTCATCGAAAGGTGATGAAATCACAAACTTGTGTGTAAAGTGGTACAACCACTGCAGAGTGTGTCTAAAACTATCATGATAGCCGTGCTACCGGTCAATAGCAACCTGGACCCTCACAAGATTAGATTTTGGACATTAACTTTGCTTAATGGCTGGTATTGAATTGGGATTGGTATTGGTTCATTAAATGGCTTTGGTACATAGAATTTATGAAATCGAGACCTATGAGCAGTTATGAGTTGAATATGGTTTATTATTCTTGGAATTGGTTATTTAAGCTGAAATTTATGTTATTTGGGTTAATTGGGAAGGACCTCACTTAGCAATCATATCATTGCATTTTCAGCTGTTTTAAATGTACTTTTATGCAATTAGCCATTGTTCATTATCATGCCTTGTTTAAGCTACATGTCATACTTTCCCGCACTTGCTGAGTACGACATGTGCTCACCCTTGCTATTCCCCAACCAAATCCAGACGCAGGCGACCAGGTGGAGTACCAAGTAGTTTTTGAGGAGTACCAGGCGCACGAGTTATCGTCAAACCAGCCTGTGGAGATTGGAGTCATTAGTGTTTAATTTTTTGGCTGCGGTATCGTTAGAGCTTGTATTCAAGATTATTTGGTTTATAATAAGGTACTATTACTAGTAATATTATTAAAGACATGGTTTATAATATGTTTATCAATTGTGAATCACTTGTGTATGTGTGTTAAACATCCTGGGCACACATATGCGTCACGCTTGGTTCATTTTCGTATCCGGGTCTCACATCAGCGATGACACGAGGCGTCACATGGATCTATGGACCCATTCCTAGGCGTATCCAAGAGGATCCAATGTTGATTCATGCGGGAAGGGATATGGGCCCACCTGTCAGTCACATGGAGAAAGCACAACTAGGGGGCGGCAGGTCCAGGTCGACCGTTCCCCTAGCTCTGCCAACTTGGTCCTAGCACCAAACACAGTCAATCAATGCGTGTCACCTCCTGTGGCTTCCTGATGGTAGTAACGATTGATTCGCGCGCTAATTGTGGCGCCAAACAGACTGAACTCGTGTATGAATACCCCCTCACTCCCTCACTTCACACACCCAACAACTATGAGAATAGTACTTCACTCATAAGGTTTAGTGCTGCCCAAGTGTCCACCAAAGTAGAAGGAGAGTTAGGAGGAGCTAGGAGGAGGAGGCTTGGGCTTGTCAAGTCCCTGTTCCACACTTGTACCTCTACGGAAGTTCTTTAGGAATTGAGTAAGAAATTTTTGTGAATTCAATACAAGTTTGATTTCTATTTCATAGTAGTTTGCTTTCGTAACTGCTTGTGGGTTCATTGCCTTAATTTATTAAAGCTCTAGTTGTAGCTTTGCATTCAAAACAATTAGAGTTGTGAAAGAGAACTTAAGCGTGGTGCTTAGGATAGAGTTCATTGTTGGATATCTCGTAGACCCACAAATTGAAGAGGTATACAGTAGGTGGTGATAGCCCTGTCTAACCTTAGTAATACTCCATGTTCGGCTATGCCATAGGCTCGTGACGGGAATCGTCTTTGTGTTGCCAAGGGTAAACCCGTGCTCAAAGTAAGCAGCTGTTGTAGACTAATGTGACCTCTATTTCAAACCATTGAATTCCTCTCAAATCCTTACCTACCAAACAAACTATGTGTCCTTGGGAGAACAAGATTAGGAGATCTCACACACGTTCATTGGATTCGATACTCTTGGGGATACTCTTTAACGGGAAGTGCTACATCGATATTTCTATATGTGACGTACCAGCCATCAAGAAGCTTTTATGACGATGCTGCCCGAGAATGGTTGTTGTTGATCTTCCATCCTTGTTCAACCACATATCTATTTTCTTTTCTTTACTTCTTACTTTTCACCACCAATATGGAGCAACCCACCGTTCTCTCTTATTCTGTCCCAAAGGGCGAGTTCTACGAGCCACTGCCGTCGATGGAACGTATTTGCTCGATCAGATATGAACTCCGCCCTGGCTTTTTAGCCATGGTTCGAGAACAATCCTTCCTAGGAACAGATTGTGAAAACACTTACCACCATCTGTGAGAGTTTAAACAATTGTGTTTTTGCCTTCTGATTAAAGGCATGACACAACAAACTCTCAAATGGAAGTTATTTCCTATTTTCTCAAAGAAAAAATGAAACAATGGTACACCCATAATGTTTGGAAAACAACGGTGATTGGAGAGAATTACGAGACAAATTTTATCTATCTTTATTTCCAATATCACAAATTATTTCCATACGAATGGAAGTACTAGGGTTCCAACAGATGGAGATGGAATTGATAGGTGCAACCTAAGATAGGTTTTCACTTTTGCAGAATTCCGACCTGGATTTGTTAATCTCTGATCCATTGTTATTACAACATTTTTTCATGGGACTTAACAAAGATTATACCCTATACCTCGATGTTACAGCTGGAGGATCTTTCCTCCAGCAAAAGAAGGAACGAAACTTCTAGATCAAATTCTATGAAATGCCTCCTTCATTAGGGTCTTAACGAACCTACCACAGAGTAGCCCTCATCGAGCATCGAGGACACTCCTATAGCCAGGAAAGAGCCAGTATAATGCCCATCACCTGCCTTTCCTGTAGAATCCTTATAGGAAGCCACTGTTGCCCTCAACACCACCTAACCCGCCTGATGGAGTATTCCTCCAAGAGACGGTAAAGGATTTGACCTCAATTTGGAGCTCCGAATGGAAAATATATGTTTGAGAACTCACCAGATATAGTTTGGATGACCTCACCCTTAGCCACCATCCTATGCCATACTAGAGGAGCAACAATGTGAGTCCTATGTAATCTCTATGTTGGAGCAAATATCATGTCTCATACTTGTGCTCTCGCCATTTTTGGCAATGTGCCATTGGCACCAACGCAAAATCCCTTTGAGGTACATTTGGGAATATTATTGAACGATATGGCATTTCACAAGAAGTGTCAAAAAGACACAAAATATTGAGGTTCTCCTCGATTTCCATGTGTCCAAAGTCTGGGACTTTGACATTATGATTGGGGTACCCATTGAGAAATTTATCATGGAAATACCCTCCGAAGGAAACCTCAACATGAATCTTGGAGGGAACAAAATTCCCATTCCCATTCCGCATTCCAAGAACACATATGCAAAACCACCCCTCCAAGACAAGCCAATTCTATAGGATCGAAGAGCACATGAAAAGCTACCAGAGGAGGGTGAATGGTAGATTTAAAACTTTTTCTTTGGAAGCAACTAAAACCCCTCGGTAGAAATGATCTGTTAAAGAAATCATGTGTGATACTAATCTAAACGTGTTTCGCTGTGACAAAAGTGATATATATCAGAGAGAATCAAGTCACGAAGACGACACAACAAGAATCACTCAAATCTGTTGAGAGAAACTCAAGTTACGATCGAAAGATCGAACAAAGGTCAATCTGTTCTACCGAGTAAAAAAACAGATCTGCAATACTGCAAAGAAAATCATTTAGATCAAAAACCGCAAATCCAATGACCGTAATTTTTTTACCGAAGATAGATAATCAAGTTGTAAAGACAACCTATAAAGAATCATGTCAATTGGATCTGTAAAACTCGATTTATGGTAAAACCACCGAAGAAAGTTAGTGCTATGCAGAAAACTCGACGAGAAAAACTTGTCTGGAACAAGTTGGACAAACAGGGCACAAAAGTTCCTTTAATCTACGATCTTTATTCAATAGAACACAAGAGGAACAGCCCAAAAGTCATCTACCATGAGTTCTGGCCTCCCTTGATTATATAACTAGCCCGAAGGCAAACTCAACTCAAACTAGGACTCTAATCCTACTCAGTTCACGAATCGAAGCTTTCTATAACTGCTCAAGACTCTTCTATACGCAGATAGAAGCAATCTTAAGACTTCCAAACACCTTAGGAATGTATCGAACATTCCTAAAACAACTCAAATTTGTGACCCACACGAAATTCTATCATAACCAACTCGATACTTTCCATACCGAACCATAACCAACTCCACCGCACCCAAAGTCATCAACCGATACGATCCGATCCTATTTCCTTCCTTAGCCCATCTTTGGAACCATGTTGCCACGTCATGCACTGCATGCATACATGCGAACACCTTCCTTCGACATCCAGTAACCTTCATATGCGCTCCCCATGATTCAATCATCCTGCGCGACCTCCTGACCCGCTCAACCACAATTCCTCCTGAATTTGGTTGTTGGAACCTCATCTCCTCCCTAAGACTAGTCCAAAGGATCCTGTCACCAGCCATGTCTTGAACTCAAGAAACACCTTCACATGAATAAACAACCAATTCATACGAGCTCGAGTCTGCAACTCGACTCAAGTTAGTTCCGAACACAACACCTTACGTGAGCACCTCACATAAGCATGTCACAAAGCATAGCAAAATGATATCAGCCTTCACCACCAAAACACACCATAAACATAGTAAAAGAATACTAAGCAAACTTTCCATAAGTGTAAAGCATGTTTGAAACATTGCAAGATAAATACAGAACCACTGCGATCAAGCTTCGAACCTTGCCAAAGCTAACAAAAACATGATGGACCTATCGTCGAATCTTGATAAAAAGATGTTTTGATAGTATTCAAAACTTTTATCGTCAAAGCCAATGTATTCAACACACATAGGTCTTACAATCTCCCCCTTGATGAATGCATTAGCAACCCCATTTAAAATATCGAACATTTGCTTATTTACATGAAAAGTTTTGAAAAAAATTCTCCCCCTTTTTGAAAATAAAATGAGAAAGAAATAAATTTCTCTCCCTATACATACCTCTCCCCCTGAGAAGAATCGTGCAGTCATGCCAAAAACAATTGTGAATATGTGCGATGTGTGATCAATTTCTCCCCCTTTGACAATGTATTCAGCAAGGTACAAAAGAGAAATTTTATTACAACATATACATAAAAAACAAAGCTCATCCAAGTCATACTATCAAGTAACTTACACTATCACAACAATGAGATACATAAAGTAGTGTAAGCCATGCTAGACATCAAATGTAATTTTCAATTTAAGCAAGTAATGATCTCACAAACTTAAATATTTCAATATCTGAAAACTTGACACTTGATGCTGCAATAAAAAATCACAAATTTTTAACATATGACATTTGCAAGATATTATATGCCGCATCTGCCTTATTCTAAACAACCAAGCCAAACCTATGTCATTTGACAATCAAAATCTTAAGGACAGGATTTTAGTCATACACAACTTCTTCCAAGTTCATATCTAAGTGCAATGATAAGCCATGTCAAAAGAAGAAGTGCGATGCATGCATATTCTCTTGATCTTTTCTCAATTTATATTTGTTCAAAAAAACTCAACATGTGAGTTGATTACTTGATTAATTCTTTATGATCAAAAGCACTTGTGAGCATGCAACAAGATCAAAATAGCAAGAAAGTTCGACCATGACAAAATTTAGTGTAAGTATTTATTCCAATTACTAGACATGGCAAAAACTATAAAATGTATAACACTAGTAATGTAGTAAGAACATTTAGCATGTAAAAGGAATCACAAAGTCATATATGTATGAAATACTATGCTCATATTATTTTAATTTCAGATTCACACATAGACTTCTCAAGTTTCAAAACTCTCCCTAAATGTAAGCCACGAGGATGCATAACCCCTATTTCACTACGAATGAAACAAAAACGAGTGAAATCCAAAGGTTTCATAAAAAAGTTAGCCAATTCTTGTTCGGTATCTACATGGTGAAGCACAATGTTTCCTTTTTCAACATTATCACAGAGAAAGTGATACCTAATGTCAGTGTGCTTGGTTCTAGAATGTTGCACGGGTTTTTTAGCAATGCAAATGGCACTAGTATTATTACAAAACAATGGAACACTATCTAGATCAACCCCGTAGTCTTTAAGTGTTTGAACAATCCAAAGCATTTGTGAGCAAGCACCAGCAACAGCTACATATTCAGGTTCAGCTGTGGATTGTGCAATAGAGTTTTGTTTTCTAGAGGACCAAGCAACAAGTGAATTACCAAGAAAATGACAAGCACTAGAAGTACTTGTCCTATCAATCCTACAACCCTCAAAATCAGTATCCAGAAAAGCTTTCAAAGTAACTGTTGAGGAAGAAGGAAGAAAAATGCCAAATTCTTGAGTTCCATGTAAGTACCTGAGAATCCTTTTGAGGGCTTGACGATGTGAAACACGTGGGGAGGCTTGAAACCATGCACAAAGACATACGATGAATTATATGTCCGTTCTTGATGTCGTGAGATACAAAAGTAATCCGATCACGCTTCTATATTCTTTTCGATCCACGGGTTCACCATCTTCGTCAAGTTCAAGTGTTTTTGTTGTTCCCATTGGTGTCCAAAGAGGCTTGCTTTTGTCCATGTTGAAGCGCCTTAGCAGGTCTTTTGTATACTTCATTTGATGCACAAAGGTACCCTCCTTGGTTTGCTTGATTTGCAGCCCCAAAAAGTACGTGAGTTCTCCCATCATACTCATCGCAAATTCTGAACTCATCATAGCTGAAAACTTGGACACAAGATCATGAGAAGCACAACCAAAGTTAATATCATCCACATACACTTGAACGAATAATGAGTCATTGCCATGCTTAAGCACAAAAGGAGTTTTATCAACCTTGCCCATGGTAAACCCCTTTTTCAAGTAAGAATGTTTTTAACCTATCATACCATGCTCTAGGGGCTCGTTTGAGACCGTACAAGGCTTTGGACGGTTTGTAAACATGATTAGGAAAATCTGAATTTTCAAAACCCAATGGTTGTTTGACATAAACCTCCTCATCTATGTAGCCATTAAGAGAAGCACTTTTAACATCCATTTGATATAGCTTAAAACCTTTAGATGCAGTAAAAGCTAACAAAATTCTTATGGCTTCTAATCTAGCAACAGGATCAAAAGTTTCATCAAAATCCAGATCTTTATCTTGAGTGAAACCTTGAGCAACCAACCTAGCCTTATTCCTAACCACAACCCCATCCTTACTTTGTTTATTTTTAAACACCCATTTAGTTCCAATTAATGTGTGACCTTGAGCTGGAGGTACAAGTTTCCAAACATTATTTCTTTCAATATTTTATAACTCTTCTTGCATGGCAATAATCCAAGATTCATTAGTGAGTTCGTGTGATATATCTTTGGGTTCAAAAGAAGCGACAAAAGCAGAATGAGCATGAGAGTTTGGATCGCAAAACCTGGACCGTGTGACTCGTTCATGCAAGCTTTCAATAATTTATTGTGGAGGATGACTTTTGAGAACCCAGAGGGGGGTGGACACTTCACAAGCTTCTTCTTCTTCATGTTCATCACAAATCGATGAGCTTGTGACTTGAGGAGGATCTGCACCAGCAATGGTGATTGTCGGTGCTGGCTATGAATAAAATCAGGAGCTAGGACAATGTCATTAGCTGCTGAATTTCCAGGCAGCAGCACCACTTTTTCCTCATATTCAACAAAAATGCTCTCCCCTTGCGGATATGGATCCGAACCTGCAATGTTTGAGCTAGTACATGTGCTACCTTCATCAAAAGACACCTCACAAGTCTCCACAATTTTTTTAGTGTCAAGTAAAAGCACACGGTAGCCTCTATTATGAGATGGATAACCAATGAACATGACATCAATGGACCTAGGTTCAAATTTATAAAGATTATCATGTTTCTTAATGGAGCATTTGCAACCAAAGACCCGAAAGTGTGTAACACTAGGCCTATGTCCAAACCGGAGTTCATATGGTGTTTTACCTAGCTTAGTGCACATGAAAACACGATTGTAGACATAACAAGCGGTTGCAATCGCATCAGCCCATGATTTCCTAGGATTTTGATATTCATCAAGCATAGTCCTAGTCATCTCAACTAAAATTCTATTCTTTATTTCTACAAAATCGTTTTGTCAAGGTACATATGGTGAAGAAAATTGATGATCTATTCCATTTTTAGCACAAAAGTGATCAAAAGATTGATTTTTAAATTCGGTTCCGTTATCACTTCTAATTGCTTTTAAAGATCTTGGGTGATCAATTGATTATCTAAGAAATAAAGGTCTAAAGTGACTAAAAGCTTCATTCTTAGATGCCATAATGTAAACCCAAGAGTATCTAGAATAATCATCAACAATCACAAGAACATACCATTTACCTCCGAAGGATTGAACACGTGAAGGTCCTACGGTGTCAAGGTGCAAAAGTTGACCCGGTTCAGTTGTCATGATCATTGTGAGAGGAGTATGTGAACCTGCAACCATCTTAGCATGTCTACAAGAAGAGCACACAATTTCTTTGTTCCCTTTATACTTAGGCAGCCCACGTATGCGATCAAGAGCACTAACACGCGTTAGATGATCAAAGCCTATGTGACCAAATCTACGATGCCAAAAATATAAGTCCTTCGAATCATTAGCAACTAGACACCTATGATTAGACGAAGACATATCAAAATTAGATTTAAAAACTCTTCCAAACCGAGACATGTTAAAAATAAGCTCACTCTTTGAACCTACAACTTTGCAGCAGTTTTTATTGAAAATAATTTTTAGATTTTCATATAGCAGTCGTGAAACAGAAGGCAAGTTGAATTTCAAATTTTTAACAAGTGCCACATCCTTCAAAGTTTAGTGATCATTTACTCTAACCGAACCCTTAGCAATTATAGGATTTGAAGAATTATCGGCAAAAGTAACATTATCTACACATGACACAAAAGAGAGGGAGGAGAACCATTCTTTGTTACCGGTCATGTGGTGTGAGCAACATGAATCAACAATCCAAATGTTCTCCTTCCTAAAGCGTGTTACCTACATAGAAGCACAATACGTCGATGACTCAATACTGGGGTTAGTCAAAAGGCATTTAGGAATGAAGTATTGAGTCACACGACGTCCAGCAGGAATAACACACGAAAGCTGAGATAAAACAGCAGGTTTATGAGCCAAAGGTTGAGGATTTTTGTACCCAACTACTGTCCTACAAGATGTTACATGTGTAGCATGAAAAACATTAGGTTTGGGAGCAAACTTTGTATGTTTTCGACTCATTATAGCAGATTGCATGTTCCTATCATTCGGTTTAGCATGTGCAGCAAATTTTGCATGAAAGTTATGACATCTAGCAATCATTATTTACTTTTTCTATTGTTTAGCTAGTCTATAACAAAAATCTATGACATAACCATCTCTACCACAGTAGGTACAATGAAATTTAACTTTGTGTTCATGTCTAGATGAGCAAGCAACATTTTTATTTGAAACCAAATGTGACAACACTCCTGCAGATTTGAAAACCATTTATTTTTGTTTAGGAACTGTTTGAATCAAACCACTTCCTAATGACTTTACAATTTTAGGTTGATGTGCCTTAGAATGAGCATGAGAATCAAAACCTAAACAAGTTTTATCATTGCAGGACTTGGAAGAATTCAGAAGCAAGTTTAGGTTCTTATTCCCATTACAAAACCGATCTAATGTCCTATGCATGTCATCAAGTTTATTGGACAGATCAAGGCAATTTTCACATAAAGTTTTTCATTTTAATTTGCAATTGGAACAATATTTAACCTCATGAGAATATAGAGCATTGTTCAATATAGAAATTTCATTCATAGCATCTTGTAGTTTCTTATCAAGATCATTACAAGTAGAACAATGCAAATCAATTGCAGAACAGCTAGCATCTTTTAAGTTTTTATCTTAAGTGCAGCAAGCTCTCTGTTCTTTTTAATTTCTAAGTCAAGTTTATCATGTGTGGAGGTGTGCACACTTCTTAATGAGGACAATTGTTCATATATTAAATCAAATGAGGAACAAGAATTTATAGGAAAATTGGTCCCGATCTTCCGAAAGGTAATGGGTAAGTTGATTGATGGAGATCTCGACGTTTATGATCCGAGTCTCTCGAGTAGAACACGAACAGCCCCTGCAATCACTACACCACCGCCCCGTTGGTTATCAACCGTGCTTCACACGATTGACCTCACCAAGAAGGCTAATCCCTGCAAGTGCAACCGAGAACACAAGCAAGAACAAGGTAGACACGATCTGAAATCGCGAAGTTGGGGTCTCACAAACCGAAGAACGGCGATATTATTGATCTAAGCAAAACCCAATTGTTCATGGTGGCTACTATGGAGTATATAGGTGGGAGGACGTCCAAGGGGGTGTTGGGGTCGTGACCTAACCCTGACGCAGAAAAATAATGGACTTATACTTGACACAAGGCCCAATGGCCCAATACGATGGCGCAGCACCCTGACAGATTCTGTACTTAATTTTGTTTCGATGATTCCTGTCGACTCCTTAGGAATTTTGATATGGGACCGGCGCCATTGGAAATCTTATCCTCTCCCCTTTCCGTACATATATAGAACGTCCAAAACGGAATTTGTATGCGTCCTGGGAGTCCGTTTTAGTGCGTACTGCTCCTGGACTCCGAGTTGGATACGATTTGGAGTTTGGTTCGGTTTCCATCTTCTTTGAACGAATTATCTGGTCTTCCACGTCCCTAATACTTCCTCCAAGTACTCCTTGAACCTCTCCATGGATCCTAATCACAAATAAATTATTAAGTAGCAATCTATGCTCAAAAACATATAAGGAAATATATAAGAACGAGTTTACCTCTGAAATTAATTGTGGTGTGCATCTTGTATGTTCAATGGAGTGTTGTTTGTATCCATAGAAGTGATGTCCTCATCAAGAATCATCATTAGGAATCAAGGATTTCAAACGATTAATTTCAGATTCTAGTGACTCAATTTTAACGGCATTGTCCCTAAGCTTTTTGTCCTTTTTATTAACTATAACAGTGGCACGTGAAATAGCATCACACATTTCTTCGCAAGTAGGATATACCTCTTCATTGTCGCTGTTGTGTTCAGCCTCTTTCATACTTGATCTGGACTTGCCCGCCATGAAGCACAAGTTTGCCAAATCATATTCATCTTCGTCACTTCCAATGTCCACATCGCTTGAGCCAAGTTCTTGAAGTGCGGAGAAAAAACTGCTCACCAATTGACGTCCTGTAAAACCCTTCTTTTTCTTCGTATCTTTTGCAGCGGAGTGCTTCGTCCTTGTTTGCTTTTCATCCCGGGAAGTAGGACCTGAAAGTTTAGGGCAATCTGAACGAAAATGTTTTGTCTTACCACATTCAAAACATCATTGAGGTCCAGAGCTTCCTCTCATTCAAGTTCTCACATTTTGCAATGCTTTCGAGAACCTAGTAGGAAGAATTACTAGCTCCTCCTCCGGAAACTCCTCAATATGTTCAAGGGTTAGAGAGGACAACAAAGCAAGTGTACCACAAGATGAAGATTGGCTGGAGCTAGGTATATAACGTTGAGAAACAAATGCAAGAGGCTTGTTGGGGTTCTTCGTGAGATTATGTCAATTTCATGAGTTTTCAATTTAGAATATAGTACATCCAAAGTAAGTGCACTCACGACAGTAGATTCACGAATATATGTAACCTTCATCACCCAAATTGACATGTCTAATGCACTTAGTAATTGCCTAGCATTCTCAGCATCCAAAAAATTAACATTGACACTATGCAAGTTGTTGGAAATTTTGTTAAAACGATCAAAGAGATCATCAATTGACTCACCGGGTTGCATCTCAAAATGCATGTATTCCTTTTTGAACATATCTTGTTTTACGTCCTCGATCGTTGTAGATCCTTTGTGGTAGTCACAAAGTGATTTCAACACATCGTATTCAAATCGTAGGTGTGCAACATGGTCGAAGTCGCTTTGAGTTAATCCTTGTACGATCAAGTTTCGAGCCTTGTTGTTGTTGTCGAAATCTCTCAGGTTTGTAGTTGTAACATGATCGTTTGATGGCACTTCATAAGGATTGTACACATTCTCTCATATTGCAAAGACTTGTGTCCGGATGAAGGCTTCCATACGTGCCTTCCAAACCTGAAAATCAATACCACTAAAGACACAAGGTTTTGTAGAGTATTTCTCCATGATGATTAGTCAAAACACGTGCAAATCAAAAATATTAGAGCACCGTGGCTCTGATACCAATTGTAGGATCGAAGAGCACGTGAAAAGCTATCAGAGGGGGGGTGAATGTGAGATTTAAAACTTTTTCAGGGGAAGCAATGAAAACCCCTCGGTAGAAAATGATCAGTTGAAGAAATCGTGTGTGAGACTAATATAAACATGTTTCACCAGGATAAACATGATAGATCAGAGAGAATCAAGTCACAAAGATGACACAACAAGAATCACTCAAATCCGTCGAGAGAAACTCAAGTTATGATCGAAAGATCGAACAAAGGTCAATCTGTTCTACCGAGTAAAAAATAAATCTGCAATACTGCAAAGAAACTCGTGTAGATAAAAAACCGCAAATCCAATGACCATAAAATTTTGATAGATGATAGAAAATAAAGTTGTGAAGACAACCTAAAAAGAATCACATCAATTGAATCTGTAGAACTCGAGTTATGATAAAACCACTAAAGAAAGGTAGTGCTCTGCAGAAAACTGAACGAGAAAAACTTGTCTGGAACAAGTTGGACAAACAGTGCAGAAAAGTTACTTTAAACTACGATCTTTATTCAATAGAACACAAGAGGAACAACCCAAAAGTCGTCTACCATGAGTTCTGACCTCCCTTTCTTATATAAACACCCCGAAGGCCAACTCAACTCAAAACTAAGACTCTAATCCTACTCAGTTCATGAATCAAAACTTTCCACAACTGCTCAAGACTCTTCTATACGCAGATAGAAGCAATCTTAAAACTTCCAAACACCTTAGGAATGTATCTCACATTCCTAAAACAACTCAAATTCATGACCCACATGAAATTTTATCATAACCAACTCAATACTTTCCATAGCGAACCATAACCAACTCCACCGCAGCCGAAGTCATCAACCGATATGATCCAATCCTTTCAACCATATTTTTCCTTCCTTAGCCCAGCTTAGGAACCATGTTAACATGTCATGCACCGCATGCATACGTGCGAACACCTTCCTTCGACGTCCAATAACCTTCATATGCACTGCCCTTGATTCAATCATCCTACGGGACCTCTGACCCGCTCAACCACAATTCCTTCCAAACGATCCTCTCACCAGCCATGTCTTGAACTCAAGCAACACCTTCACATGAATAAACAACCAATTCGTACGAGCCCAAGTCCGCGACTTGACTCAAGTTTGTTCCGAACACAACACCTTACGTGAGCACCTCACATAATCATGTTGCAAAGCATAGCAAAATGATATCAGCCTTAACCACCAAAACACACCAAAAACTTAGTAAAAGCATACTAAGCAAACTTTCCATAAGTGTAAAGCATGTTTGAAACATTGCAAGATAAAAGCAGAACCGCTGGGATCAAGCTTCGAACCTTGCCAAAGCTAACCAAAACATGTTGTACCTATCGTCAGATCTTGATAAAAGATGTTTTAATAGTATTCAAAACTTCTATCATCAAAGACAATGTATTCAGCACACATAGGTCTCACAAATTCAGGAGGTTAGGACTCTCAATTACTTGGAGCCTACTAAAGGAGAAGGAGAAGAAGATTTCATCCAAGAAGAGGATGAACTTCAGGAGATATTTGAATTGTTAGAGGAAGAGCCTACACTTAAACCTCCTATTGAGATAAAAAATTTTGCCTCTAGGTCTACTAGAGACTTGGAGGCCCCTGTCATCATAGGTGACAAGCTTTCAAGCTTTCAGATGAGGAAACACTCAGACCCATAGCCATGTTAGAAAAGCATAGGACTGTTTTCAGCTACTCACTCCAAGACCTTAAGAGCATCAGCCCTGCTCTTTGCACCCATCGCATTCCCATGGGCCCCGAGAGTACCCCCTCACGGAAGCCTCAAAGACGGTTGAATAATGCGATGCATGAGGTTGTCAAGAAGAAGGTTTTCAAACTCCTTCATGCCAATATTATTTGTCCCGTGCCGCATAGTGAGTGCATCAGTCATGTCCATGTAGAGCCAAAGAAGGGAGGAATGACGGTCGTTCAAAATGAGAAGAATGAATTAATTCCTCAACGAACTATCACAGAATGGAGGATGTGCATAGACTATCGAAAACTCAAGAATCAACTAGGAAGGACCACTTTCCACTGCCGTTCATCGATGAGATGTCGAAACGGTTGGCAAAACACTCCTTTTTCTGTTTCCTTGATGGGTATTCGGGCTATCTTCAATCTCCCATCCATCCTGACGATCAAATTAAGACCACATTCACATGTTCATATGGAACATACGCCTACCAGCGAATGTCTTTTGTACTATGTAATGCACCTGCCTCTTTCCAGAGGTGCATGATGTCTATCTTTTTCAACATGATTGAAAAAATCGTGGAAGCATTCATGGACAATTTTTCTGTCTATGGAAAAACTTACGATCATTGTCTAGAAAAATTAGACAAGGTCTTACAAAGATGCCAAGAAAAGGACCTGGTGCTTATTTGGGAGTGTAGGATCGAAGAGCACGTGAAAAGCTACCAGAGAGGGGTAGAATGGTAGATTTAAACTTTTTCAGCGGAAGCAATGAAAACCCCTCGGCAAAAAATCATTATGTTAAGAAAATGTGTGTGCAACTGATATAAATGTGTTCAAGCGTGACAAAAGTAGTATATATATAGAGAATCATGTCACGAAGACATGATAACAAAAATCATTGAAAACCGTCGAGAAAAACTCAAGTAATGATCAAAAGATTGAACAAAGGTCAAGCTGTTCTACCCGAGTAAAAACAGATCTGCAACACTGAAAAGAAACTCTTGTAGATCAGAAACCGCAAATCCAATGACCGTGAAATTTTCAAAAATGATAAATAATCAAGTTGTGAAGATAACACAAAAATATTGATGTTAATAGGATCTTTAAAACTCGAGTTATGATAAAAACACCAACACAACATTGTGCTGTGAAGAAACTCGACGAGAAAAAATTGTCTGAAACAAGTCAGACGAACAAGGCACAAAAGCTCCTCTAAACTACAAATTTTTTTGATCAAAACACAAGAGGAACAGCCCAAGTTCTTCTCTCCACGAGCTTTTGCCTCCCTTGCTTTTATAACCAGCCCTATGGCCAACCCAATCCAATCAAGCACTCTAATCCTACACTGTTTCAACCGAAAAATTTTGTAACTGTTCAAGACTCTTCTATACGTAGATATAAGCAATCTTAAGACTTCCAAACACCTTAGGAACATATCCTATATTCTTAAAATAACTCAACTTCATGACCCACAGAAAATCCTATCATAACTAAAAAAAACTCCAAACTTTTCATAAATGAACCATAACCACCTCAGCCACAACCTGAGGCATAATCCAGCCGGTTGTACCTTTCTGACAAATTCTTTACATCCTCATGCCTCGGAAACATATTTCCACGTCCATGCACTCTTTGTATATGTGGAAACACCTTCAGACAACGTCCATACTACCTTCATATGGATTGTTCTTGACCCAAACATGCTGCGTGACCTCCCGATCAACTCACCCACAGTTCCTCCTGAACTTGGTTGTTGAACCTCATCTTATCCCGAAGACTAGTTCAATAGATCCTGTCACCAGCCATGTCTTGACCTCATGCAACACCTGCACGTGAATAAACAACTATCCTTTGGGAGCCCAAGTCCTCGACTTGACTCTCGTTAGTCCGACAACCACAACACCTTACGTGAGCACCTCACATAATTAATGTGGCCTAGAGCGGGGGGGGGGGGGGGGGGGGTGAATAGGCCTTTTTTTAATTTTAGTCAGAACCTACAATACTTAACAAACTGATCAAATCCTGAGATATCGGACTAGTCTGGTAGAGTGCGGACTAGTCCGGTGCGTGCGGACTAGATTGATCAAGTTTGATCAATTATCTCAATACGAGCATAGTATGCAGTGGAATATAGTATGTAAATTGAAAGTATTGAGTCAATGAGATTATGTGTAGTACAAATTAACTTTGATTTGAACGTTTTAATGTAAGACGAACAAGATCAATCAAACCCTATAATATGATATGAGAAACTTAAGAACAAGTTTGACACATGATTTTTATCCCGTGGTTGGGTTCCCACAGAGGCAACCTACGTCCATGTTGAGGAGCCCACGAAAGGACCGGGTCTTCACTGACCCTAACCTCGTCGAATTGCCACGAAGGCCAATTCTTCCTCCACTGTCACAAAGGGGCAAATCACAAAGTTCAAGGGGCCTTCTCACAAGTTGTGGGCTCCCTGAGATTACAATTCAAACACCACCAAGAACACACTCGTAAGATCAACAATGAAACAATAGGAGTGTGTTAGAGATCAAACCCAAGAGCTCAAACGTGTGGAATCGTGTCTCTCCTTTGATCCAAAATGAATCCTCAAGGGATTGATCTTTCTTGCGTCGGACTGCATGGAGAGATGTGTTTTCTAGGCTCTTGGAGGGTGTGACGGCGTGGGGTTGAGAGAGATGATAGTTGGGCCGTACACATCAATTTATATTGGGGTTTTCAAAAGTTACCGTTAGGGTTTCGAGGGTCCAGAATAGTCCGTGGTGGAGTCCGGACTAGTCCGGTGTGTTATGTGCAGGAAACCCTAAGTGTCTAGGAATAACGGACTTGTCTGGCTAGGAGCGGACTTGTCCGATTTTAGTCAGAAAGGTTTTCGGACTTGTCCGTGGTGACATCGGACTAGTCCGGTTTGGTAATACCCCTAGTGAATATAGGACAAGCCCACACTTGGAGGACTTGTCCGATTTTAGTCAGAGGCATTATCAGACTAGTCCAGACATTATCGGACTAGTCCGGTGCAAACAAGTCCGCACTTGCTGGACTTGTACGAACCTATCCAGAGGGGATATCGGACTAGTTCGGTGTATACCGGACTAGTCCGTTTTTCCTGTGAAATGTGAAGTGTGTGAGGATTTTTATGCTTGAGCTCTTGGGATGTGATACACCAACACACTCCCCACACAATGATGTGTTCTATTTAGTTCTTGAGCTCTTTTCCGAATGTATCCTCATTCTCCTTTCTTTTTGGCGCTTTCTTCATTCTTTCATTAAAACCTGCGCTCATCTCAATAATGTGGTTACGATCTCATTTGTTTGTCATAAATCAACCAAAACCCACAAGAGATGCCTAGATGCACTTTCAATCTCCCCCTTTTTGGTGATTGATGACAACCAATTGAGATTTCACAAAATATGTTAAAATTGCAGAATTTTCATAAAGTGTGCGCATATGAGCTTGGAACTGATTTAGCAATGACAACATAATACATATGTGCACTCTTTATGGTGGGATGCAAAACTAAGTGAGTGAGAGCAGTAATCATGATGACAGTGAAATAATTGACATCAATATATCAACAACAAGCATATATGTCAATTTCAGAGCAAAATTACAGATTTCATAAATGAGAGCATAAATAGATCATAGCATTGCATCAAAACACTAAAAGTATCAAAAGAGCATAATACGAAGTCTTACAACCCAAAAGAGATAAAAAGATGCATAAGTGAAGCTCTCATCTCTCAACCTATAGCTAAGGCCAAGTGACTCCCCCTCAATCTCTCCCCCTTTGGCATCAAGACAACAAAAAGAAGGAGAGGAGGGATCTAAGATCTTCAGTCCTCGCTGTCGGTCCTCTCATCATCTTCATCTTCATTCTCGGGCTGAGGAGGAGGAGGAGGAGGAGCACATCCACTCGAACCCCCAATGCAAAAATAAGCAAGATCGAAGGGAGTCAAAGGGCCGAGCTCGGTGAAATCTAAGGCTGAATCTTCAGAAATGACTGGAGATCAAATGTGCTCGATCTCCAGCTTCTAGCAAATGTGTTTGACATTTTCTTTGACATACCTCATGTCAGCGTTCCTCGCCTTGTTCAGCTTGTGAGTGTTCACTTCGGCCTTCTTGCAAGAGGCAAAAATTGTTTCTAAGTACTTCAAGATTCCACTAGGAGACCCTTTTTAGGGAGGGGCCCTAGTGGTTGGAGCAATCCTCTCATCCTCTCGAGCTCTCCTTTGTGCCTCTTCACTGGACACTGGAGAAGGAGCAACTTGGATTGTGGCTTGTGGAGGCTTTTGTGGCCTCAGAGGGGTGTGCTCCACGTCCTTCACAAACTCGATCCCTGTGACCTTCTCAATCACGGACATCAAGTAAGGTGCGTAGCCACAGGACATGTTAGGAGTGCAAGAGATGTTTACCATGTCATTCCATATGTAGCAAAAGACATCAAACTTCCTGTATTTGCTTATCACTTTCATAAGTGTCCTTAGATAGCCTTGGACACTTCCTGCATCCCCATCCTTTGGGGCAATAGTCTTCCTCAGAACCCTGTTGAGGACCACAAAGAATGGCTTCATATTCTTGGTGGAAGGAGGGTTGAAAGTTGAGCGGGTGTCATAAAGGAACTTCATTTTGTCCTTCTCAAGGACACCAATGTTGTGAATGATCAAGTTGTCGTTGCTGGAGCTATCAAGATGTAGCATCCTTGCACATTCATCATTGGTAATGGTGTACTTGGATCCATGAGTCATCCAAGTCACCCAATCTTCCTCATAACATGCAAAGTAGCATTTAGTGTAGAACTGAGCAATGACCTCGTTGTTCCAATTGTTCCGAAAAGCAAACAGATCCTTCATTCCATGCCTCTCCACTGCTTGAACTACTTCATCAAAGGCTGAGCAGCTCTTCCTTTCAAAGTGCGCCCAATCAACCCATTGGTTGCGCACCACTGGAGTCTTCATTGTGAGGTACACACACTTATAGAAGTCCGCATGGGAGTTGCTCCAGAACCTTCCATCGGCTGCCCGCTTGGGCCGGCTGTAGTAGTCCACATTTCTCAACTTGGAGGAAGTGTCGCTTCCCCTGCCGTTGAACCCCTCCTTGGAGGGATCTCTATTTCCCTGCCTCAGAGCATGCATCTTGAGATAGCCAACTGGGCCCAATGCAATTCCTTTTCCTTTGCCCTTAACTTGGTGAAGAGCCGCTGAGCTAGAGCTGGTTGCGTCCTAGGCATTGGACGCAGGCTTCTTGGCAAGAACCTTCTTCCACACCTGAGGTGGGGAAGGTGCGGGCTCGGAGGGGCCCTCTTGCCTCTTCTAAGCGCGAGACTCTGAATCTCGCGGCAACAGGTCTTGTTCCATTTTTCATCTTCAAAGTCAGAGATGTTCTCTTTCAACATTGTCCTGAGAAAGCATTGCACAATGTAGGAATAAGAATTTATGACAAGGAAGTGCATTGAGGAGAGAGTAATTTGGGTTGAGTTCAGGAAATATCGGACTTGTCCGATGTACAGGTACGGACTAGTCCGGGTGACCGGACCTGTCTGTACATGGACCGAACTAGTCTGGTGTTCATCACCTCAAACCCTAACTAGACGATCAATGGTGTTTCTCAATGCAAGAATAGTCCAGCATCAATGTAGTACATCAAGGAAGCATGTATTTGGTGAAAGAAACTAAGCTATTTGATCAACAATGAAGGAAATCAAGATTTCTAGGGTTTAGGAGGAAATTTTACCAAAACTCCTCGATTCTTGGAGATGGAGGGGTTGAAGGAGCGGACAAGTCTGTGGTTTTCAATCCATACGCAAAGGAGGTCGTTTCCACTCAAACTTGGAGAGTTTTGATGGAGGATTCACCAAATCATCGTGGGGAGCTCGATGTTGGTATTTCTTAACACCACAAAGTTATCCACAAGCGCATGGAAATACCGTTGTAGCACTTCCCCTTAAGGAGTATTCCCAAGGGTATTGAATCCAAAGAACGTGTGTGCTAATCTTTCGAACTAGCTCACCCAATGACATAAAGTTGTTAGGTAGGCAAGGAACATAGAGGAATTCAAAGTATTGATCCTAATTCAATGTAGTTTGCAGTAGACGCTTGCTTCGGGCACGGGCTTACTCCTAGCAACACTAGGACGACTCCCGCCAAGAGCCTATGGCATAGCTGAACGTGGAGGATTACGAAGGACAAATAGGGCTGCCACCACCTACTGCCTACCTCTTCAATCCATGGGTCTACGAGATATACACTGATGATTTATAACCTAAGCACCACTCTTACGTTCTAAATAACTACTCTAGTTGTTTCGATCACAAAGGTACAACTAGAGCCTTTAATGAATTAAAGCAGTGAACCCACAAGTAACTACTTGTGCAGACAACTAAGAATAAATGATCAAACTCGTATTGAGTTCACAAAGGCTTACTTGATTGAGTAAAACCTTTGTAGGGGTACAAGTGTAGAAGAGGGACTTGACAAGCCCAAGCCTCCTTCTCCTAGACTCTTCACCACACTCTCCTTCTACTTTGGTAGCCTCTAGGACTACTCTAAAACTTTGGAGTGTAGCACTATTCTCAACTTTTGGTGTGTGTGATAAGTGAGGTGAGGGGGTCTATTTATAGGTGGATAAGGGTCAGTTCCCACCACAATTAACGCGCGAATCAGTCACCATTAACTCCAGGGAGCCGGGAGGAGCCAACACGTGTCATTTGACCGGGTTTGGCAACAGGAAGGGTCGGTCGAACTAGTCAAGCCTCCCCTCGGGGAGTGCTTCCTCTAGGTGGCTTCCAGGTGGGCCCCTTGATGTATATGGGTGCAACACCGTTGGATCTCCTTGTATTGTTCTGTTAGTGGGCCATTTGATCCATGTGTTGCCACGTGTCATTGCCTGATTCATTGAAATTCATTTTCATGGATTCATCCCTGCATGTTTTGGTATTTTGGGTAATAATTCACCTGCATACAAATAAACACCAACACTTGTGTAATTGGGTTAGTGTATAGCCCTACCACTATGTTTTGTGTTTCTTTTATGCACATTATGAAGTGAATTGACGGTCAAAATATGGTACTTAAGGACCGTCAACAAACTCCCCCACACTTAGTCCTTTGCTCGTCCTCGAGTGAAGGCAAGAAGAACTAGAGTGTTGTCATGAATTTGCTACAAGGTAGAAAATAAGGATACTAGATATTTCAACTTATACCTGAATTCATGGATCCCCTTTTGTGTATGTGGCTACCACATCAGTCTTGGGTGTTTGAAAAGTGGTACGGTTAGAATGAAGTTCCCTTGGATCATACTCTGCTGAAATGATTTGGCCATTGCTATATTTGAAAGTCATAGGAACATTTGCCCTTCCCTTCTCGATCGGAATCTCTCAAATCTCTCAAATTTTTTGAGTCCTCACCATTGCATGTTTTGCCAATTCTTGTCCCTATACTAAAAGTGGCTATATCTGGAGCTTGGTAGGGATGAATGTGGCACACATTTGCAATGCATATGTTACTAAGTCAAAAACTTGATCCTATGAGAGACTTATGCAATGAACAATGTGAAGGGAAAATTCCTGTGCTCATGAATGGAATGGAGGGGTGAGTTTATAACTCCCATGAATTTGCTATTTTTTTAAGGACGAAACATGGCTACTTTTTTTGAGCACTCTTACTCTTTTTCAAGAGTGGATGCTTTTTCTTTTTCTTGTAGCCATGTCTTCTACTCCTTTTTATTTTTTGAGAGACTTTCATTTGTATTGTATGGAGTTTCTTTTTGACGGATGGGTAATCGACGGATGCAAACTCTCGATGTGAGAAATTTTTGCATGAACGGAGTGCACAAGAGTTTTCAATTCAAAAAGTTCATGCATGTCACTCAATTGGGTCACGGGTTTGACAAAGTTCAATGAAAAGCAAAGTGGCATATGCTTGTGGTTTCCAATGAGTGTATCATATGACCTTGGTGGGTATATAAATTTCCAATGAGAGATTTAGGAAAAGTTCAAGAGTTCAAATAGTTACAAATGTCAAAATCAATTTCAAGCAAAAGGATGATTTCTAAAGAACTCATTTACCATATCACACTAGTCAAATACCTAGATGATGTGTTTTTCCTATTGAATTATGGGAATCATAAACAAGGTAATAAATTGAAATATAAAGTATTCAAATTTTCAGCTTAAGCAAATTCTTGACTACCAAATTTTATTTCAATTTGTTGAGTTGATTCATTTTAGATATGCAATGAAAAATATGAAATCAACTCAAACAGTAGGGTAGCGCATAAAAGTGGGGATACAAAATTCAAACCGATTTTCTGGAGCAAAACGGAGTCGCACGGTGCAAAAAACAAATCAGCCGACCAGGGGGTTCGACCAACCTTCTGTTGGCTCTTCTATGGCTCTATTTCGTTGTGTCATTTTGCTCATTAGGTCGCGACGTGTTTTGATATGCAAAGTTGATTTTTCACGTCGGGATTTCGTGACTCGGGGACATGTTTCCCCCACACTTGTTTCCTGAATTCTTTATTCAACAAAATAAACTAAAGGGGGGAACTTTACCGATGTTAGATGAACATGTAAGTTCACTTTATTGAAATCAAAATATGGGGATGCTTACATTATTTAACCTAGCTTTAAAAAACAAATGTTTTTTTAAAAAATAAAATCCTAAGTAGTATGCATCCTATGCTGTCGAGACATCTAAACTATGGTGCGTTGTAGATGTCGGGCTCCCCGATGGCATTGCACAAGCGTCACAGTTTGGCGTTCATGCCATGGTGAACACTGTCAATCTCCTCCTTGAGGGCCAAGATGTCGTCCTTCAGTTCCGCCCTCTCGATGCGCCCTTCAGCCACCAAGTCAGTCAGCTTCTTATTCTCCAAGCGGAGACAAGCGAACTCCTTGGTTAGCTGTGCCACTTTAGGGGCACGAGAGAGTCCTCATCACTGCCCTCGAACTAACCGGGTGGCTTGTTGATGGCAGGTGGTGGGACGTGTCTCCTAATCTTGGAGGGCGACAAGCCCATCGACTCCTGCATCGCTAGATTATCCACACACTTGAATAGGCCCTTAGTGTAGCCTCCTTTGGGTTTTCGCACCCCGTGGATAAGAAAGCGATCTCCCATGCATTCCGGCGAGGTACAGGTGGGCGTCTTGTAGTGGTGGCTCATTACATTGCCCTTCTTAGTCTTCGGTGTGTACATGAACTCCTCGCCGGGTATCAACGATGGGAGAGACTCGTATTTTATGTGGAAAACACGTGTCTTGACTGGGTTCAGTCCAACCAAAGTCGGACGGCATGGCGTCATCGACTTCATCAGCGTTCTCCGAGGGGAGAGCGACCGGACAACGCTACGAGGTGTAGGGTTGCGCCCGCGCGGAGTCGTCACGGGCGGGATCATGGCAAGGGGCTTGACATTGATCTCCATGACGGACTCCAAGGCGAGGGAAGTTTTGTCGTTGGCCGGTGTAATGTCCCCGCTCAGGTTGAAGGTTGAGTTGGAGGAGGCGTGAGGCACAATCTTCTTGTCGGGCATGACGAGGACAGGAGGAAGATGATGATTCAATGAGGTGGATAACTTTCCTCTCTATTTCCGTCCATTAAGTAGGCGGGGAATGACGCGTTTCACCGAGGATTTTTATAGAGGATATCAAGGAGGATCAACATGAGAAAAAAGAATGCGAACGACACGAAGGGAGAGTCGACCGACCCTATGGTTCGGCCGACCCCCTTCAAGCTCTGTTCGGGCCACATTTTCTCGGGTCGATTAAATGGGCCTCATAGATGAAGAATTTGATGGCATTAGTTGGACATGTAGAATTTAAATAGAATTGAAAGAAATGGCATGGAAATCGATTAGATTTACCACGTCAAATTCTTTTTCTGTATCCTTTTGGGAATTGAGAAATAATTTGAGTCGGTGCCCATTCACTTTGAATAGTTGACCGTCGTCACCTCTGAGTGTGATTGCTCCATGGGATGAAGTCTCTACTACAGTGAAGGGTCCTTCCCATTTACTTCTAAGATTCCCATGTCCAAAGAGTTTAACCCTAGAGTGAGAGAGTAAAACTTTATCTCGAGGTTTGAACTCTTTCGGCGTAATCCTCTTATCGTGCCATCTTTTGGTTCTCTCTTTTAAAATTCTGGCACTGTTGTACGCCTTATCTCTCCATTCCTAAAACTCAGAGATTTGCTTCAATCGGTGATTTCTAGCTTCGTTAAGATTCATGATCCACCGCTTGATGGCCCAATACGCTCTATGTTCCAATTCTATGGGAAGATGGCAAGTCTTCCCATAGACAAGTTGGAAAGGAGACATGCCGATAGGTGTCCTGTAGGCAGTACGATATGCCCACAATGCGTCGGGTAGCTTTTGCTTCCATCCCGTTCCCATTTCCAAGACAGTCTTTTGCAGAATATTCTTAGTTTGCTTAATAGATGTTTCTGCTTGACCATTTGTCTGTGGGTGGTATGGGGTAGCAATGTTATGCTGGACTCCAAGTTCCCTTAAAAAGTTCTGGAATGTCTTATCTATGAAATGAGACCCTCCATTACTAATGACCATACGGGGAGTTCCAAAGCGTGGGAAAATGATCTCATGGAACATTTTCCTTGCTTGCTTGGAATCAACATTTTTGCATGACAATGCTTCTACCCATTTTGACACATAATCGACGGCAACCAGAATATACTCGCAATCATAAGACCTAGGGAAAGGTCCCATGAAATTAATACCCCATACATCAAATAATTCCACTTGGAGATTGTATGTTAGGGGCATCGCATCACGAGCAGAGATTCCTCCGTGCTTCTGACATTTCCAACATCTGCGAATGAATTCCTTGGTATCTTCATACATTGAAGGCCAATAGAATCCACTCTGCCAAATCTTTGCCTGAGTACGGTAAACACTGTAGTGACCACCATAGGGGCCAACATGGCATTTCTCTATAATTTTGGTGCCTTCGATCGATGGGACACACCTTCTAAGAAGGCCATCAGCACATACTCGATAGAGGTAAGGGTCATACCAAAGGTGTCTACGACTCTCATAAATTAGTTTCTTTTTGTTCTCCCCTGCTGGTACGCATCCCGTGACCATAAAGTTCACAATATCTGCTACATGGTCTATGTGACTTCCATACATGAAAAATGATCTGCTACTGAATTCTCTACTCCTTTCTTATTTATTATTTTCAGATCAAATTCTTGGAGTAGAAGAATCCATCGAATTAGCCAGGGTTTAGCATCCATTTTGGTAAGCAGATATTTCAAAGCAGCATGGTCAGTGTAGACTATGACCTTTGCTCCGACCAAATAGGATCTAAACTTGTCGATAGCAAAAACTACTGCTAGGATCTCTTTCTTAGTTGTGGCATAATTTAGTTGGGCTCCTGTCAGAGTTTTGCTAGCATAGGCTATTGCGTGATTTTTTTTTATCTTTGGTTTGGCCTAAGACCGCACCAACAGCAAAGTCACTCGCATCACACATGATTTCAAATGGCAGCGTCCAATCAGGAGGATGGATAATTGGAGCTAAGATGAGTGCCTTTTTGAGTATATCAAATGATTTAAGGCATTCATCATCGAAATCAAAGGGAACTTCTTTAGGTAATAGGTTGGTGAGGGGTCTAGCGATTTTGCAGAAATCATTGATAAATCGTCGGTAGAACCCCGCGTGACCTAAAAAGCTACGGATTCCCTTAACATTGATAGGAGGTGGAAGTTTTTCAATAACTTCAATTTTAGCTTTGTCCACCTCTATCCCTCTCTCGGACACCAAATGTCCAAGAACGATGCCTTCCCGGACCATGAAATGGCAATTTTCCCAATTACGCACAAGGTCCTTCTCCTGGCATCCTTGTAAGACCGTGTCTAATTTTTCTAGACAATGATCAAAAGTTTTTCCATAGACGGAGAAATCGTCCATGAAAACTTTCATGATATCCTCGATCATGTCTGAAAATATAGACATCATGCATCTCTGGAAAGAGGCAGGAGCGTTACACAGTCCAAAGGACATATGACGGTAGGCATAGGTCCCGTAAGGACATGTGAATGTTGTCTTACTTTGATCATCAAGATGGATTGGAATTTGATGATATCCAGAATACCCATCAAGGAAACGGAAGTAGGAGTGTCTTGCCAATCGCTCTAACATCTCATCGATGAAGGGCAATGGAAAATGGTCTTTCCTTGTTGCCTTGTTAAGTTTTCGGTAGTCAATGCACATCCCCCATCCTGTGACAGTCCGTTGAGGAATTAATTCATTCCTCTCGTTTTGAACGACCGTCATACCTCCCTTCTTAGGCACTACTTGAACTGGACTTACCCATTCACTATGATGAACAGGGTAAATAATCCCTGCGTGCAGAAGTTTCAAGACTTCTTTCTTGACAACTTCCCGCATCACATTATTCAATCGCCTTTGAGGTTCCCTTGAGGGGACACTCTCAGGTTCAATAGGAATAAGATGGGTGCATAACGCTGGACTAATTCTGGTGAGATCCTGAAGTGAATATCCAAAAATAGCTATATGCCTTTCTAACATGGCAATGAGTTTGAGCATTTCATCATCTGAAAGCTTGTCACTTATGATGATAGGGGCTTCCAAATCGCCATTTAGAAAGGCATAACGTAGGCCTGGAGGTAGAATCTTGAGCTCAACAGGAGGTTTTGGGGAGGGCTCTTCTTTTGGCAATTCAATTTCCTCCTGAAATTCATCCTCCTCTTGGACAAAGTCTTCTTCTTCTTTAATTTCAGGGGGTTTTAAAAATTGAAGAGGCATAACCTCCTCCATGGGCTCATCTTGGATGGGAGATTCTGAAGATGTGTTCTTTGAATGCAGAATAGGCATGGAGAAATTTCTCCCTCCAAGATTGATATTGAGGCTTCCTTCCAAAGGAACTTCCATGAGAAAATTCTCTATGGGAATCCCTATCATAATGTCGAAACTTGGATTTCAAACACATGAAAATCTAGGAGAGCCTCAACATCTTTGTGTCTAATAGAAACTTGTTGTACAACCACACATCCTTCAAGAATGGTTCTGAATGAATCTCGGAAGGATTTGCGTTTTGGTGCCAATGGCACATCGCCAAGATTGGCGAGAGCACAAGAATTGGAAATGAGATTTGCTCCAACAGTAGGGTTGTATAAGATTCTCATTGGTGTCCCTCTAATAGAACATAATATGGTAGCTAAAGGTGAGGTCATCCGAAGAATTTCGGGTGAATTCTCGACTTCAGCTGTCCACTCTCTGCTTAGGATAGAGGTCGACTCCTTGCTCGTCTGACGGACGAACACCTGTCAGGTGGTTTAGGTGGATTTGTGGCAATGAAGGTTTCCTATAGCAAAAATACTTTGAGGTATTTCCATAATCTTCAAAAGGCTCTTCCTCGAAGTAAAATGGAAACTGCGAGTGTTGAATTTCTTCTTCCTTCGTAGTCTCAGGTTCGGGAGAGGATTCCTCTGGCAAGGCTTGGGGTAAACAAGAAATGGGTTCATCCTTATCTAGGAGTGTATCCTCTGTTCTTGACACGACTTCCTCTTGGGGAGGCTCATTAAGACCCATACTGAAGGAAGAATTTTCTAGAATTCTATCCATAAGATCCTTTCCTTCTTCTGGAGTCTTATGGAGGAAATATCTTCCAGCCGTAATGTCAAGATATAAGGCAGACTCTTTGTTCAATCCCATGAAGAAATGTTGCAAAAGTATTGGATCAGGGATTAACAAATCTGGGCTAGAATTTTTCAAAAGAGAAAATCTGTCCCGAGCTGCACCTATGGATTCCTTCTCCATATGCTGGAAGCATAGTACTTCCTTTCGTAAGGAAACAATTCGGGCAATGGGAAAGAAAGGAATACAAAATTTGTCTCAGAATTCACTCCAATCACCGTTTGTCTTCCTAACATAGTGTTTGTACCATTGTTTGGCTTTTCCCTTGAGGGAAAAAGGAAGCAACTTCCATTTGAGAGTTTCTCGTGTCATACCTTTGATTAGAAGGCATGAACACAGTTGTTCGAACTCTCGTAGATGGTGTTAAGGGTTTTACAATCCGTTCCTAAGAAGGATTGTTCCCGAAGCCAAGGCGAAGTTCATAGCTGGTTGAACAAATAGGTTCCGCTGAAGGGAGTGGCTCACAGAACTCTTCGGAGTAGAGTTAGAAAGAATGGTGGGTTGCTCCATTTATATGGTGGTGGTAAGGTAAGAATAAGAAAGGTAAGATGATAGATAAGGGGGGTATGATATGAGGGTGATCTTGGTTTGAAGATTAAAAACAACTGTTCCATGGCAACGACGCCAGAAATGCTTGTTGGTATTTCTTAACACCACAGAGTTATACGCAAGCGCACAGAAATACTGTTGTAGCACATCCCCTTAAGGAGTATTCCCAAGGGTATCGAATCTAAAGAACGTGTGTGCTAATCTTTCGAACTAGCTCACCCAAGGACACAAAGTTGTTTGGTAGGCAAGGAACGGAGAGGAATTCAAAGTATTGATCCTAATTCAAGGTAGTTTGCAGTAGATGCTTGCTTCGGGCACAGGCTTACTCCTAGCAATACTAGGACGACTCCTACCAAGAGCCTATGGCATAGCCGAATGTGGAGGATTACGAAGGACAGATAGGGTTGTCACCACCTACTACATACCTCTTCAATTCGTGGGTCTACGAGATATCCACTAATGATTTATAAACTAAGCACCACGCTTACGTTCTAAATCACTACTCTAGTTGTTTCAAACACAAAGCTACAACTAGAGTCTCTAATGAATTAAAGCAGTGAACCCACAAGTAACTACTTGTGTGAACTACTAAGAATAAAAGATCAAACTAATATTGAATTCACAAAGGCTTACTTGATTGAGTAAAACCTTTGCAGGGGTACAAGTGTAGAAGAGGGACTTGACAAGCCCAAGCCTCCTTCTCCTAAACTCTTCACCACACTTTCCTTCTACTTTGGTAGCCTCTAGGACTACTCTAAACCTTTGGAGTGTAGCACTATTCTCAACTTTTGGTGTGTGTGAGAGGTGAGGTGAGGGGGTCTATTATAGGTGGAGAAGGGTCGGTTCCCGCCACAATTAATGCGCGAATCAGTCACCATTGACTCTAGTGAGCCGGAGGAGCCAACACGTGTCATTTGACCGGGTTTGACGCCAGGAAGGGGTCGGTCGAACCCCTGGTTTGGCCGACCTGGTCAAGCCTCCCCTTGGGGAGTGCTTCCTCCAGGTGGCTTCTAGGTGGACCCCCTTGATGTATATGGGTGCAACATCGTTGGATCTCCTTGTATTCTTCTGTTTGTGGGCCATTTGATCCACGTGTTGCCACGTGTCATTGTTTGATTCGTTGAAATCCATTTTCATGGATTCAACCCTGCATGTTTTGGTATTTTGGGTAATAGTTCACCTGCATACAAATAAACACCAACACTTGTTGAATTGGGCTAGTGTATAGCTCTACCACTATGTTTTGTATTTCTTTTATGCACATTATGAGGTGAATTGACGGTCAAAATATGGTACTTAAGGACCGTCAACACTCGATCGAGGAGAGAGTGCGTGAGGCAAGTTGTGAGGATGAAGAAAATTAGGTCTTGGTGGCGGCTAGGGTTATGGAGGTGAAAAATCGGACTTGTCCAAAAATAATCAGACTAGTCCGAAATCTTCCAGAGCCTAAATCGGACTTGTCCATGGTTTGTCGGACTAGTCCGGACTACCGGACACTCTGTGGACTAGTCTGCAGGGGCGGACTAGCCCGGGTAACCACGGACTAGTCCGTGGTCACCAGAACATAAATGTTTACCCCTTTCATATATATTCGAAGGTACTTATTAAGAAAATAGGGGGCAAAGCAAATCAAATAATCTTGATGAATATGATCAGTAAGCATAAAACAATCAAGCAATGACCATAATTCATCAAGATCAAGTAGTTGAAATAGTTTTGGAGAAAATTGAGAAAGATGATTTTTGCAACTGAAACAATATATTTTGAAGAGTCCATACAGGTATGCAAGTTTTCAAGCCACATTCCGAGCATCAAGGATATTTAGTTCATTTCAGAGCTCGCAAAAATGTTTTTCATCAAGTGGCTTGGCAAATATATCGGCTAGTTGTTTTTCGGTGTTGACATGGGAAATAGCTATATCTAATTTCATTGAATGGTCTCTACAAAAGTGATGCCGGATGTCTATGTGTTTTGTTCTAGAGTGTTCAACTGGGTTGTGAGCAATTTTGATGGCACTCTCATTATCACAAAGGAGTGGAATACGGCTCATATTGTGACCGTAATCCCTTAGAGTTTGTCGCATCCAAAGGAGTTGTGCGCAACAACTCCCGGCTGTAACATACTCTGCTTCAGCCATGGATAAGGCAATGGAACTTTGTTTCTTGGAGGACCAAGAAAATAGGGATCTACCTAGGAATTGGTAGGTGTCGGAGGTACTTTTTCTATCTACTTTGCTTCTGGCAGAATCTGCATCGGAGTATCCAATGAGATTGAACTTGGAACCTTTAGGGTACCAAAGGCCTAGGTTGGGTGTATGAACCAAATATCTCAATATCCTTTTAACGGTTGTCAAGTGACACTCCATTGGATTGGCTTGAAATCTCGCACACAAACATACACTCAACATAATATCAGGCCTAGATGCGCATAGGTAAAGTAAGGATCCAATCATGGAGCGATATACCTTTTGGTCCACGCTTGGTCCATCTTCATTGAGATCCAAGTGTCCATTAGTTTCCATGGGAGTCTTGATAGGTTTCGCCTTGTCCATCCAAAACTTCTTGAGTATGTCTTGAGTGTACTTGGTTTGGCTTATGAATGTCCCTTCCTTTTGTTGTCTCACTTGGAATCACAAGAAGTACTCCAGCTCTCCCATCATAGACAACTCAAACCTATCTGTCATAATCTTACTAAATTCTTCACAAAAGGATTTGTTAGTTGAACCAAAGATAATGTCATCAACGTAGATTTGACAGATAAAAATATCATTGTCGAAGTGTTTTGTAAATAATGTATAACCTGCTTTTCCAATCTTGAAACCATTTTCAGTTAAGAAATCTCTAAGACACTCATACCAAGCTCTAGGAGCTTGTTTGAGACCGTAGAGAGCCTTACACATTTTAAAGACGTGGTCGGGAAACTCTTTGTCTTCAAATTCGGGAGGTTGCTCCACGTACACATCCTCCTTGATTGGACCATTGAGGAAGGCGATTTTCACATCCATTTGGTAGAGCTTGAAATCATGGTGAGTAGCATATGCAAGCAATATTGTAGTTGATTCAAGTCTAGCTACGGGAGCAAAGGTTTCATCGAAATCCAAACCTTCAACTTGTGAATACCCTTTGGCCACAAGTCGTGCTTTGTTCAATGTCACCACCCCTGTTCGTCTTGTTTGTTGCGGAAGACCCATTTGGTGCCGACGACATTCGCGTTTGGTCTTTCGACAAGTTCCCACACCTCGTTCCGTTTGAAGTTGTTTAGTTCTTCTTGCATCGCCACCACCCAGTCTGGATCTTTCAATGCATCCTCAATCTTGTGTGGTTCCAAAAAGGACACAAAAGAGTAATGCTCACAGAAGTTAGCTATGCGGGGTCTAGTTGTTACTCTCTTTTGGATGTCACTGATGATTTTGTCAATTGGGTGATCTCTTTGGACGCATTGGTGTACTCTCGGGTGTGGCATTTGCGGTCTTGTGTCTTCATGTTCTTCTTCTTCTCCCCCTAGATGGTTGCCCTCATTGACTTGTTGATCATCTTCGTCTTCTTGAGGTTGATCTTGTGTGGAAGCTCCCCCTTGATCATTGGCCTCCACTTGTGGTTCATCTTCCTCATGCACATGTAGAGGTGGCTCTTGTGGTCGAACATCGCCCAACGCCATTCTTCTCAATGCTTGACAAAGAGCTTCTTCTCTATCTAGCACAGATGGATCAACTTGCTCCTTTTGGGAACCGTTAGTTTCATCGAACACTACGTCACGTGCTACTTCAACAAGTCTGGAGGTCTAGTTGAAGACACGACAGGCATAGGAGTTCGAATCATAGCCAAGCAAGAAACTTTGAGTCCTCGGCTTCTTGTTCAAAATATATCATATAGAACCGAAGACTCGAAAATAAGAAATATTTGGCTTGTTGCCCGTGAGTAGCTCATATGATGTCTTCTTGAGTAGTCGATGAAGATAGAGTCGATTTATGGCATGGAAAGCGGTGTTATCTTCTTCCGCCCAAAACCGATCCGAGGTCTTGTATTCATCGAGCATTGTTCTCGCCATCTCTATGAGGGTTCAGTTCTTCCTTTCGGCAAATCAGTTTTGTTGAGGGGAGTAAGGTGTTGAAAACTCATGCTTTATGCCGTCTTCGTGTAGGTACTCCTCAACTTGAGTGTTCTCGAACTTCATGCCGTTGTCGCTTCGTATGTTCTTGACCTTCAATGAGAACTCATTTTGGGCACGTTTGAGAAACTTCTTGAGGGTTCCTTGAGTTTCTGTATTATCATGCAAAAAGAAAACTCAAGTGAAACGCGAAAAGTCATCAACAATTACTAAGCCATATTTGTTACCGCCGATGCTTATGTAAGCAATTGGACCGAAAAGGTCCATGTGAAGTAGCTCGAGCAGTCTTGTTGTAGTCATGACGTTCTTCGCAGGATGAGGTCCTCCAACTTGCTTCCCGGCTTGGCACGTTCTACAAAGCCTGTCTTTCTTAAAAACAACATCCTTCAAACCTCGGATGTGCTCGCCCTTGAGGAGTTTTTGAAGATTCCTCATACCAACATGCGCTAGCCGTCTATGACACAGCCAACCCATGTTGTTCTTCGCAATCAATCATGTGTCAAGTTTGGATTTATCTTTGTTGAAGTCAACAGGGTAAAGCTTCCATTTAACACACCCTTGAAATCAAAGGAACCATCACCCCTTCTACAGACGGTCACACCCTCATTAGTAAACAAGCAATTATAACCTTCGTCACATAATTGAGATATGGACGTCAGGTTATAATCTAAGGAATCAACATGTAACACATGAGAAAGAGTATGTTGAGATGATATAGCAATTTTACTGGTACAGAGCACCTTTCCTTGACTATTGTCCGAAATATATCCCTTACTTGGATCCTCATTTTCTTCATACTCAACAAACATCCTTCTTTCTCTAGTCATATGGTTGGTGCAACCACTGTCTAGCACCCATTTCAATCCACCAGGGGAATGGGCCTACAAAAACAAATCATGCATTAGTTTTAGGTACCCAAGCTTGTTTGGGTCCTTTGAGGTTAGCTACAAGAGATTTGGGCACCCACACATGAGACTTGGTGTTCCCATGGTGTGGCCCAACATAATGAGAATAAACTTTACAAAAATTGATTCTCATTAGAACATAGGATGCATCGAATGTCCTGAATAATATTTGTTGTTATTTATGAACAGAACTAGTCTAGGAAACCAGACTTACCCGGAGGATCAGACTTGTCCGAGTAAGGACCGGACTAGTCTGCTTATTGTATGTCTTAACTATCTTGGACTTATTAGAATTATTGGTCTTTTTAGCTTGAGAGGGGTTTCCATTCACAAAGGCAATGCTATCCTGGTTATTTTTATGGCTTCTAGCATATTGCTTTTCACCATAATAATACCCAATGCCATATTTGACATTAGGAGGACTTGTGACCAAGTATGCACTACGTGTATATTTGATCTTTTCCTTGTCAAATATGCCACTTTGGGAAAGATGCTTGTCCTTGGTAGAGGTTTACTTTTGCTTCAAGCTAGTGTCAATTTTAGCACATGAACAAGTAATAGCAGCTTCAGTTTTAAGTGGTTGAGAAGGTGAGCTTGAAGAGGATGAGGGGTCACTTTTTTTGAGTGACTCAACTTGTACCTCAAGGATTTTGTTAACCTTGGATAGGTTAGCAAGTTCGTCCTTGATGGTGGTGTTTGAGTAGCTTAACTTCAAGCAAGCTTCCTTGCTTGAGGCTAACTCAAGTTCCAGTGACTTGCCTCGCTCGTTTTCATGTTCGATAAGTTTGTCAAGTTCAAGATATTCCTCCTTTTGGGAGATAATCATATCTTCTTGATGATTGATCAACTTCTCCTTCTCAACAAGCTGATCAAGTGGAAATTTCATTTTTACAGCTGTTTTCTTATCTAAGCCAATGAGCATGTCTTCAATATCACTAGCAACTTCACTATCACTAAAATAGGAATGAAAGGAAGATGATTTGTTTATTACCATTCGTTTACCTTCCTTTGCCACGAGGCAAGTGTCGTTGCCCTTCCACACGCTGAGATTTGGGAAGAGAGTTGACTTCTTAGTTGTCTTCTCGATGGCTATGCTAGCCATCTCCTCTTCGTCTTCGGATGAGGACTCATCATTTGAGTCCCACTCCTTTCCTAGGTGCGCTTGTCCAGCTTGCTTCTTTTTCTTGAAGAATTTTCTGAGTTGAGGCTTAGGTTCCTTGGTTTTCTTCTTGTCTTCTTCATACGGGCAGTCTACTATAAAGTTGTCATATTCACCATAGTTATAGCATGCCCGCCTCAACTTTGGTCTTGACTTCTCTTTGTATTTTCCTTCACTTGATTCCCCCCCCCCCTTGTATTTTCTTCATCATTTTCTCGAATCTCTTCATAAAGAGGATCATGTCCTCTTCGTCAATCTCGCTGCTCTCATCATCGCTGTTCTCTTCTTCTTGAGCTTCTCGAGCTTCTTGAGATAAAGGCTTGCAAGTGGACTTCACAGCGACCCCTTTCTTCTTTGCCGAGGTGAGGTCGGCAATCTCCTTGACATGCTTTGCCTCCTTTTCCATCATCTCAAAATGATGATTTTCCCAAGCAGCTCATCCGGGGTCATTTTCTTGTACCCTAGGCTTTCTCTAATCATTGAGCACAAGGTGACGTTGCGAGGCATGAAAGCTCTAAGGATGAGCTTCACCACCTTGTTATCGTTCCACTTCTTGCCTTCGTATGCACGAACCTTGTTGATGAGCGTCTTTAACCGGTTGTACATGTCTTGTGGCGACTCATCTTATTCTATGGCGAACCTTCCCAATTCGCCTTCGATCATTTCGATCTTCACTTCTCGCACATGACGATCGCCTTCATGTGCAGTTTGCAATGTATCCCAGATTGCTTTCGCAATCTCGAGCCCATCCACCTTGGTGAACTCGTCCTGACTTAGTGAAGATGTAATGACTGCCGCTGCTTGAGCATTCCAATGAATTGCTTGCTCTTGACTTGGGGTAAGCTCTTCATCATCGTCCGGGATATCTATTCCTGTACACACAATGTGTCAAAAAACTGGGATTGAGTGAGATTAAGTGCATTTTCATATTCCGCCTCCACAATGAGTAGTCATCGCCATCGAAGTGTGGGGCCTTTCCTAGAGGAATGGATAAGTAATGGTTATTGTTAGAATTAAGACGATCGTAGTTAAAAGGATATCGGGAGTAGTCGGTGTGACTATCCCCCTTCTTCTTCTTCTCGTCCCCGACCTTCACTTTCCCTTTTGAGAGGGCTTTCTTCCTTAGGATCACCTTGAGTTCAAGCGTCTCCTCATCGTCATCCTCGAAGTCCTGGATGGCATCAAGGAGCTTCTCCAATTTTTGAGCTTTTTCTCCTTCAACCTACTCTTGGTTGAGACTCTTGTGTACATCCTTCATGTCCGACATGTTCACTTCGAGCGATTAGTCTCTTGCGAAGAGTCCTGCTTTGATACCAATTGAATGTGGCCCAGAGGGGGGGGGTGAATAGGCCTTTTTGAATTTTAGTCGGAACCTGCTAAACTTAACAAGCTTATCAAATCCCAAGATATCGGACTAGTCCAGTAGAGTGCGGACTAGTCTGGTGCGTGTGGACTAGATTGATCAAGTTCAATCAATGATTTCAATATGAGCACATTACGCAATTGAATATAGTATGTAAATTAAAAGTATTGAGTCAATGAGATTAATTGTAGTACAAACTAACTTTGATTTGAACGTTTTAACGTAAGATGGACAAGATCAATCAAACCCTAGAATATGATATGAGAAACTTAAGAACAAGTTTGACACATGACTTTTATCCTGTGGTTCGGTTCCCACAGAGGCAACCTACGTCCACGTTGAGGAGCCCACAAAAGGACGGGGTCTTCACGGACCCTAACCACATCGAATCGCCACGAAGTCCAATTCTTCTTCCACTATCACGAAGGAGCAAATCACCAAGTTCAAGGGGCCTTCTCACAAGTTGAGGGCTCCCCAAGATTACAATTCAAACACCACCAGGAACACACTCGTGACATTAACAATGAAACAACAGGAGTGTGTTATAGATCAAACCCAAGAGATCAAACGTGTGGAATCGTGTCTCTCCTTTGATCCGAAGTGAATCCTCAAGGGATTGATCTTTCTTGCATTGGATTGCGTGGAGAGATGTGTTTTCTAGGCTATTGGAGGGTGTGATGGCGCAGAGGGTCGAGAGAGATGATAGTTGGGCCGTGCACCTCTATTTATATTAGGGTTTTCAAAAGTTACCGTTAGGGTTTCGAGGGTCCAGACTAGTCCTTGGTGAAGTCCGGACTAGTCTGGTGTGTGACGTGCAGGAAACCCTAAGTGTCTAGGAATAATGGACTTGTCCGGATAGGAGCGGACTTGTCCGATTTTAGTCAGAAAGGTTTTCGGACTTGTTCTTAGCAATATCGGACTAGTCCATTGTGGTGATACCCTTAGTGAATATAGGACAAGTCCGCACTTGGAGGACTTGTTCGATTTTAGTCAGAGGCATTATCGTACTAGTCCAGACATTATCGGACTTTTCTGGTGCGGATGCATCCGCACTGGCTGGACTTGTCCGAACCTATCCAGAGAGTATATCGGACTAGTCCGTTTTTCCTGTGAAATGTGAAGTGTTTGAGGATTTTTATGCTTGAGCTCTTGGGATGTGATACACCAACACACTCCCTACACAATAATGTGTTCTATTTAGTTCTTGAGCTCTTTTCCGAATGTATCCTCATTCTCCTTTCTTTTTGGCGCATTCTTCATTCTTTCATTAAAACCTGCGCTCATCTCAATAATGTGGTTAGGATCTTATTTGTTTGTCATAAATCAACCAAAACCCACAAGGGATGCCTAGATGCACTTTCACATAAGCATGTTGAAAACATAGCAATATATTACCAGACTTAACCACCAAAAGACACTGAAAACATAGTCCAAAAGTACTAAGCAAATCTTCCCATAAATGTAAAGCAAGTTTGAAACATTGCAAGTAAAAAGAAGAACCATTGCGATATTGCACCGAACCTAGCCAAAGCTAACTGTACCCTCCACCGACCTTGCCAACACATGTCTGACCTTGCCGGAGCTACCCAAAACATGCTGAACCTATTGTCGGACATTGTCAAAGCTACCCAAAACATGTCGGACCTATTGTCGGACCTTGTCGGAGCTCGGACCTAGTTCAAGAGAGTGTTTTGGCAATATTCCAAACTTTTATCGTAATAGCCAATGTATTCAGCACACATAGGTCTCACAATCTCCCCCTTGATGAATGTATTGGCAACACCACTTAAAATCCAAACATTGGCTTATTCACATGAAAATTTTTGAAAGCGATTTTCTCCCCCTTTTTGAAAATCAAATGAGAAAGAAATTTTTAAAACAAATATTCCCCCCTATACATATTTATGTACATATTTCTCCCCCTTTGACAATGTATTCAGCAAGGTTCTAAACAGAAATTGCAATAGTTATGAGCATATTATGACATACACATATAAAACAAAGCTCATCCAAGTCATACTATCAAGTAACGTACACTATCACATCAATGAGATACATAAAGTAGTTTAAGCCATGCTAGAGATCAAGTCTAATTTTAAATTTAAACAAGTCATGATCTCACAAACTTAACTATTTCAAAACCTGAAAGCATGACCCTTGTTGCTGCATTTTTCATTTCTCATTACTATTTAAAGCATAAATTTTGATAATATGACATTTGTAAGAGATTATATGCCGCATCAGCCTTATTCTAACAAACCAAGCCAAGGCTATGTCATTAGACAATCAGAAGCTTAAGAACATGGTTTTAGTCATACACAACTTCTTCTAGTTTCATATCTAAGTGCAATGATAATCCATCTCAAAATAAGAAGTGTGATGCATGCATATTCTCTTGATCTATTCTCAATTTTTCATTTGAACATAAAAACTCAACATGTGAGTTGATTAATTGATTAATTCATTATGATTAAAAGCACTTGTGACCATGCAACAAGTTCAAAATAGCAAGTAAGTTTGATCATGACCATTTTTAGTGTAAGTAATTATTCCAATTGATACTCATGGTAAAAACTACAAAATGTATAAAATGAGTAATGTAGTAAGAACTTTTAGCATGTAAAAGGAATCACAAAGTCATATATGTATGAAATACTTTGGTCATATTATTTTAAATTCAGATTAAAACATAGACTTCCAAATTTCAAAACACCCCCTGAATTAAAGCCATGAGGATGCATAACCCTTATTTCACTATGAATGTAACAAAAATGAGTGAAATCCAAAGGTTTTGTGAAAATATCAACCAATTATTGTTCGGTATCGACATGGTGATGCACAATGTTTCTTTTTTTGACACTATCATGGAGAAAGTGATACCTAATGTCAATGGCTTTTCTCTCGAATATTGCACGGGGTTTTTAGCAATGCAAATGGCACTAGTGTTATCAAAAAACAACGGAACACTATCTAAATTAACCCCATAGTCCTTAAGTGTTTGAACAATCCAAAGAATTGGTGAGCAAGTGCTAGCAGCAGCTGCATATTCAAATTCGGCTGTGGATTGTGCAATTGAACTTTGTTTTCTAGAGCACCAAACAACAAGTGAATTACCAAGAAAATTACAAGCACCCGAAGTACTTTTCCTATTAATCCTACACCCCCAAAATCAACATCTGAAAAAGCTTTCAAAGTAATAGTTGGGGAAGAAGGAAGAAAAATGCCAAATTCTTGAGTTCCATGTAAGTACCTGAAAATCCTTTTGATGGCTTGATGATGTGAACTACGTGGGGAAGCTTGAAATTGTGCACGAAGACATACACTGAATTGTATGTCCTGTCTTGATGTCGTGAGGTACAAAAGTGATCCAATCATACTTCTATATTCTGTTTGATCGACCGGGTCACCATCCTCATCAAGTTTAAGTGTCGTTGTTGTACCCATTGGTTTCTGAAGAGGCTTGCTTTTGTCCATATTGAAGCGCTTAAGAAGGTCTCTTGTATACTTCATTTGATGAACAAAGGGACCCTCATTGGATTGCTTGATTTGCATCCCCAAAAAGTACATGAGTTCTCCCATCATACTACTCTCAAATTCTGAACTCCTCATAGCTCAAAACTTGGACGCAAGAACATGAGAAGAACAACCAAAGATAATATCATCCACGTACACTTGAACGAATAATGATTCATTGCCATGCTTAAGCTCAAAAAGAGTTTTATCAACCTTGCCCATGGTAAACCCCTTTTCAAGTAAGAATATTTTTAACCTATCATTCCATGCTCTAGGGACTTGTTTGAGACCGTAGAAGGCTTTAGACAGTTTGAAAACCTGATTAGGAAAATTTGGATTTTCAAAACCCGATGGTTGCTTGACATAAACCTCCTCATCTACGTAGCCATTAAGAAAAGCACTTTTAACATACATTTGATATAGATTAAAGCCTTTTGATGCAGCAAAAGCTAACAAAATTCTTATGGCTTCTAATCTAGCAAAAGGAGCAAAAGTTTCATCAAAATCTAGACCTTCAACATGTGTGAAACCTGAAGCAACCAACCTAGCCTTATTCCTAACCACAACCCAATCCTCACTTTGTTTATTTTTAAACACCCATTTAGTTCCAACTAAAGAGTGACGTTGGGGTAGAGGTACAAGTTTCCAAACATTATTTCTTTCAAAATTTTCTAACTCTTCTTGCATGGCAATAATCCAAGATTTATTAGTGAGTGCGTGTGATATATCATTGGGTTCAAAAGAAGCAACAAAAGCATAATGGGCGTGAGAGTTTGGATTGCAAAACCTGGACTGTGTATCTCGTTCGTGCACGCTTCCAATTATTTGTTGTGGAGGATGACTTTTGAGGACACGGAGGGGAGTAGACACTTCACAAGCTCCTTCTTCTTCATGTTCATCACAGATTGAAGAATAGTGACTTGAGGACGATCTATACCAGCTGCAATAGTTGTTGGTGCTGGTAGTGGTGCAAAATCAGCAGCATGATTGACGTCATTTGCTTCTGAATTTTCGGGTAGCAACACCACTTCTTTGTCTTCGTCGATGAAAATACTCCCCCCCTATGGATATGGATCTAGATATGCAATATTAGAGCTAGTACCTAGGCTAGCTTCATCAAAAGAAACCTCACAATTCTCCACAATTTTGTTAGTGTCAACGAAAAGCACAAGGTAGCCTCTAGTATGAGATGGATAACCAAGAAACATGCCATCAACTGATCTAGGTTCAAATTTGTCAAGATTACCATGTTTCTTAACAAAGCACTTGCTACTAATGACCCGAAAGTGTGTGACACTAGGACTATGTCCAAACCAAAGTTCATACGGTGTTTTACCTAGTTTAGCATGCAAGAAAACACTATTTGAGACATAATAAGCGGTTGCAATTGCATCGGCCCAAAATTTCCTAGGAGTTTGATATTCATCAAGCATTGTCCTAGCTATCTCAACTAAGGTTCTGTTCTTTCTCTCCATGACACCATTTTATTGAAGTACATAGGGTGAAGAAAATTGATGATCTATTCCATTTTCAGCACAAAAGTGATCAAAAGATTAATTTTTAAATTCAGTTCCATTATCACTTTAAATTGCTTTTAAAGATCCCGGGTGATCAATTGATAATCTAAGAAATAAAGTTCTAAAGTGACTAAAAGCTTTATTACTAGATGACATAAGGTAAACCCAAGAGTATCCAGAATAATCATCAACAATCACAAGATCATATCATTTTCCTCCAAAAGATTGAACACGTGAAGGACTGAAAGTGCATCTAGGGATTCCGTTGTGGGTTTTGGACGATGATGACAAACAAATGAGATTCTAACGAATTTGTTGAGTTGAATGCAGGTTAACTGAGATTAGATAGTTGGTGCACTCAAAAAGGTGAAAAATGAAGTGATGAAAAGAAGGAAAAGGCCCAATTGATGAATAAAGCGCAAAGTAGACTTAATTGTATAGGACGTGTGTGAGAGACACATGCCAAGAGATCAAGTGTTTTTGTAGGGGTAAGGGCTTAAAATCAACTATAATAATTCATTGAGCACCAGACTAGTCTTTTCACATACAGGACTAGTCAGTTCAACTTTATGTAGTCTCACTTCACACTGCATCTATTGGTACCCTGCGTACCGGGTTCCCCCTAACACTGCAAACAAAGCTAAGGAGCTCAATGTCCAAATGGAAGACGTTCGAAGGGCATATGCATCACGTGTAACTGGACCTACCTACCTCCTTATGGTAGCTCCTGTAGAGGCACGTGTCTAGAAGAGTCGGACCTGCCTCCCTCGTTAGGATAGCTCCGGTGCTGCGACATGTCCTGTAGAGTCGGACCTACCGTCTCCTCAAAGAAGCTCCAACACTGCCATGTGTCCAACGGCACCGAAGCTATCCACCAGTAGAGGGAAGCTCTAGAGCTTCCATGTGTCAACGCCCGAACCTACGTCAGCAACGGCAGGACAGCAGAATTTCCAACAGCATGAACATTCAAATGCTATCAATTAGCTGTTACAAGACCTAGTTAATGCATCATTAATACCATATTGATGACGCATGATCAGGGGAATATCAATACTGATAACGCTGCTGTAAAGGCACGTTATCACACAACTAATCCTTCATTACACTGTAGATCGTGTATAGAGTAGTTAATACAGCTGGGGCCAATTGTCGCATTGGGCTCAACTGTAACGGCCAGTCCTTAGCATATAAAAGGTCAGCGCTGCACGATAGAAGGCATCTAATCTCAGCTGATCACAGACACACACAAGCTCATACTTGCTCATACAATCATCACACACCCCGTGGAGTAGGGTATTACACTGAGGCGGCCCGAACTACGTAAAGTCGCTCGTGTCACCATCTTGTGCTGGAATTCGCTTTGCGCCCCAAATACTAACCTCCGTGGACTACGACTTGGTAGTACCAGGGAAATTGTCGTTGCTACACTTTGATAGCACCGAACTAGTCCGTTCATAGATCTGACTAGTCCATTAATCTTCCTGATGTTGCATAACACTGTGCACTGGACAAGTCTGTTCATGGATCGTACTAGTCTGAGAAACTCTGATGTTTCATAACACTATGCAACGAACAAGTCCGTTCATTGACCGGACTAGTCTGAGACACTTTCTGATGTTCTAATACATGGGGCACCGGACATGTCTGGACACCTACTGGACTAGTGCGGTATACCTCACACATATCAAGGTTTTTAGTGTGTTGCACATTCCACGCGCATTTTACTCAGCGCACCGGATAAGTCATGTCCCCAGAGCGGACTACCGGCCTTCAGAACCCCTAACGGTAATTATTTTGGAAACACTATAAATAGTAGATCCACGACCCCACAAATACAAATCTTTTATTCTACTGTCAAGAACTGAAACCCTAGCGCCGCCACTCGTCCCAAGAGCACAAAAACACATCTCTCCACACATCTAAGGTCCACAAAAGTAAAATTCTTTGAGTATTCAGATTTGTTATTGGGAGATTGTTGTCTACGCATCATTGAGCTCTTTACACTCTTGCATTACTTGTAATCTTTTCAAATGTATTAGATCACCTTTTCTACCATAATTTTTTGGGAGCCCTCAACGTGTGAGGTTGACCTACGAACTCGGTGATTACCTGTGATTGTGGAATCAAGTCATCCTTTTGTGGTGACTTAACGAGGGAAAAAGGTTTGAAGAGACCCGGCTTGGTGTGGGCCTGCTCAATGAGGACATAGATCTCTTTGGTGAGATCGAACCTCGGTAAAAATTATTGTCATGTGTGATCATCTCTTTACTTTTGCAATTATCATTATTAGAGCATTAAGTTGATCAAACTTGTAATCTAAATTAATATTATATTCCACATACAATTTTGCAATTATAATTGTTCAATCAAGTGTTATGAATAGTTGTTTAGATTCTGCTGCTAAAATATTTACAATTTTTGCATTAACACTTGATCAGTTTAAAACACATCAACACACCGGACTAGTCCGTAATCACACCGGACAAGTCCGATCCCTTAAGTATTTAATGATTTGATTATGTGTGCAGGAAAACTTTCTAAGCCAATTAACCCCCCTCTGGGCCACATTCAATTTGTATCAGAGCAGGTTCTGCATTTACGAGACTCATCGCTCGGAAAGATCAATGGCCTCTCACAAAAACAATGAGATCCCGAAGGTGCCCAACATCAAATATGAACATGACACAAAGGCATTCAATATACTCAAGGAAAACAAAAACGATGATGAAGAAGTATGTCAACTCAAGGCGCTTCTAAGAAAGAAACTTCTAAGCAAAAATGACAAGGAAGAATACAAGAAGACGACGGGGAGTGGTCATCATGACTACTCCAGATATCCTTATAATTACGATCGTCTTAATTCTAACAATCATCCGAGGGGCAGAAAGTCTGAAAGTATGATACGAAAATGCATCTTATCTCCTTAAACCCCGGTCTTTGGCCTGTTGTGTGTACGGGTGTAGATATCACGGATACTGACGATGAACTCACTCTGGAGCAAGAGTAAGAAATTTACCGCAATGCACAAGCAGTTGCAGTGATCACTTCTTCCTTGAGCCTAGAAGAGTTTACCATTATTGATGGACTAGAAAGTTCCAAGGAAATATGGGATATACTCATGACCACACATGAGGGAAATTGCTCAGTTCGTGAAGCAAACATTGAAATGCTTGAAGGAGAATTGGGGAGGTTTGCCATTAAGGAGGGGAATAACCTTAACACATGTACAACCGAATGAAGGCACTCATCAACAAGATCCGTGCCTATGGATGCAAGAAGTGGACTGACCATGAAATGGTCAAAAGGATGATTAGTGCATTTATGCCCAAAAATTTCACCTGGTGCTCTATTATCCGAGAAAGCCCAGGGTTTCACAAAATGACTTCGAATGAACCATTGGGCAAGATTATCAACCATGAGATGATGGAGAAGGAGGCCCAATATATCAAAGACTTAGATGAACTTACCTCCTCTAGGAAGAAAGAAGTTGCTCTCAAGGCAACTTGCTAGCATAAAGGAAAGGATGTTCTTGAAGCACAAGATGAAGAAAACACAAGTGATGTGAGCATTGATATGGATGATGAAGAGATGGTGCTCTTCATGAAGAAATTTAATCGCATGATGAGAATAAGGAAGGGCAGCAAGTCTAGTGATGGGAAGAGCAAAGAGAAAGGAAAATCCAAGGCACGACGTACCTGCTACAACTGTGGCTAGTACGGTCACTTTATGGTTGACTGCACATATAATGAAACTAAGAAGAAGAAGGAAGTGAAGCCACAAGAGAAGAAGACCTTCAAGAAAAGGAGGCAAGCTCACCAAGCGCACATTGGCAAGGAGTGGGACTCAAATGATGATTCCTCCTCTGATGAATAAGAGGAGATGGCTACCATTGCCATCAAGAAGTCTACCAAGAAGTCTACGCTCTTCCCGATCATGGGAGGATGAGAGACTCATAATCATACTTGCCTCGCGGCTAAGGAAGGCAACAAAAAGGTTTGACTTACACCTCCCTCGCTTAATTCCTCCATTGATGATTTTTATAGCTCTAGTGAAAATGATGAAATGCTTAAAGGTTTAAGTAAAACTGCCTTAACAAAAATGAAAATTTTATCTAATGATATTTTTGAGGAGGAGGAGCTTGTCAATCGACAAGAAGATATGCTCATCCGCGAAAGGAAGAGATAACAAGAGGTTGAGAAACTCCTTGAGCTTGAGAAGCAGAAGAGCAAGTCATTTGAGCATGAGCTAGCCTTGAGTAAGGAAACTTACTCAAAAATAGAAGACTCACACATTGCAATCAAGGATGAACTTGCTAACTTGTTAAAAGTTAGGAAAATCCTTGATGTGCAAGTTCAGTCACTCAAGCAAAGTAACTCCTCCTCATCCAAGAGCTCACCTTCCGAAGGTGTAAATACGACGACAACTGTAACTTGCACATGCTCTAGCAAGAAAAATATTGTTAAAGATGATTCTTCTGTTTCACATGCTAAACATCTATTCCAAAGTGGCATCTTTGACAAAGAAAAGATTAAATATGCACATAGTGAATATATGGTCACTAGAGCTCCTAACGTCAAAGATGTTCTTGGGTTTACTAAAAATAAAAACATGTCCACTAATGTTCAGGTTAAGAAGCAAATTAATTTTCTTAAGGAAATATCACATGAATCTGAATTGCAAATACTGTTCCGTACTTTTGATGCTTCCTATGTACTCATGAAAGAAAATTTGGACATGTCTTTGCTAAATATGCAGGGCCACGCCACAAGAACTCAAAAACTTTTGTGTGGGTGCCCAAGCCTCTTGTGACTAACCCGCGAGGACCCAAGCAAGCATGGTTGCCTAAAATAGAGAAATAACTCTGTTTTGCAGGCCTACTCCTCCGGTGGATCGAAATGGGTGTTGGGCAGTGGATGCACTAATCATATGACGGGAAAGAGGAGTATGTTCGTGGATTATGAGTGCAACGTGGATCCAAGTGAAGGAATATACTTCTGAGAAAACAGTTAAGGAAATGTCCTTGGTAGCGGTATTGAAATTTCTTCTCAACATACTGTTTCAAATGTTTTACATGTCAATTCTCTAGATTTTAATCTTTTGTCCATATCTCAGCTATGAAACAAAGGTTATAATTGTTTATTCACTAATGAGGGTGTGACTTTTTTCAGAAGAACCGATGACTCGATTGCATTCAATGTAATGTTGAAGGGAAAGCTTTATCTTGTTGACTTCAACAAAGATAAAACTGAACACAACACTTGCTTGGCTGCAAAAACTAACATGGGATGGCCTTGGCATAGACGGCTAGCTCATGTTCGGATGAGGAATATGCAGAAACTTCAAAAAGGTCGATGAGGACCTCACAACATCGGAGACACACATTGAAATGCAAGGACCAATCACAAGAGCACGAGCACAGTTAATAAATTAGCAGGTGAATTCGCTCCTAACTTCTTTTGCATGTGAGTTTGAGAATAGATTGCTTTGTGATGATTTAATTGTTATTAGTAATAATGGAGGAGATCAACAAGTGAAGGAAAGAGGCCTTGGGAGCATGGAGAACCAGCTGGGACGTCCACAAGTTGATGGAAACAGTTTACAACTCTGACTCGAGTTCAACTCGGAGTCCAGGAGCAGTCCACCTTAAAACGGACGCCCAGGTGGCGTACAGACTCTGTTTTTGACGTTCTATATATGCACGGAAAGATGAGAAGATAAAATTTCCAATTGTTTTGGTCCCACCTTAAAATACCTCCAAAGTCATTGGAAATCATCAAAACAAGTCGAGTCCAGATTTCTGTCCGATGCTGCACCACCGAATCGGGCCTTTGGGCCTTGTATCCCGTAAGAGTGCATTAGGGACGCGTCTAATTGTGTTTTGGTTGAACCCTAGCCTTTAAATACTGCATCCTCCAGTCATATTCGGTGGGTTTTGCTTAAAATAACAATTTCGACATTCTACGGTTTGTGAGACCCCAACTTCTCAATTTTAGATCGTGTCTTCTACGTTCTTGCTTGTGTTCTCGGTTCACTTGCAAGGATTAGCCTTCTTGGCAAGGTCAAGCGTGTGCCACACAGTTGATAACCATTGGAGCAGTGGTGTAGTGATTGCAGGGGTATTCAAACTGCTCAAGTGCCGCATATCATCAATGTCAAGTTCTTCACTCTAATTGACTTACCTTTCGGAAGATCAGGCCTAAACTTCCTCATCAATTTGTATCGGATTTCCAGGTTGCCCGTGAGTTATCTTTGTTTTCCTTACATTAGATTGATTTTGTTTTGTACCTAGAGTCCACAGAAAAGCCACAAAAAAATTAGATTGTTTTTCCGCTTCATAGACTATAGTGCCTGCAGTTTCGTTTTTCAGTTTGCATTGTTGAGTTTGCATTCATGTGGTCGAGTCTTGTTTCTGGTTTAGCTTTGGATTTTTGGTCCTAGTTATCGTGTTTCGTCCTTGTTTTTCTTGCAGTTCGACACCTTTTCCACAATCCCTAAATAACAAACCGATCCCCCACGTTCATCGGTTTGCCCTATCTAGCCACCTTGCGTGAACTCCGGCATTGCCAACCCTAAATTAGGTGACAAACCCTTGTGCCACTCATCCTTGAATCATCACACACCACCCCATTAGTTGCTGTGCAAATTCCCCATCATTTTCATATCTGATTGCGAGTTCTGTTCTCAAACCGAGTTGGAATCAACATCTAAAAATCGTAACTCAAACAACCTACTTTAAAACGGCCATAACTTTCGCATACGAACTCGAAATCGGGCGATTTTTTTTTCAAATTCATCTATGCAAATTTTCGCATCTGATTTCCCGCCGGGTAGCTACGTTAGGAAAAATTAGATTGCCCAAATTCCCCTCGGAAGATAGGCTATCCAACCTCCGAATTTTCAACATGAATTTTAAAGAATCTTCCTGATTTTCTATAGGCCGCATATTACATCCAATTGGGCAGAAAATTTGTGTGCTTCATATCTTCATGCTCCTTAGTAAAGAAAAAATATCAAATAAATATTATGAAAAAGAAAAAAAATAGTAAAGAGCATACATATTAAAGCAATTGGCCTATACTACTTGTGCTGTGATTGTTAGTTATATCATTCTGTATTCCTTTTGCCTTGCTACTTCCTTGTGTTGTGCTAGGCCCTAGAGCACATGGCTGACCAGCAACAGTTTCCTACATAAATTACTTATTCACCTTTGTTTACCTGTTAACGATTTTCTGCTTATTAGCCACCATATTGTGCCATCCAAGCTCCACCTTTCTCTTGAGCATAAAAGGTACCTTTGCAATCACCCCATGCTTCATTGGTTCATCTCACCGTCCACACCACCTGCTCTGTCGATAACAACACTTGTAAGAGCGTGGTAAGATGCTTGAGCGAGAGAGATTTTTTTTCTTCCACCTTTCGCATTTTCACTGTAGTTGATATGGATAACATATTTTTGTTGTCTTTTGTTTCCTACTACTAATGACAGGAGAATACAATGACGACGAATGTGTTCAACATGCTGAGTTACGTGATATGATGAAGACCATGACAGATATGTTCGCCAAATACAACGCAGCAACGGGGGAGTCATTGGGGAACTTGACTGGCCAACTTGATGACCTTGCTCTTCGGATGAATACTTTTGAGGCTCGGTTGCCTCTCGCCGGAAGACTTGAAGACAATGCTTATGATGATATGGAAGATCACAACAATCAGCCAAGACTACCACTTTATCGTCGAGGTATGGGAGGTAATAATCATCATAATAATTATAATCGTCCTCCTGATGATCCTTTTGCTAAAGTGAAATTTATTATATCCCATTTTTCTAGTGCTTATGATGCTGAGGCTTATCTTGATTGGGAGATGACAGTAGAGCAAAAATTTAATGCCCATCTTGTTCCTGAACAACATAGAGTTCATCAAGCCACTAGTGAGTTTAAGGTCTTTGCTATCATATGGTGGAGTGAACTTGTTAAAACTACAACTGATCCTACAACATGGGATAGATTAAAGGAAGCTATGCGTGTTCGATTTGTTCTACCATCTTTTCAACGGGACCTTCGCAAAAAATTGCAGCGCTTAGACAAAGGTAACATATCCGTAGAGGAGTATCATCAAGAGTTACAAAAGGGTATGTTGCGTTGTGTGGTAGTAGAGGGCATGGATGATAAAATAGATCATTTTTATGGTGGGTTGAGTCGTGAAATTCAGGACATTGTTGATTACAAGGAATATGATACTGTTAACAGATTGTTTCAGCTTGCTATGTTGGCAGGAAAAGAATTGCTGGGCCGACAACAACAGCAACAACGCACGAGGAGCAACTTCACGCTGCGTTCGACGTCTGCACCATACAAAACAGCACCATCTTTGACCCCCCCCCCCCCCCCCCGTGCAGCGACTACACCATCCAATGGCGGCTAACGAACTATACCTGCTGCTCCACCTTCTCGCGTGCCGGAAGGCAGCAAGGCAACATCATTCAGGTCTTCATCGTCCACTCCTTCTACGGGTCGTACTTCTGACATTAAGTGTCACCGCTGCTAGGGACTTGGTCATATGATGAGAGATTGCCCGAGCAAAGGAGCATACATAGCACGCGACGATGGTGGTTATGATAGTACTTCGGATGTTGGAGATGAATGTTCTCTTGCTACTGGCTTTACAGATCCAAATGTTTCTTATCGTCAAGGACTGACGTGTACACACTATAATTGATGGAGGTAGCTACAATAACATGGTGAACATGGACATCGTCAAGAAACTTGGTTTGACAACAAGAGCACACCCTCATCGGTACCACATTCACTGGTTCAACAATAGCGGTAAGGTTCGGGTAACACAAACTGCGAGAATAAATTTTTCAATTGGTTCTTACCATGATTTTGCTGATTTTGATGTTGTTACTATGGATGCTTGTTCTCTTTTATTGGGTTGTCCTTGGGAATTTGATGCAGATGCTATTCATCACAGTAGAACCAATAAATATACTCTCATGCATAAGGGAAAGAAAATTGCTTTGCTCCACATGACTCCTGCTAAAATTGTGCATTTTGAGAAGAGTAAAATTCGTGATGGCAAAGCAACAAAATTAGAATCTGAAAAACAGTAAGTCATTAAGTTAAAATCACCATCGTTTCTCTCAACTAAATCTGACCTTGCTGATTTATTTGATGCTAAGGGGATGTGCTATGCTTTAGTTTGCAAAGAAGCCATGTTTTCACTTCATGAATTGTCTATTGCATTGCCCCCTGCTGTTGCTAACCTATTGCAGGAGTTTGAGGATGTGTTTCCCTCCGAGATACCCCTTGGTTTACCACCGATGAGAGGCATTGAACACAAGATGGATTTGATTCCAGGAGCATGTTTGCCAAATCGTGCAGCATAAAGGGCGAATCCACATGAAACTAAGGAAATTCAGCGACAAGTCCAAGATCTTTTGGACCGCGGGTACATTCGTGAAAAGCCTTAGCCCTTGTTCCGTTCCTGTTCTTTTGGTTCCTAAGAAAGATGGTAGTTGGCGCATTTGTGTTGATTGTCGAGCAATTAATTACATCACCATTCGATATCGTTATCCTATTCCTCGCTTAGATGACATGCTTGATGAATTTTGTGATGCTATCATCTTCACAAAAATTGACTTGCGTAATGGTTACCACCAAATTAGAATGGCACTAGGACATGAATGGAAAACTGCATTTAAAACAAAGTTTGGACTTTATGAGTGGTTAGTCATGCCTTTTGGTTTAACTAATGCACCCAACACCTTTATGCATTTAATGAACGAGGTTTTACGTGCTTTCATTGGACAATTTGTGGTGGTTTACTTCGATGATATTCTCATCTACAGCAAGTCATATGATGAACATCTTGATCATTTACGTGCTGTTTTTACTGTTTTGAGAGATGCACGTTTGTTTGGTAACCTTGAAAAGTGCGTCTTTTGCACCAATCAAGTCTCATTACTCGGCTACAAGGTTTCCTCGCAGGGAATTGAGATGGATGAGGCAAAAATTGAAGCAATCACCAGCTGGCCAGCCCCAACAACCGTCACGCGGGTTCGTAGTTTTCTTGGTCTCGCAGGTTTTTATCGGCATTTTGTGCGGGATTTCAGCACCATTGCAGCACCTCTACATGAGCTAACGAAGAAGGGAGTGCCGTTTCGATGGGGCAAACAGCAGCAACAAGCTTTTGATGCTCTCAAATCAAAGCTTACACAAGCACCATTGCTACAACTTCCTGATTTTGACAAGACCTTTGAGCTAGAATGTGATGCAAGCGGCATTGGTATTGGAGGCATTCTCATACAAGGAGGTAAACCCGTTGCTTTCTTTAGTGAAAAACTTCATGGTCCTTCTCTGAATTATTTCACTTATGATAAGGAATTGTACGCCTTTGTGCGAGTATTACAAGCTTGGCAACATTATCTTTAGTCTAAGGAGTTTGTCATACATTCCAATCATGAATCATTGAAGTATCTTAAGTGTCAAACCAATCTGAATAAACGACATGCTAAATGGATTGATTTCATAGAGTTGTTTCCATACATAATTTAGCATAAGAAAGGGAAGGAAAATATCATTGCCAATGCATTATCTAGGTGTTATAGCATGCCGTCCCAACTTGATCATAAAATCTTTGGTTTGGAAACAACAAAAGAATTATATCCTTCTGATTTGGACTTCAAAGATGCTTTTAGAGAAGGAAGAACTTGGAATAAATATGTGCTGCGAGGGGGTCTCCTCTATCGTGCTAACAAGCTATGCGTTCCAGCTAGCTCTGTTCGTCTATTACTTTTGCAGGAAGCACATGGAGGAGGTTTGATGGGATATTTTGGAGTGAAGAAAATTGAAGACATGCTGTCCACACACTTCTTTTGGCAAAAGATGAGGCGTGATGTCGAGAGCTACGTGTCACGATGCACTACTTGCAACAAAGCTAAGTCTCGCCTTAACCCACATGGTCTTTATATGCCTCTTCCTGTTCCTAGTGTACCTTGGGAGGATATTTCTATGGACTTTGTTTTGGGATTGCCTAGGACTAAGAGGGGGAGGGATAGTATTTTTGTAGTTGTTGATTGTTTTTCCAAAATGGCACACTTTATACCTTGTCATAAGAATGATAATGCCTCACACATTGCTGATTTATTTATGATGAAAAGTGTTTGTTTACATCTGTGTGCCAAATACCATTGTTTATGATCGTGATGCAAAGTTTTTAAGTCATTTTTGGAGAACTTTGTGGTATAAATTGTGAACCAAGTTGCTGTTTTCAACTACATGTCACCCACAAACGGATGCACAAACCGAGGTAGTTAATCGTACTTTATCCACTATGTTGCGGGCTGTCTTGAAAACAAATTTGAAGTTGTGGGATGAGTGTTTACCACATATAGAATTTTCTTACAACAGATCCGTTCACTCCACGACAAAGGTAAGTCCATTCCAGGTAGTGTACGGTTTCAATTCCCGTGCTCCTATTGATTTACTACCTTTGCCTCCTTCTGAAACTATAAATTTGGATGCTACACAACGATCTGAATTCATTCTTAAGATGCATGAAACTACAAAGAAAAATATTGAAAAGATGAATGAGAAGTATAGGATTGCAGGTAGTAAAGGTAGAAAGGAAGTAAAACTTGATCCCGGTTATTTGGTGTGGTTACACTTGAGAAAAGAGGGATTCCCCGACTTGAGAAAATCTAAACTTATGCCACGAGCTGCTGGTCCTTTTAAGATTGTTGAAAATATTAATCATAATGCAAATAAGCTTGAATTTCCTCCCGATTTTGGGGTTAGTCCTACATTTAACATTTCATATTTGCGAACGTACATGGGAGAAGAAGATGAACTTGAGATGAGTAAGACTCCAATTCAAGAGGGGGAGGATGATGTGGACATCACAACATCGGAGACACACATTGAAATGCATGGACCAATCACAAGAGCACGAGCACGGTTAATAAATCAGAAGGTGAATTCGCTCCTAACTTCTCTTGCATGTGAGTTTTAGAATAGATTTCTATGTGATGATTTAAATGTTATTAGGAATAATGGAGAAGATCAACAAGTGAAGGAAAGAGGCCTTGGGAGCGTGGATAACCAGCTGGGACATCCACAAGTTGATGGAAACAGCTTACAACTCGGACTCGAGTTCAACTCGGAGTCCAGGAGCAGTCCACCTTAAAATGGACGCCCAGATGGAATACGGACTCCGTTTTCGATGTTCTACATATGCATGGAAATAGGAGAAGATAAACCTTCCAATGGTTCTGGTCCCACCTCAAAATACCTCCGGACTAATTGGGATTTGTCGAAACAAGTCGAGTCCAGATTACTGTCCGGTGCTGCGCCACCGAATCGGCCCTTTGGGCCTTGTATCCCATAAGAGTCCATTAGGGACGCATCTAATCATGTTTTGGTCGAACCCTAGCCTTTAAATACTACAGCCACCAGTCATATTCGATGGGTTTTGCTTAGAATAACAATTTCATTGTTATAAGGTTTGTGAGACCCCAACTTCTCAATTTTAGATCGTGTCTTATACGTTCTTGCTTGTGTTCTCGATTCACTTGCAGGGAATAGCTTTCTTGGCGAGGTCAAGCGTGTGCCGCACGGTTGATAACCAACGGAGCAGTGGTGTAGTGATTGCAGGAGTATTCGAACTGCTCCAGTACTGCAAATCATCAACGTTGAGTTCTCCACTCCAATCGACTTATGTTTCGGAAGATCGGGCCTAAACTTCCTCAACAAAGGTAGTTACATCCGAGGTTTAAAAGATGTTGTTTTTCAGAAAGAAAGGTCGTGTAGCGCATCCAGGCGGGAAAACAAGTTGGAGCACCACACCATGCCAAGAACGTGATGACTACCTCAAGACCGCTGGAACTTCCTCACATAGACCTCTTCGGTCCAATTGCTTATATAAGCATCAGCGGTAACAAATACATATTAGTTATTGTTGATGATTTTTCTAGATTTACCTTGGTATTCTTCTTGTATGATAAATCAGAAACTTAGGGAATCCTCAAGAAATTTCTAAAAATGGTGCAAAATGAGTTCTCCTGAACCGTAAAGAATATTAGAAGTGACAACGAAACAAAGTTCAAGAATACTCTAGTTGAGGAGTACCTAGATGAAGAAGGAATAAAGCATGAATTTTCGGCACCCTACTCCCCTCGACAAAATGGGGTGGTCGAAAGGAAAAAAAAGGACGCTAATTGAGATGGCGAGGACAATGCTGACGAATAAAAGACTTCAGACCGGTTTTGGGCTGAAGCGGTGAACACTTCTTGTCATGCCTCAAACCGGTTGTATCTTCACCGACCTTTGAAGAAAACGCCATATAAGCTCCTGACCGGCAATAGACCAAATATTTCATATCTTAGAGTTTTTGGAAGTAAATGATTCATTATGAACAAGAAACTGAGGAGTTTGAAGTTCGCTTCAAAATCTGATGAAGGGTTCTTACTTGGTTATGATTCAAACGGCTATGCCTATCGTGTCGTAAAGTCTCTGGCATTGCTGAAATAGCACGTGACATAGTGTTCGTGTAACACCCTCATTTTCATCCATCACGCATTGCATACACTCTTATACATGTTTAACATTAAGCACCACAAAACGGAACAAGTTTAAAAAGAATTAGAACCAAACAACAGTTAAAATCCTGTATTAGTGCGAACTTGTCCGGTTTGCACCCCGGACTAGTTTGGTTTTGTCCTCTGTTGACTCTCGGGACTTGTCCGCTCTTGCCGCGGTTTAGTCCGAGTGTGTTTCTACTGATTGTACGTACTTCTCCGTTCTCATCTACGGACTAGTCTGTTCCTTGCTACTAGAACATTTTGGAGTTGTCCAGTAGATCCCTCTTCTGATCCGGTTTTTGGAAAATTGATCAAGCATCCGGACTTGTCCGGCCTATACTGGATTTGTCCATTTTGCTTTCTAGACAAGATCGGACTTGACCGAACTTCAACTCGACTTGTCCGTTCAAGTCTCTGTTCCTGATCGGACTAGTCCATCCCCTAGCGGACTTGTCCAGTGTGCCCGACTCAGATTCAATCATTCCCTCCATGGCATGTTATTAGGTTTTTACCATAATTGGGCCCAAGAACGTCGTGCCCAACCCCTGTGGAGCGTATGTGGGACCCCTACACGGCCTCAACCGCCTTAAACTCGAAATCCATCAAACTCTACCACCTCCACCTCTATATAAACACCCCACCACCCCAACTTTTTATCCCTTTGTCACAATTCAGGAAGCCCCAACCCTAGATCGTGAGGGCCGCCGTCAAGAAGACTCCAACACAGAGAGAGGAAGGAGAAGTATCAAGCAATACCAACCTTCATCAACTCATCGACAACATCGCCAATTCTCCACCAATTCTTCATCTTCTTTGGATCTAGATGTCAAGATCTCAAGCTTCGTCAAATTCTCCACCCTTTAGTTGTTGAATTCACGATAATTACCTTAGATCATCTTTCTACATCAATCTTAGTCCCAAAATTCAACTCAAACTATGCTCTAATTGAAAACTCGCCAAAAACCCTAGCCGTTCGACTTGTCCGGCCCGATAGCGGACTAGTCTGATTTCCTCCCTATACAAGAATGGACTTGTCCGGTCCAAGTGCGGACTAGTCCGGTCTTCCCGCTTTGAATATTCCTGGAATTTCTTAATTATCCTCCGAAATGATATGGAATTTGTTCTAACATGTAATACTTTAATGTAACTAGTTAGTAAATATTTATAGCAACTCATTAACAAGTATTATCATATAATTGCATTAATGATGCATGTCATGGCATATAGAGTAATATATGAGCATTTATTGATTGTAATGCTTGTTTTGTATGTCTTTTGCATGGAAAAGAAAGTGTTACGCTAGAGGGTGCTATCGAGGACCTCCAACACCAAAACATTGAAGCCTTCGGCTCAAATCAATCTCAAGAGCAAGGCATGTGTCCTTGATATTTTTTATCATGTTTTTAAATATTTTGTTTACAAAACTGCATGCTTGTGCCAATTTGACGGCAAACCCAAAGTAGTTTTTACTAGACTTATTTGGCCATCCTTGTTGCTTGGGTTATATTATAGAGAGTCGGGAAGGGTATTTTTACCTTTTTGCTTTGCTCTATGTAGTTGGGATGGGAAAACAACCAAATGGTTTAAATATGAATTAATGATATTATGGATGATGGGAATTGATGAACGTGATTAATTGGTAATATGGGACTTGGGAGATCTAAGCAAGCATGGTTTGTGGAATGGGTTGTATCATATGGTGCTTTGCCTACCTTAGATCTAAGGACCGGTTCATGCGAGAATAAGCCAAGAATACAGTGCCACCACAAGGCCAAGTATGGTTGTGGCTTAGCTGATTAATTCATTGTATTGCCAACATTGTTCAGACTATTTGGGGGAGTGGGGAAGGGGAGTTGGTTGGGTTTGCAATAGTGGTGGGACTGCCCTGGGATCTATATGGTGCAAGAGGGGGCCCTTGGTTGGAACTGCTCAGTTAGAGGCATCACCACCGGTGAAACCTTAGTAGGTCTGAATATGATGGTAGTCCCTTTGTAAAGGCTATTTTGTAATCTCTGAGCCACACACCAACGGAAGTGTGAGACGGCATATTGGAGATTACTTACTCACCGGAAGGTGATGAAATCACGAACATGTGGGTAAAGTTGTACAAACTCTGCAAAGTGTTAAAAACTATCATGATAGTCGTGCTCCCGGTTGTGAGCACCTGAATGACCTACGTGATTAGAGTGAAACCGTGTAATTGGGATTGTTATGGTTTGGTCTTGGTTATGGTTATGGATTGGATGGTGATAAATGGTCATGGTTAATGATGATGGTCAGAATATGGAATATGAATGGATAATGAATATTGGATATGTTCTATGATAATTATTTGGGATATGATGGGATTAATTCACATCGACATTTTAGGATGCTTTTTACATGTTTTAAATGTACTTTTTGACAAATAGCCATTATTTATTATCGTTCCTTGTTTAAGATACATGTCATTACTTCCCACACTTGCTGAGTATGACATGTGCTCACCCTTGCAATTCCCCCATCAACAGTTTTAGGTTTTGATTGGGACTACCTTGAGGATAATGCAGAGTACTAGGTTGTGTGCTGCCGTCGACTTGCCTGTGGTGTTGCTTGGAGCCGCGCTATATCCCCTATGCTTAGTTTGCTCAGTTTAGATTATTTCTGCTGCATTAGTTTTAGAACTATCATTAGAGTTTTTGTAATTTGAGGATTATTTAAATATTGTGATAAAAGTACTTGTTTAATAATTTATGATGTGGTAATTTTCTATTTGTCATTTGTGATGCACTCGTGTATATGTGATCAACGTCCTGGGCACACATATGCATTCACTTGGTTCATTTTTGGAACCGGATGTCACAAATTAGTATCAGAGCCATAGATTGACCGTAGGACGCAGACTAGATAGAATGGACACTTTAGAACACACAGGAACACTCAGGGATCGTTTTTATTTGTTGATGTGCTAATTGCTATGTAATGCTTGCTTGTGTGCTTAGAAGAGGATTGTGGCATGCTTTAGTGCTTGCCACATCCATATAGGCTAGTATAGGTAGTTGCTTAGTTTCATACCCCTTCATGCATATAGTTGGGGATGTTTTCTAAATTATTCTATCTCTTTCTTTTTCTTCAGATGCCGAGGACTCGCAACCAAAGGAATGCCAATAGTGAGAAGGAAGAGAAAAAATGGAGCACCTCAGAAAAAAAATAGACTTGGACCCGGGGCTAGCAACCTTGAGCGGCTATTGGATATGTAAAATTAGCTTATGCAGACGATGATGCAAAGTTTGGGACAGCTGCGGACCAATAACTTGAATCAGCCCCATATGCCTCCACCACCACCCCCACCACCTCATAACAGATTGGGAGAGTTTATGAGGTCTAGGCCACCCACCTTTGCTCATGCTGTGAGACCTATGTGTGCTGAATACATTGGCCATGATGATTAAAGTTTTGAATACTTCGAAAACACCTTTTTCAACAAGTTCCGACTCTAGGTCCGAGCTCCTGCAAGGTCCGACGATAGGTCTAGCTTGTTTTGGGTTGCTCCGGCAAGGTCTGACTTGCTTTGGCTAGGTCCAACTTCTTTGTCTAGGTCTGACTTATTTTGGTTAGGTCCGACTTGCTGTGGCTAGGTTCGACTAGTTTTTGTAAGCTCCAGCGTAAGGTCCTACTAGCTTTGGTAAGCTCCGGTTCAAGGTCCGGTTAGCTTTGGCAAGGTCCGGAGCTTGATCGCAGTGGTTCTGCATTTACCTTGCAAATATTTCAAACTTGCTTTACACTTGTAGAAAATTTGCTTAGTATTCTTTTCCTAAGTTTTTGATGCATTTTGGCTGATCACGGTGGTTAATGTTTTTCTATGGTTCACAACATGCTTATGTGAGGCGCTCACATAAGGTGTTGTAGCTTCAGAACTAACGTGAGTCAAGTCGAGGACTTGTGCTGGAAAGTATTGGTTGCTTATTCATGTGCAGGTGTTGCTTGTGATCAAGAGATGGATGGTGGCGGGATCCATTGAACTAGTCTTAGAGAGAAGTTGAGGTTCAACAACCAAGATTGGGAGGAATTGTGGTTGAGTTGATCGGGAGGTCACACAACATGTTTGGATCAAAAACAATGCATATGAAGATATCGTGGACGTTGTTGGAAGGTGTTTGCACATGTGCAAGTAGTGCATGGACGTGGTTACATGGTTCCGAGGCATGATAATGATATGTGGACGTAAAGAATTGGTCAGAAAGGTCCAACCGGCTAGGTTATGGACTCATGCTGCGTCAGAGTCGAGTTTGACTCAAATATGGAAAGGTTTGAGTTGGTTATCATAGGATTTCGTGTGGGTCATGAAGTTTTGTTGTTTTATTAACGTGGGATATGTTCCCAAGGTGTTTGGAAGTCTTAATATTGCTTCTATCTATGTATGGAAGAGTCTTGAGCAGTTATGATAAGTTTCGGTTGAATTTTAGTGAGATTTTAATCCTAGTTAGGATTGGGTTGGCCTAAGGGCTGGTTATATAATCAAGGGAGGCCATAGCTCGTGGTACACGACTTTGGCGCTGATCCTCTTGTGGTTTGATCAATAAAATTCGTATTTTAAAGGAACTTTTGTGCCTTGTTTTTGTCCGACTTGTTTCAGATAATTTTTTCTCGTTGAGTTTCTTCACAGCACTACCTTGCTCTGGTGGTTTTATCATAACTCGAGTTTTACAAATCCAATTGATGTGATTTTTCGGGGTTGTCTTCACAACTTGATTATATATCATCTGTAGAAATTTCATTGTCATTGGAATTGTGGTTTTGGATCTACACGAGTTTTGTTGCAGTGTTGCAGATCTGGTTTTTCTCGGGTAGAACAGATTGATCTTCATTCAATCTTTCGATCGTAACTTGAGTTTTTCTTGTCTGTTTTTCGTGATTCTTGTTGTCGTGTTTTCCTGACTTGATTCTACACAATATATACTGGTTTTGTCATGATTGGTCACTTTTAGATTAGGCACACATACGATTTCTTAACAGATTTATTTTCTACTGAGGGGTTTTTGTTGCTTCCGCTAAAAAAGTTTTAAATCTACCATTCACCCACCCCTGGTATCTTTTCACGTGCTCTTTGATCCTAAATTTTACATGGATCACAAGAGCCTCAAGTACATTTTCACACAAACGGACCTAAATCTGAGAAACAAAGATGGTTGAAGGTCATCAAGGATTACGATGTGGGAATCAACTATCACACAGGGAAGGCTGATGTAGTGGCCGATGCCTTTAGTAGGAATGGAGTAAGCAACCAAATAACGGTTTGAGAGTTGCCATCCGAGCTATTCAAGGAGTTTGAACGGCTAAATCTTGGATTGTGAATGAGATGGGAATAATGGAGTTAAATCAGACCTTGTAACAAGAATTTCTAGAAGGTCAAACAAAGGATGAGGAAATCCAAGAAATTAAGGAAAAGACCCAAGAAGGGAGGGAAGTCAGATTTGATGAGGATGACCAAGGCACTCTATGGCTTGGGAAGAGGATTGTTGTGCCTAATGTGAAGCATCTCCGGGAGACGATATTAAAGGAGGGACATGTCTCACTTTACTCCATCCATCCCGACTATATGAACATGTACAAAGATTGTTATTGGTGGGATGGCATGAAAAGGGACATAGCTGAATATGTTGCATTATGTGATGTGTGCCAACGAGTGAAGGCTGAACACCAAAGGCCAGCTAGACTATTGCAACCATTGAAGATTCCGGAATGGAAGTAGGAATAAGTTGTTGTGGATTTCATAGTTGGTTTACCTCGCACTTCAGCGGGATATGATTCAATATGGGTCAATGTGGATCGGTTGATGAAATTAGATCATTTCATTCCTGTCAAGAATACCTATAGTGGATCAAAGCTGGTAGAATTGTATTTGGGAAGAATAGTGTGCTTACACGAAGTAGTAAAGAAAATATTGTCCGATAGAGGTTCTTAATTTATCTCAAGGCTCTGGCAAAAGTTGCACGAGTATATGGGAGCTCATTTGAATTTTAGTTCTGCATATCACCCTCAAACGTATGTACAAACCGAGAGAACGAATCAGATATTGGAGGACATGCTAAGAGCTTGTGCGCTAAAGTACGAGGAAAGTTAGGACAAAAGTTTGCCATATGCTGAATTTTCCTAAAACAACAATTATCAAGCAAGTTGGAAAATGTCACCATATGAAGCATTGTATGGGAGAAGGTTTTGAACACCTTTGTTTTGGAATGAGACAGGAGAGACTCAAGTGTTTGGACCTAATGTAATAAAGTATGCCAAAAAGCAAGTTTAGACAATCTGCAAGAATTTGAGCGGTGCACAGTCAAGACAAAAAGACTATGCTAATAATAAGCAAAGAAACTTAGCCTTTGAAGTGGGAGACTTCGTATACCTCAAAGTGTCACCCATATGAGGTCATAAGTGGTTTAACGTCAAGGGAAAGTTGGCACCTCGCTATATTGGACCATTAAAGATTTTGGGCAGACATGGAGAAGTGGCATATAAGTTGGAGATGCCAGCACACCTTTCTGATGTTCATGATGTGTTCCATGTTTCTCAGCTCAACCAGAAGAATAAGCACCAATGGAAGAATTGGAATTAGAGTCAGATTTGACCTATGCAGAGCAACCTGTCAAGATTTAGGAAACCAAGGAGAGGGTCACAAGAAACAAGGTGATCTGATGGTGCAAAGTACAATGGAAGCATCATACAGAACCGGAAGCAACTTGGGAGCTGGAAGTTGATATCAAGATAGAATTTCCCTATCTCTTCTCTTCTACGTCGAATCTCGAGGGCGAGATTCATTTGAAGGGGGGTAGCTTTGTAACAGCCTTAGTTTCATCCATCACACATTGCATGCATTCTTATACATGTTTAGTATTAAGCAACACAAAAAGGAACAAGTTTAAAATGAATTAGAAATAAAACAACAACTAAAAACTGGTTTCAGCACAGGCTTGTCCGGACTTGACCTGGACTAGTTTGATTTTGCCCTTGTGGTTTTCTGGACTTGTCTGCTTTTGTTGCGGACTAGTCTAAAATTGATTGTGTTGTTACCCGGACTTGTCCGTTGTCGAGTATGGACTAGTCTGATATTCGTCACTAGAAATTTTTGGAGTGGTCCAATGATTCACCAATTGTGTCCGAAATTTGAAGATTGGAGAAAAAATTCGGAGTTGTCCGACCCTATATCGTACTTGCCCGTTTTACTCTCAGGACAAGATTGGACTTGTCTAGACCTCCACCGGACTTGTTCGTTCAAGTCTTTGTTCAATATTGGACTTGTCCGGCCCCTAGCGGACTAGTCCGGTGTGCCAGACTCAGGTTCTATTTCTTTCTCCACGACAAGTTATTGGGTATATGCCTTAAGTGGGCCCAAGATTGTCATGTCCAAGATCTACGGAGCCCATGTGGGACCCCACCAAGGCCTCCACCGCCTTATACATGAATTCCAGCCAAACCCTACCACCTCCACCCTATATAAACACCCCAACACCCACCCTTTCATCTCTTTGCCACATAGAACACTAACTCTAGTTCGTGAGAGCCGCCATCAAGGAGCCTGCACCGCAGGGAGAAGGAGAACAGAGGAAGGGGGGATCAACCAAGATCGTCGTCGCTAGTGCAATCTCCATAATCAATCCTTCATTGTCGACATCCTCTTTTGCCAATTCTTTGTCCCCTTCGATCTTGGCGTCAAATTCTCGAGTCTTCAACTCTTGAACCCTTGAATTCATGGTAAGTATCCTACGTAAATTATGGTTCTATATTAATTTTAATTATGCTCTTGTTGAAAATTTGGCCAAAACCCTAGCCATAACGGACTTGTCTCGTGCCATGCGGACTAGTCCAGTTTCTTCTCTGTTCCAGAACTGACATGTCCGGACAAAGTGCGGACTAGTCCGGTCTTCCTGTTCTGAAAATTCCTATAACTTCTTCAATGTTCTCCAAAATGACTTGGAACTTATTCTAACATGTCAAACTTAATGGGGACTAGTTAGTAAGCGATGATAACAACCTAATAATATGCATTACCACATAATTGCATTATTCATGCATGTCATGACATATTGAGTACTATATGAGCATTTATTGATTGTAATGTTTGTTTTACAACTCTTACAATGTTTGATCATCCTTGTCGCTTGAAATATGTTGTAGAGATTTAGGAAGGGTATTTTACCTTTTTGCTTTACTCTAATTTATTGGGATGGGAAAATAATCAAATGGCTTAACTATGAATTAATGAGCATGTACATGACTAGAATTGATGAATATGGTTAACTAGGAACATGGGACTTGGGAGATCTGAGCAAGCATGGATTGTGGACTGGTTGGATGTTATGGTGGTTTTGCTTTCTTTACATCTAAGGACTAGTTTGTGGAGCGATCATCCAGGATTTACAATGCCACCACGAGGCCAAATATGGGTGCAGCATAGCTGAATAATTTGGTGTGCTACTGGTATTGTATGGACCATTGGATGGTGCGGGGGATGTTGAGGAGAGCTACCCTGGGAGCTGCACGGCACATAGTGGGCCTGTGGGTGGAAGGATGGAGATTCAAATCTGCTGGTGAAACCGTAGTGGGTCCGTACATGCTAGTAGTCTCTTTGTAAATGCTATTTTGTGATCTCTTGGCCACACACCAAAGGAAGTGTGAGACGGCATAAGAAATGTTCTTATTCACTGAAAGGTGATGAAATCACAATCGTGTGGGTGAAGTGGTACAACCTCTGCGGAGTGTTAAAAACTATAATGATAGCCGTGCCCCCGGTTATGAGCGACCTGAACCCTCACATGTGGTATTTAGGATGGTTTGGTATTGATTACGGTACGAGTCGTGGTAAATGAACAGGGTTGATGATGATGGTTAGAAATTGGTATCTGGATGGATAGTTATTGATGAATGTAATATGACGGAAATTGATGATGTTGGAATCATATGTGGTAATTATTTGCGATATCATGGGATTAATTCACATAGACATTGTAAGATGCTTTTTATATGTTTTACTTGTACTTTTTAACAAATAGCCATTATTTATTATCATTCCTTGTTTAAGCTACATGTAAAATTTCCCACACTTGCTGAGTATGACATGTGCTCACCCTTGCTATTCCCCCACCAATAGTTTCAGTTGATGTTTGGGAGTACCTTGAGGCTAATGCGGAGTTCTAGGTTGTGTGCTGCCGTCCACTTGCCTGTGGATTGCTTGGAGCCGCGCTATATCCCATTTTCTTAGTTGCTTCACTTAATGTTTATATTATTTCTGCTAAAGATTCAATTATTTATAATGATCAATAGAGTTGTAAATTTAGGATAATTGGAGTATTGTAATAACGGTACTTATTTACTAGTGGTGCCGTGGCAATTTTCTGTATATTATTTGTGATGCACTCGTGTATTTGTGTTGAACATCCTGGACACACATACGCGTCGCAATTGGTCCATTTTCGAAACCGGGTGTCACATTAGAGCAGCTGCGGATTGGTGGGAATATCTTTGCAATTGCTATGCAAATTAGGAGAGAATCACTGGGGCGGAATTCAAGGAGAGCTTCTGTTCTCACTATGATTCTGAAGTTGTCAAGATCTTGAAGAGGCAAGAATTTGAAAACCTAAGGCAAGGAAGGACGAGTGTGAGTGAGTACCTTAATAAATTCACTCAAATATCAAGGTATACTCCAGAAGATGTGAACACGGACAGCCGTAAGCAATACTTGTTCATGAGGGGCCTAAACAATATGATTCAAGTCCAATTGCTCAATAGTAACTATGCAAATTTCCAGAAGCTTGTGGACAAGGCTATTGTGGTTGAGAACAAGATACATGATATGGAGCAAGATAATAAGAGAAAGGTGCCATATCAAGGACAGCCTCAAGGAAGCAATGTTCGCCCTCGCTATGCACCACCAAATGCATCATACCACATTCCAACCGCTCCTGCATATCGCCGCTATTCCACCGCGCCCAACTTAGACAATGCAGCAACTCCATACCATTCAAGCACCTTGCCCTCCAATGCCACATGCGCCTCGTGCCAATTTCATTGCTAATGCTCAAAATCAAGCTCGCCCTAACTATTTTAGTGCAGCAAGGACGTGCTATACTTGTGGTGAGGTGGGACACTTCACATCTCAATGCCCAAGTCAGGTTATGGTCAAGTGAACAATGCTCCAAGGTAGAACCCAAGGCCGAATGGAGAGCACCACAAGGAAACCATGGACAGTAGAATTTTGCTCGTGGATGGTGAACAATGTCTCTATGGAAGAAGCCCAACAAGCTGAGGACATTGTTATTGTTATGCTCCTCGCAAACTCCAACCCAACAACTATATTATTTGATTCTTGAGCATCGGATTCATTCATATCATCAAAGTTTTTGCCAAGTATAGTTTTCCTAAATCTCACATGAAGTAGACCTTGTTAGTTAAGTCGCCTGGAGGGGAGATGAGGACAAATATAATATGTCAAAAAGTAATCCTTAAAATAAGGGGGGTAGACTTCCTCGCCAACTTCATTGTTTTGAGTTCACAAGGACTGGACATAATACTTTGAATGGATTGGTTACAGAAGCACAATTGTATAATTCAGTGTGCCACAAAGATGGTGCAATTGACCAATGATGAGGGGGTCAGCATAGAGTATGAAGCATCTCAAACCACAACAGAGAAGTTAGTGCTGAATCAAATGGATGGTGCACCATTAGCAGAGATTCTAGTGGTGTGCGAGTTTTCTGATGTATTTCCGGATGAGTTGCCAGGTATGCCACCTAATCGTGACATCGAGTTCGTCATTGACATAATACCTAGAACTGCACCTATAGCTAAAAGTCCATATAGGTTGCCTTCTAAGAAGTAAGTGGAGCTCAAGAAGCAAATTCAAGAGCAGCTAGAGAAGGGTTTTATATGTCCAAGCTCGTCACCATGGGGAGTGCTAGTACTATTCATAGATAAAAAGGATGGAACCCAGAGGATGTGTGTGGACTATAGGTCTCTCAGCGAGTTGATGATCAAGAACAAATACACATTACCTCGTATAGAGGATTTGTTCAACCAGATCAAGAGCGCCTGTGTTTTCTCCAAGCTTAATTTGAGGTCGGAGCACTTCCAGATGAATATTATACCATTGGATATACCCAAAACAGCTCATCGCATCGCCACATGGCACCACATGGATCAAATGGACCACAAACAGAAGTATCCGAGGCCATCCAACGGTGTAGCACCCATATCATGGAATGGGACCCACCTGTCAAACACATGGAGGAAGAACTGGCCGACCCCTTCCTGGTGCCAAATGCGGTCAAACGCCACGTGTTGGCTCCTCCCGACTTGAAGAAGTCAGTGGTGACTGATTCGCACGCTTTTGGTGGTGGGAACCGACTCTTTTCCGACGTATAAATAGGACCCCTCACCCCTCACTTCAACAAACACCACTTGAGTATTCAATCTCTTGTACACATTGGTTCTCCATGTCCATATGGTGGTTGGGCTGTAGAGAGGAGCCTCTAGTCCCAAGTCCAAATTGGGAGAGGTATGGCTCGTGTATCTTCTCTTGTATTTGTAACTTTGTGCTTTATAATAATAATAATAATAATAATAATAATAATATTAGTCTTTATTTACTTATATATTTGGGCAAAGCATTCCTTGTTTGGTTGTGGAGTCCATGTATGTGCAAGGTGTAGATGTTGTTATGATCTAGACATAATGCCATTATCATGTTATCATAGACATCATACACCACCACTATAGTCTAATTAGGTAATAATATGATTATGTTCATATGGATATGTTAGTGCTTGGATCCAACATTGGTTCAACGATGTTTAGGTTAGTCATTGCCTTAGGATGAATATTACGTTGCAACTCTTAAGGTATTTCCTTAGCATGCAAGCGTGGTGCTTGGATAGTTAAGTAGCGTTGGATGCAACGTAGTCCACGGGTTGTAGAGGTAGGCGATTTGTGGTGACAGCACTATCCGTCCATTTTAATCCTCCACGTTAGGCTACGATGTAGGCTCTTGGCGGGAGTCGCCTGATAGACCAGGGTAAGCTCGTGCTCGATATGTTGGACCACTAAGCCCTAGTATTCACCATTAGCATAGTCATGTGTACTTTATTAGTCTATGTATATGAATAATTAGAGCACAACATGAGTAGCTCCATCTCGTAGTATAACCCTCGCTAGGACAACCTTACCCTTAGAGTGATTACTTAGGTGTGTGTCACACTACCCTCATTATCATCTTAACCTGTCTTGATAATTGATTAGTATCCCATAGATTGATCATTAGAGTAGTGTCTACTTTACTCCACCACCTTCCTTTGGGATAAATACAATACCATTGGGAATACTCTTGGGTGAAATGCTACGCGACAATTTCCGTGCGCTTGCAGGCCTCATCTCTTTCGAGAGATGATCTGTGACGTAAGAAGCATCAACAAGCATTTCTGGCGCAGTTTCTAAGGAAGGCAAAGGAAGTGAAGGATAGTTATCACTCGTGATTAAGCTATAGGTACTAGTAGTTATTAGACGGGATTACACTTGTTTGTTTTCCCCTTTTGTGTTGAAAACAGGGTAGTGTTGGCTATTCCATTCCATGGGATGGCCAACGAGGACGCTAGTGCTCAACTACAAGATGATTCAAGGCCTACGTCAATAAATGTCCGCAAGGCAACACAATTGCCTCTCGCGGGAGAATTTTAGCTTCCAGTAGGAGCCAAAAGTCACCCATCCCCATGCTCGGGGGAGGCTCCAAGAAGTTTTTCTTGATTTGCCTCCACCATGGGATGGATAGTTGGTTCTGCATCCAACACTCATGTCATGGGTTGGCCTCACCAATCCATGACCACTCATGTTGGAGCTAAAGGAGTCCTATTCTCATTCATCATGGATGAGAATATGGTCTCTACTCAAGGGTTGGATTGAAAAATGCTCTCGTTCCCTTATCTTGGCAAGCACACCACTCAACTTGATGAACATGCTAGCTATGGAATTACACCTCCTATTGAAGTATCATGGAGATCAAGCCAATGGAGAAGTGTTTGGAATTATCCAAGTCATGGATATTCACTTGATTTGTGAAAGTCCATGTCAACATGGGCCACTTGGGGAATCATTTCCTTAAGACCCATGGGGATTCTTCCTTCCAAACAACAACTCCAATGGCTACCATTCACAAGGAGGTTAAGCATGGAATCTACATCACCCTTGTAATCAAGGAGGCTATGGGGATTTCAAGGGATATAAGTTCAACTATCCTACCTTGAAGTATCTTGTACATGGCCAAGCAAGAAATCAAGACAACACTTACATGGAGCTCTTGGCCAAGGACAAGAACTTAAAGAGCATTCAAGGTCCAAGATATCCCACAATCACTTGTTTGGATTCCTATCCTTCGAGCAAGCCCATGCATCCTAGGGCAAGTGACATTGTGGATGAAGCATTTTTTGTTTGGTTGGGGAGTCCACATGTCATTATGCCCAAGGAAGTCTTTGATCCATCATCATAGTATGGGTAAACTCTAAGGAATATCAAGAAGGTCAAAGTGACACCCCTAAAGAAGGACAAGCCTCACCATGCTCATGAGAGAATATCTTCGAGAGTGAAAAGCCGTCACTACATAAACAAGTCTTCATCAAGATGACAGAGAGCCTAGGGCCATCATGTGGTCCACATGTCAATCAAGAGAAGATGTCCACATCTTCGAATCTGGGATTGGACAACATATCATCACACTAAACAGGAGAGGTAAGTCCCACTTATCGGACTTCATAAAATCGGTGAGTCCTTGCCAATAGGTTAATTGATAGTTATCTCATATTTGCTTTCTCAATTGCATATTTGAATTTCCCACCAATCTTTTCATTTGCATTTAGCATGTTTGAATTTTCACACTTGCATGTTGGAAAGTAAAATTTTCAACCATCATAAAACTAACATTTTGAATTAGGAAATAAATTTATTTGGATATGAACCTTGGGCGTAACCACTTGAATTCATCTTCCTAATTCGAACAAAAAATATTTCTCCTAATATTCAATGCATTTGCAAGTTGTTTCAAGTTGGGCGAAACAATTTGGCAAAGGGTACAACATGCTTTTGAGCTAACATAATCCATTTTCGAGTTGTTTTGTTTCTTCCTGACTTTAGTGCAACTAGAATAAAATTTGTAAAGAGGTTGGAAGGCCTCATCAAGCGCATATCCCTCCATCAATCTCATTTTTAGTTCATGGTGGAGGAATGCTCAAGATGGTGGCCCAATGGAGGAGCAAGATAAATCCCATTCAACTCCAACCTCAATCTAGAAGAAGGCATTGAACATGAAGGCTACACCAAATTTCATGGTTGTTTCTCACACAACAACCCTCAACCTGGACTGCTCTTCAATTGAGGTACAAGTTCAAAATTTTCGTCGTTTGAATTGCATTAGGATTGAATGATTTTTGCTTACATTGGTAAGGAAGGTTTACACCTTCTCATCATTCAATTCTTATGCATCCTCATGAGAGTAAGTGTTGGCATTACTTTTTTTGAGTCTTCAAATAGGAATGTCACCTTACTTGGGAACAAATTTAAACAAGTACCTATAATTTTATAAGCATTGCTAAAATTGACTTAGACATTTTCTGCCCAGGTAATTCTTATGGAATTACTTAATGGTTGAATTTTCATGTAGCAACCTAGGAATAGTGATATCCATAATTTTGATCTGAAACTCATTCATGTATGTATAACTAAATTTCAAATTCCTAAGCGCGAAAACTAAAAATGTTTAGGTGTATAAAGTTGAGAATCTTGTATTCCGTAACCCAAATGATAAATATCTCCTCTTGTAAAAAACTATGATGGTTAGAAATTTTACAAGGTGAAGGAATCCATATAGTGTATCAGTTGCATTGCTATGAGTAGGAACTTTAGAAAAGGTTCAACTTGATTTGTCCATAAAGTCCCACTCCTAGCAATGATTCATACATTATTCATGAATACACTAGAAATTGGAACTGATGCATCTTTGATCTTGTTCTTCTACGTGAGTAGAAATGAAGATTCAGTTACCTAACCCTAAATTCATTTTTACAAGTATCGGGAGCTAACCATCCCTCTCTATCATAGAGAGGAAGTTTGCAGGAGTAAAATAACTATGCAGGCATTCAAAGATCCAATTGTTGGAATCTCCAGAGGATTCCATTTCAATATCTCTTGGCCAAGGAGTAAAATAGGATGGTTGCTACCTATCAGAAATTAAGCTTGAAGGTCAATCAGAACTATACGAGACCATAGACTTGACATGGAAACCCTCCGTGAGCAACCAATGGGTTGCTACGAATATGTGAGAGAATTATGCTCTCAACTATTCTAAGCACTCATTTAAGCTCAAGGGAATTGCCACCACATTAGGTGTAAGTTATTCTTTTGGGGCTAAAGGCTATCATTACCTTAGCCAAGGAATGACAGATCACACCCAAGGAATGAGGGGTATGAGTTATTCCTTCATGTCAAGAAGGTATGATACACCTTAGCCAAAGAACGACGGAACACACTCAACCATGTTGAGTGCACGTCATTTATTTGTACTAAGGGCTATCACTACCTTAGCCAAGGAATAACAAAGTACATTCCACCTATGGAAACCTTGAGATGTGGATGAGCGACATCAACAACACCCTCCTCGACCACACTCATGGAACCCATGGAAGGCAACCCAACATCAACACTCAACCCTCCAATGTCAAAACCATGCTGTAACAAGGTTAGGCCAACCTCATTACCTATATCTGCCGTTAGGGCTTCAACCCCTATCACGGACCTTGACCAAGAACAAGCTTGGGGGAGAACCCCCCCACTTGAGGTAACTTGTATCACATCCCATTTGCATTCAATTATTTTAATTATTTACTTCCACCACTTTTGCATCTTAAAAAAATAATAATAAAATAATAATCTAGTATAGGTTAGGTTAATAAAATAAAGAATGCGCGGTAATAATATTTTTACTTTGCATCTGTTGAAATGATGAATAGTTGCTCTGTTTTATTTTCTCTAGTCCCTTGCATACAACTTAGTATTCTCCAAGTATTGGGTTTATTGGCTTAGAATATTCTTGCCTGAAACTTAGAAATTGTTGGTTGGAAAGGCTAAGTCCAATTCTAGGTTGTTGTGGGATATGATATAGTGATAAGAGCTGCTAATATCCTAATTGAAAGTGAACCTTAATTTCACAGAGAAATTTAAAATGGGAGTTCCTCATCTGATAGAAATTCCTACCAAAGCCATATGATGATTTCAATTAGATAAACCTTATGCATATGATATTTGCCTTCACATTGAGCTTGGTCAAACTAGTATAGACCTATGTGAGAATCTTTTCATACCTTTCAGATCAAGATTACACAGGCACGTGCTAAACTTCTACACTAGAAGTTAGCAAAATTCTATCATACCATTCCACCACCAAAAAGATACTCCATGATTTTCATGCATAATACTCTCTCAAAATTAACTGAAAAGAGGAGTAGAAGACAAGGCTACAAGAAAAAGAAAATGCATGCTCATCTACAAGAGCGTGAGAAAAAAAAAAGAAAAAAAAAAAGAAAAAAAAAGAAAAAAAGAGAGAATAAGTAGCCATGTTTCATCCTCACAAGATGAGAGTGCATACAAAGGAGTCATCTTCGTATTCCCACTCCCCAAATATTCCATCACACTTGCACAAATCTTGAGCAAAAGTATGATTTGTTTTCTCCTAAGGCTTACTCTTTTGACTTAGCAATATATGTGTCGCAAATATGCATTGATTTGGTGAGGATACAAATACCACTTCCCACAAAGGACAGTTTGAGCGCATCATTTGAGGAACTTAAACCCAAACACCATTTGAAATTCTCCGAAAATTTGAGTGGAACTCATACATTAGATAATGCATGCTCATTTTGTTGTTCTGTCCTTCAACCACCCAAGAAAATGATGAGGCATAAGACCCATGATGACTAAGAAAAAGGGTGAGGTACCATAGCCAATTTATTCAATGCAAGGTAGAATACTTTGTTGTGCACTTGGTACTTTTGCAAAATAGGAATAGTAGCAACTCCTAATCAACAACCTAAGTCTTTATCTTCGCTTTGGGACAAGCAAAGGGTAAGCTTGTGGGAGTTTGTTGACAGTCGTTATATACCAATTTCTACAGTCAATATAACTCAATTATATGAACGAATGAATATTTCTTACACACATCATAGTTAGGAATAACCTAGTTCCACTTGTACTTGGAGAAATTGGTGCACGCAGGTATTTTATATAGAATTGAAGTTAAACAAGAGGATGGATCCTATAAATTATCATCCCAGCTAATCAGGCGTCGCCACAGGGCACCCCATGGATCAAATGGCCCACAAACAGAAGTATCCAAGACCATACAACGGTGTGGCACCGATATCATGGAATGGGAACCACCTGTCAGTCACTTGAGAGATGAAATTGCCGTTTGGTGCTAGGACCAGGTCAGCCTACTAGGGGGGTCGAAGGAGTCAGTGGTGACTGATTCGCCACGTGCTGGCTCCTCCCGGCTTGACGAAGTTAGTGGCGACTGATTTGTGCACTTTTGGTGGCGGGAACCGACCCTTCTCCAAGCTATAAATAGGACCCCTCACCCCTCACTTCAATACACACCACTTGAGCATTCACTCTCTTGTATACATTAGTTCTCTGAGTCTTTAGTGGAGGTTGGGCTGTAGAGAGGAGCCTCTAGTCCAAAGTCCAAATTGGGAAAGGTATGGCTCATGTATCTTCTCTTGTATTTGTGACTTTGTGCTTTCTAATAATATTATTTTTGTCTCTGTTTACTTATATAATTGGGCAAATAATTCGTTGTTTGGTTGTGGAGTCGATGTATGTGCTAGGTGTAGATGTTGTTACGATCTAGACGTAATGCCATTATCATTTTATCATAAACATCATACACCACTACTATAGTCGAATTAGGCAGTAATATGATTATGTTAATATGAATATGTTAGTGCTTGGATCCAACAATTGTTCAATGATGTTTAGGTTAGTCATTGTCTTAGGATGAATATTACGTTTGCAACTCTTAAGGTATTTACTTAGCATGCAAGCGTGGTGCTTGGATAGTTATGTAGCGTTGGATGCATCGTAGTCCATGGGTTGTAGAGGTAGGTGGTAGGTGGTGATAGCTCTATCCGTCCATTGTAATCCCCCATGTTCGGCTACAACGTAGGTTCTTGGCGGGAGTCGCCTGGCAGACCAGGGTAAGCCCGTGCCTGATATGATGGATTACTAAGCCCTAGTATTGACAATTTGCATAGTCATGTGTACTTTGTTAGGCTATGTATATGAGTAATTAGAGTACAATAGGAGTAGCTCCATCTCATAGTCTAACCCTCACCAGGACAAACTTACCCTTAGAGTAGATTGCTTAGGTGTGTGTCACACTACCCTCATTATCATCTTACCCCTATCTTGATAATTGATTAGTATCCCATAGCTTGATCATAAGAGTAGTTTCTACTTTACTCCATTGCCTTCCTTTGGGATAAATATGACACCCTTGGGAATACTATTGGGTGAAATGCTACACGATAGTTTCTGTGCGCTTGCGGGCCTCATCTCTTTCGAGAGATGATATGTGATGTAAGAAACGTCAAGAGTTGATTTCCCATCCAAATTAATTAGAGCAAAGAAAAAAAAGTAAAATGCCCTTCCCGGCTCTCTACAACGTATTCCAAGCGACAAGGATGCTCAAGCAAGTCTAGTAACCACCTATCTTGGGTTTCTCATCAATTTGACACAAGCATGCAGTTTTCAAAACAAAACAATTAAAAATAGGATCAAAATGTTTACGGACACTTGCCTTGCACTTGAGAGTTGTTAGGATCAAAAGCTTCGAAGTTCTGGTGCTGGAGGTCCTCGACAACACCCTCTAGAGCAACAGCTTCTATTCCGCACAATAAACAGATAAAACAAGTTTTACAATCAATATATGCTCATATGTTACTCAATATGCCATGACATTCATGATTAATGCAATTATGTGGTAATGCATGTTTTTAAGTTGATATCATTGCTTACTAACTAGTCACAATTAAGTTATACATTTTAGAGAAAGTTTCAAGTCATTTTGGGGAGTATTTAAGAAGTTCCAGAAATTTCCAAGTTTAGAGGATCGGACTAATCCGCAGTTATGCCGGACATGTCCGCTCAGGACCAGAGAGTTTATCGGACTAGTCCGCACTGGAGCGGACAAGTCCGCTATGGCTAGGGTTTTGAAAAAATTTCAATTAGAGCATAGTTAACATTTATATGGAATCCTAATTTTACATAGAAAAGATGGATTTAAGATATTTATCATGAATCCTAGGGTTCAGAGGTCGAGGATTCAACAAAACTCGAGAACTTGATGTCTAGATCATAAGAAGATGAAGAAAGGATGGAGGGAAAAAATGACGACAAAGTGCTGATGAAGATCGCAGCAGCAACAATGATCTTGATTGATCCCCTCCTTCTTCCCTTCTCCTTCTTCTCCATGCGGTTGAGGCTCCTCGATGGCGGCTCTCATGCACTAGGGCTAGGGGTTCCTTCAATTGTGGCAAAGAGATGAAAGGGTGGGTGTTGGAGTGTTTATATAGGGTGGAGATGGTAGGGTTTTGGGTGCAATTCAAATTTAAGGCAGTGGAGGCCGAGCAGGGGTCCCTCATGGGCTCCACAGGGGTTGGACACGACGTTCTTGGGCCCAAAAAGGTAAATTACACAATAACACGTCATGGAGGAAAAATAGAATCTGTGTCGAAACTCAAAAGACCGGACTAGTCCGTATGAGGCAAGACAAGTCTGTTGGATGTCAGAAAGTCGAACAGATAAGTCCATTGTCAAGTTGGAGAAGTTCGATCGCAGCTATATCGAAGTTCCAAATAGTTGAACAAATAAGTCTGGTGCTAGATCGGACAAGTCCGGAGCAGGGCTTAGGAAAACATCACAAACATTTTTGGACTAGTATGTAGCATTAACAAAAAGGTCCGAAAGAACATCAGAGAGTTGAACGGACTAGTTTGGGGCACAGTATGGACAAGTCCGCCCTACCCAGGGAGAACAACAAAGAGTTAGACGGACTAGTCCGGGGTACAAATCTGGACAAGTTCGTACTGAGCCAGGTTTTTATTTGCTTGTTTGATTATAATTCATTTTAAAATTATTCCTTTTTGTGTCGCTTAATGCCAAACAATAAGAATGTATGCAATGCATGATGGATAAAAATGAGGGTGTTACATTCAATCCTGCCGGTGAAACCTTAGTGGGTCCGTACATACTAGTAGTCCCTTTTGAAAGGCTATTTTGTGATCTCTTGGCCACACACCAATGAAAGTGTGATAAGACATAATAGAGGTTCTTAGTCCCCAAAAGGTGATGAAATCACAAACATGTGGGTAAAGTGGTAAAACCTCTGTAGAGTGTTAAAAAATATCATGATAGTAATGCTCCAAGTTAAGAGCAACTTGATGACCTACATTATTAGAGGGAACATGGGAATTGGTTGGGATCGGTTATGTCATGGTTTGGGTTATGTCATATGCGTATGGTTGGTCATTAGGAGGTATGTGTCAAAGTGTGCGATTGACACTTCCCCTGTTACTACTATATCGTAGCACGGAGGTTCTTGATTGGTTGCGGCGCATGTGAGATTATGAACAAGATAGTGACAAGAGGGGTTTTACGTGGTCTGGACCGCCTGAGCATAACACCCTACTACACGAATTGTGTGTCGTATGAATGATTGTACGGCGCTTGTGAGGGTGTGAGCTTATTTGTCCCCTATAGCATGCGGCAGAACCCTTTTATAGTTCAAGGGATGGCCGTTACATTGCCAGCCTGGCCCGACATGTGGCCCTGGTGGTAGTTAATTACCTAACACACGATCTGTGAGTATTAAGCATAATTAACAACGTAATAACGTGCCTTAATGGCGGTGTTACTGTTGTTAAGGGTCCTATGATTGTGTGTCATTAATATGGCATTAATGGCACCCAATCAGGTCTTGTAACTATAGCTTTAATTGACCCTTGAATGTCCGAGTCGTTGGAGGTCCGCCAACCTTCTTGTTGTCCTAGGTCCAGAGGCTTGACACATGGCATCTATTGAGCTTCCCATCGTGGGGAGGCAGGTCCGGAGCCACCATACACGTGCTAGCACTAGAGCTTCCCTCTACTGGGGGTTAAGTATGGGGGTCACTAGACACATGGCAAGACCGGAGATTCCCTATGAAGGGAGTTAGGTCCAGCCTCGTGTTACACGTGGTAGTGCCGGAGCTACCCAAACGAGGGAGGTTGGTCCAGTGTTGTGTAACACACGCATCCTTCTGGTGTCTTCAACTCAGACGGGTGTAACTCCTTAGCATTTCTTGCGGTATCTTAGGGTAACCGGTACGCATGGCACCGAGAGTGGCCCCCGAGCCCACCTTTGGGAGACCTTCGACTAAGTTATTCTACCATAGGTAGGGCCATCTTTGATTCCCGCACTACGACTTCAAAGGTCTTCTGATGTGCTGTTGGGGTGATGGCCCGCTATTAAACTATCGCCGCGTGGCTTCTTTTGAATACGACAGGTGAAATCCTCACAGTCGGATCTCACGCAATTGAAGGTCGCTTGTTCCCAATGCGAAAGCCATATCGGTTCCACGTTCCTTGTCAGGCCGTCGCCCTCGGGTTTCCAACTTCCCATCATGGCAATGGTTCACCTAGGGTAATAACTTTCGCCTTTCCGCCAAAGTGGACCCAAGCCCATTCGTCATTGGCTGGGTAGATTTTTGAAAACATGATCTTGGTCCCGTTGCGGTTTCCATCTAAGCGTTGCGGAGGCTTACTTAAGAAGGAAAGCCTGCACTGTTTGAGGACTCTTTACACTTATAATCGAACTTGAGCTCAGAGCCTCCCAACCTTCACGTAGCCTTTCCAACATTACCTCCACTTTGCGGCGATGGAGTTGGGTCTTCCCGCATCAGGGTCAAGACCCACAAAGATCTGTCGAGGGTCCGGACCTACATGGGGTGGTCCAGCGATTCCTGCAACCGCAACATCTGCTTCGGCAAGCTCCCCTTCAAGAATGAGCGCACCAGGGATATGGTGTACTTCTCAGCGTACGCCATGGTGGGTATGATCCCGCCTTTTTCAATCTTCCTCTTGATGCTGCTAGATTTCTGTGGCCTCCAGCTTCATCACATCAGCCCCCACTCCCTCTTGCTTGTGGCGACCTTCGTCCAATTTTGCGAGATGTTGGTGGGCGTGCCTCCATGCATAGAGCTTTTCCAGACCTTCTTCATGGTCCACATGACCGAAAAGGGGACGGAGCTGATCGGCTTCTACTACTTTGTGAAACGGAAGAATTGTCCCTTCAAGTACTTGAAGGCCTTCCCCTCCGGGAAGTGGGATGATTGGAAGAAAGATTGGGTGATCATCGCTGTTGAGGAGCACGAGAGGTTAGAGCTGACCAAGGGTCTCCCCAATGTCGACACCAACGCCTGCAACGTAGTTCTAGAGCTGTCAAACGCGTACAAGCCCATCCTGGAAAGGATCCAATAATGCGTTGAAGGAGGAGTGACCCCTCAGATGGTCTTTGGCAACTTCTTGGTGAACAGGTGGGCTCCACTGAAAACTAGGGAGTGTCCTGCATGGGCTTTCAATTGTGAAATGGATCACAACCGAACTGAAGTCGGTTTGAACACCAACTTGGATGATGAAGCTTTGAAGCTTCATCTCAAGAAGTTTCAAAAGGGAGTCATCTCTCCCGACACCTTAGCTATGTCGGTTGCCTTCCTGCCTCTGAACATGGTTCCAGAGATCAGTATGGAGCTTCGGAGGAGAATGCCAGTGTTGGACGACCTCGGCATGGTGGAGAGGGTAGTACCTCTGTGGTTACAATCCCCAGAGCTTCAGAGAGGGTGGCACCCACTGCTCCAAGCCAGAAGGTTGATGACACGGCAAGGACAAGGGCAAGGAGCCAGCCAAATCTTCCAGCCAGAAGAGGAAGTTGAGGCATGCTGCTGGAAGTCCCGTTGAGTCAGCTCCGACTTCAACAACCCCTTCTCCCCGAGGAAGGAGATCTTTGGTGGCTATGCCTGCTTAGGTGTCGGCGTCCTCGAGGAGCACAAGCTTCGACAGGTCGACTTCAGCTCTGGTGCCCGCTGCGGGCTCCAAGTCCAAAGGTCCTTCCCAGCTGGGGGAGGTTCCGACTGAGAAGACTCCAGCTGTTGTGGCTGGCTCCCGGTCGAGGTCCGGGGTTTTTGTCTCACTAAATCTGGTGGGCTCTGACTTCGTGCCTCAAAAGAAGAAATTCAGTAGTGATCGGGGTGGTAGCATCCCCAGGAATGCATTGTCATTTAACCTTGAGGTGCTAATATTGTCTTTATCATGTCTTTAATTTTCCTAATATATTGTTTCCAGGGTGTCGAGAAAGAAGTCTGAGGCTTCGGCACCTTCTGCGGCGACTGAGGCTGAGCGTGCGGAAGCTCCGGCTTCAACCCTTGTGCCTCCCCAAGTGGTGGCTGAAAACACGGTAGCTCCGGTGCCAACGGTCATGGTCTTGGATCTAGAGGAGACGCCAGAGAATCCTGTGGTAGCGCCGGACCACGTGGGACGAGTTGATGAAGAGGCACCAGCAGCTGCAGTGCTGACAACTGAAGCTCCGGTGTAGGAGCTAGAGATGGCGGAGGCTCCAGCGTTTGAGCCGCAGGTAACCGAAGCTCCGGCGCATGTGCCAGAAGTTGTTGAAGATCCGGTAATCGAATTGGGGGTGCCCGAAGTTCCAGGCTCTGTGCTGGAGATTGTTGAAGCTCCAGCACCTAAGCTGGATGAAGTAGAAGTACTGGTGCCTGAGCCGGTGGTGGTGGGGGCTTCGGACGAAGCTTTTCAACGTCCGCCCAGAGGCAATTACTCCGGAGGCGCCCATGTATGAGCCGGTGCACCCAGAGGAGTTTGAAGTAGGCCCTCCACCTACAGAGCCAGCGGTTGAAGATCTGACGGGGGGACCTTCGGCGTCAGCCCCGGTAGTTGAAGTTCCGTGGGACCCTCATCAATGTTAGTAGAAGCAGCAAAGATCCCGCAGAGCGGCCCTAGTGTGGCAGGACCGCAGAGGACCGCACCTGTGTCATGGGATCCAATTTTTATGCTTGAAGACTCCTTGGAGCCAGCGGAGAAGACCCCGGCTGGTCCAGAGCCTATTCCTTCAGCTTTGTCTATCAACAACGCCTGCTCCAGTCTCTGTCAAGTCCAGCTCACCTTCGACTACGACAGCAAGGCACTCGAAGAAGAGCACCAGACCATGAGGCGTTGGCACAATAATCTTCAATTTGATACAAAGCTGGCGCAAACAAGGCTTGCTGACCAACGGGAGTGGGTCAAGAAGGAGAAGGTCCGGATGGAATATTGGGGCCAGTTGCTTGATGAAAGGGAGGCCTCCATCAGGGCTCTCGATGCCAAGAGTGGGGAGATCCTTGAGCACGCCAGGAAAAGCAGTGAGGCTGCTGACAATCGTCACGACAACCTCAATACTTTGAATGAAATTCTCCTGAAGCACCGAGAGGACCTCGATATGAGGGAAGAAAAGATCTTGTAGATGCAGATGGATATTCTAAAGTGAGAGGAGGAGCACGCCCAGAGACTACCTCTGGGAGAGCAAAACTTGGCTGGCCGCACAAAAAGGCTTGATCTGCGGTGCAAGCAGGAGAAGGAGAAGTGTTGGAAGCTGGGGAAAGAGCTCTCTAAAAGAGATTTTGATGTTGCCACCATAGATGAGAAGGTGAAAGGCAGAGAGAAGGACCTGGCCGAACGGCAGAACCGCATCCACCTCCGGGAGACGTAGCTTGCTGATCGTGAAAGGCAAGTGGATGAAAGCGTTCAGCAACGCGCCAAAGAGGTCGAGCGCATCGCCCGGGATAGTTTGGAGCTTGCGGCAGCTACGAGGTCGCCGGAGGAGCTGCAGAGCTCAAAGGCAACTAAGTCCCAGCAGGGGTGGGATTTTCTGTGGCACGCAGACAAAGTCTTGGTACCACTGGGCTTCAGTCTGGTACTTCCGGAGAACTCAGCACTAGAGCTGGACCAAACATTGGTGGCACTTAGCTCTGCTGGCGGCATACTCGACGTGATGGGTGATGTCATCGCCAACCAGCTGGAGATGGAGGAGAAATCTCTGGCCAAGAATGTCGCCGAATATGTTCTGACGTGTTACAAGAGTAGAGACCCCAACTTTCTCTAGATCTGCTCTACAAAGGACCCATTATCGAAGAGGAGGATGTCGCGAGGACCAGTGTCCAAGAGACTGCCGAGAAGGTTGCCTCATTTTTCCACGGGACTTAGAGCCTTCAGCAGCTAGGATCTTTTCCTTTTGCCTTTTCCTTTTCAACCCTAATTTTGTAATCCTATTCTTCAGATGAATGAAATCCACTCCTCTTGCATGAATGAATTCCATTTTTTGTTTGTCTTCAATGCATTGTCCTTTATCTTATTGGCCCCATGGTAGATGTACAAAATTTGATTGCAAAGATGTACCAAAAGGTTTTGACAATGTCTTTATGACTTGAATGATTCGAACTTGTAGCCATCATGTTTATCTTTTAGGTCCGAAGTTTACCATAGAGACATCCATGGACTCTTTATTGCATCGATGATGGGCCCCCTAGGAGTTGTTGGAGCTTGATAAGTTCGACGGTGCCCATTATCAATGCATAAAACATCGACAGAAGGCTCCCTTGGGGGATGTTGGAGCTTTGTAGCTTCGACGGCACCCATTGTCAACGCGTAGAACGTCGACGGCAGGCCCCCTGGGATCGTCGGTGCTTCCCGTCTTCGATGATATCTAGCATCAACGTAGAATACGTCGATGGTGAACCCCTCAGGGTGATTTCTTCACCATCTTTGCTTGAATCATCATTATGCTTCATGTCGACCGTGGGCCCACCTGGGAGTTGTTGAAGCTTGGTAGCTCTGACGGCGCCCACTTTCAACGTCCAAAACATCAACGGCGGGCCCCTTTGGGGGATGTTGGAGCTTAGTAGCTCTGGCATCTTCCACCATCGCCATGAGTTTCCTATTGTTCCTGCGCATTAAGGACAAGAAAAATAGTAAAATTTGTCCTCTCGTTTATAACTCTTTTGCGACTTAATGTTCTTATTTGAATTTTAGATCCAAACAAACTCTATATGTTAACAAGTACATTGATGTAATCTCTCCAGATCCAAATGCCTTCAGGACCCGCCCTACTGAGGCCTGCCAGAATACAGGTAGAGTGGCATACTTAGGGTGCCGGACCAGGCTAGGTCGATAGCACATTCTTGACCTTTGTTGGCTTTGGCGTTCGGGCAAGTAGACCGTGTAGCAACGCTAATATGTGACAAAACTAAAAATACAACTTGTACCACATACGAATAATTTCGGACTAAAGCTCAAAAAGAATTGAACAACTTCGTTACAAATAAGAAGGAGAAGGATAATTAAAATAGAATGAGCACGTACAAAATTAATGCACGTGGAGTCTGCTTTCACACAACAATGTCTTTCATTATAGGTCCGGATTATAGGGGAGACAAGGACACACTTAGGGTACGGAACCAGGCCAAGTGTGCTATTCATCTATTTCTAACCCAGGGTAGGTAAGCCACACTTTCTGTATAGGGACCGAGTTAAATGTTGCTTGAACTGCACGAACCCACCCCTGAGGGGTCCGGATGTTCTTGTAGATGGCCTAACCGACTCTCCGTATAGACTCTATAACTTACATTGTGTGTAATTACAGACTCACCTCTGTAAAATTAAACATAAAACATACGGAGATGCTCGATGTTCCAAGCATTGGGAAGCGGAGTCCCACCCCAGTTGCCAAGCGAATGCATCCGAGACGGGATACTTTGATCACTCGGAAGGGACCTTCCTAGGTGATTGAATGTATGTACATCCCTTCACGAGTTAGTATTCTCTGCAGCCCCAGATCGCCTTCCTCGAGCTGTCGGTTGCACACATGCCTTTGATAATAGCGCCAGAGCACCTGGCGATCACGTGCATTTTTAACAGCTGCTTGGCACCTTCCCTCGTAGACGAGGTCAAGGTCTTCACGCCGGAGCTGGTCCTACGCTGCTTCGTCAAAGGTCTGGACCAGGAGTGACCCCATGGTGATCTCTGGAGGAAGGACTACTTCAGCTTCGTACACCAGGAAGAAGGGAGTCTCTCAAGTTGATCGGTTAGGTGTTGTCCTGCTCGACCACATTGCACACACAAGCTCTTCGATCCAGTTGGCTCCATATTTTTTAGGCGCTCATATGTGCGGGTCTTGAGTCCTTTCAATATTTCTGCATTTGCTATCTCGGTTTGGCCATTACTTGTCGGGTGAGCTACTGATGCGTACCTGACTTGAATGCCAAGATCTTCGCAATACTCTTGAAATGATGCACTTCTGGATTGGGTTCCGTTGTCAATGATTACTCTATTTGGAACTTCAAATCTGCGGACTATGGACTTCAAAAACTTGATAGCTAGTTGCTTATTGATAGTTACAACTGGAGTTCCTTCTACCCACTTGGTGAACTTGTCGATGGCGACATACAGGAACCTATGACCTCCGACGGCTTTTAGGAAAGGTCCAAAAATGTACATACCCCACACAGCGAATGGCCATGTATGGGGTATCATTTGCAGTGACTAAGCCAGTGTGTGAATTTGTTTTGCATGAAACTGGCACGCTTCACACTTTTTCACCAACTCAACCGCATCCTGGAGTGTTGTAGGCCAGTAGAAGCCATGCCGAAAGGCTTTACCGACCAACGTGCGGGAAGACGCGTGGTTCCCACACTCGCCTCCATGGATCTCCGCGAGGAGCTCGTGGCCTTCTTCCCTTGCAACGCACCGCATTAGGACGCCGTTGGCACCGCTCTAGTAGAGATCCCCTTCTACTAGCGTGTATCTTTTAGCCAATCTGATGATCCGGTCAGCAGATACACCGTCTTTGGGAAGCTGATTGTCTTTCAAGTAGCTCCGGATCTCCGAGATCCATGCATCGAAGCGAGCTTGAGCTTCTGAGTCTTGCTTGCTTGGTTGCTCAGAGCTTCCCGCAGCACCTACGACCCTAGGTGGACGCCATGGTATCAGGGCCACCGGGACTGCCAGCTTCGAGGTGCTAGTGTTGCCCCTTCGCTCAGTTCGGCAGGCTAAGCGGTTGGTCTTGAAAATCTATGAACAAAAACTCTGTCGGGTGCCGGAGCTCAGGTTGAAGCCTTCATCGAGAGTTCGTCAGCTTTAGAGTTGTTAAGACGCTGGACATGGAAGAGGTCCAGGATGTGGAAGTCCTTCTGGAGCTTCTGGACTTCAGGGAGATAAGCAGCAAGTTGAGGGTTGTTGCAGCTGCATTCGCCTTACACTTGCTTCATAATGAGTTGTGAACCACCCTTGACCAGCATCTACTTGACGCCGTATGAAAATGCCACCTTGAGCCTGTAGATGAGAGCTTCATGCTCCACCATGTTGTTGGTAGCAGGAAATCAAGGTGCACCATGTATTTGATCTTCTCCCCGGTCGGAGCGAGGATAAGTATTCCAGCTTCGGCTCCATGCTTCTACATGGAGCCGTCGAAGTAAAGGGTCCAGTGCGGCTCAGTGAAGACCAAGACCTTGGGCTCCCACTTTTGGTCATTGGGGCCCCACGGATTTGATGGAGAAGGTGTCCACTCCACCACGAAGTCGGCCAAGTTTTGGCTCTTGATAGCTTGTCGAGGCAGGAATTTAAGATCGAATTGTGCCAGCTCTATTGCCCAATTAACGATGTTAGGGTTGTGCAATATAGCACACAATGGATAATAGGTTACCACTAATATCTTGTGTGCTTGGAAGTAATTACGAAGCATCCTTGAGGCAATAAGAACTGCGTAAAGTAGCTTATGCACCTCCATGTATCGAGTCTTGGCATCATGTAGTACTTCATTGATGAAGTACACTGGGCGCTGGACGGTCCGGACCCTCCTGCAGGGGCCCGTATCTTCTTCTTCATCAACCCATACCCTCCAGGAGGTGTCTGGACATTCTTGTTGTGTTTCCTGGAACATCCCTGAGGGGTCTGAAACTTCTTGATCTTCAACCCGTACCCTCCCGGAAGGGTCTCGGTATTCTTGATCAGCCATGTGAACTCCCTCGGATGAGAATTTGATCATCTGGCCTTTCGCCTTGAAGATCCATGTCTGGGGGCTGTGATCGAAACTCACCTTCAGGTAGCTCCGAACCCTCCCAGAGGGGTCTGGACTCCTGAATTGGAGATGGATCCGGTCTTTCCACAATCAGGACCATGCTAACAACCTCTGTAGTTGACGAAATGTAAAGCAAAAGAGGCTCACCATGGTTCGGAGCTACCAGGATTGGTAGTGTGGTGAGGAGCTGCTTCAGCTCTTGCAATGCCTTTTCTTCTTGTTCGGACCAATTAAATGTCCCGGACTTCCTCAAGAGTTTGAAGAAGGGTAGCGCCCGCTCCGCCAATCTTTAGATGAACCGAATGAGCGCAGCTAGACATCCAGTTAGCTTCTTGACATCCTTGATGCGGGCTGGGGGCTGCATGTCTATAACCGCTTGGATCATCATCGAGTTTGCCTCAATTCCACGGTGAGTCATTAAGAATCCGAGGAGATCCCGGAGCTAACTCCGAAGACACATTCGTTCGGGTTCAACTTGATGCACGTGATGCACAGCTTGTTGAAGACACCTTGCTTATTGTCAAGGAGTGACTCCTTATTCTTGACCTTCACGATGATGTCATCAATGTACACCTCCACCAGGTCCCTGATAAGCTCTCCAAAGGTTTTGTGCATAGCTCGCACAAAAGTTAAAGCAGCATTTTTAAGACAAAATGGCATGGCAGTATAACAAGACAATCCATCTACTGTTATGAAGGCAGTATGCTCTTCATCTTCCCTACACATTTGAATCTGATGGTATCTAGAATATGCATCTAGGAAACACAATAGCTCACACCCACAGGTTGAGTACACTATAAACACAATAGCTCACAACGTTAGGTGGAGTCCACCATCTAATCAATTTTAGGTAGTGGAAATGGATGTTTTGGACATGCCTTATTCAAGGTTGTGCAGTCGATACACATCCGAAGCTTCCCGCCAGACTTATGTACATCGACTGGGTTTACCAGCCATCTTGGATGGTGAACCTCCAAGATGAAACTATCTTCGAGCAGCTTCATGATTTCTTGCTGGAAGAAGTTTTTACACTCGACTGATTGCTTCCAGGGCTTCTGGTGTACTGTCCATGTGTCGGGAAAAATCTTCCGGCTGTGCTCAATCACCTCCCTCGGGATCCCAGGCATTTGTAACAGTTGCCAGGAAAACATATCAACATTCGCCCGGAGGAAAGTGATGAGCGCGAGTTCCTATTTGTTGGCCAGACCTGCCGATATACGGGTAGTATGGGCAGCATCAGATCCAATATGCATGACTTTGACGGGAACATTGGTGTCGCCGCTTGTCTGCACACGTGGTGGAGAGGTCGAGCCTCGATGACGGGTGCTCTGAGGTTGAGCAGTTAGCTCTTTGTCGGATACTCTTTCCTGCGTTGTGGCGAGCACGTGGAGTTCTTTCAGTGCAGTGACTCCTGCACCGTGGTCTTCGGGGATCCGAAGAACACCCGAAGGCGTCGGCATCTGCAACACCAAAAGTCGTTATGAGCTGCGGCCATGAACCTATACAGGGCAGGCCTACCTTGGATGGCGTTGAAGGGCAAGCTGATGTGTGTGACGTCGAAGACCAACTTCTCGGTCCTGTATTTCTCCCGAGTCCCGAAGGTCATTGGGAGTGTAATAGATACGAGAGGGCTGATGGCCCCGGACCTACCCCGGAGAATGGACATGAGGGGCGAAGGTCCTAGAGTTGGAGCTAGATCTTCATGAACATTTCATAACTCAAAAGGTTGAGCGTCACCCCTCCATCTACCAAGATATGGTAGAGTTGGACGTTGTTGATGGCTGGAGACACCATCAATGGTAGTTGGCCAGCCCCGATCATGTTCTTGGGGCAGTCTATTGCATCAAAAGTGATGGGAGTGTCCATCCACTTCCGATGGGGTTCTGCCTTGGCAGTAGGACCTACAGCAACCAATTCCCGCTGAATAGTCTTTAGGACACGGCGAGAGGTAATTTCCCAGGACCCACAATATATGGTGTTGAGGGTTATCCGATGCTCGTTGTCAGACACATCAGAATCGTCGTCGACTATTTTGTACACAGTCTTCAAGACCTTCTTAGGGTCCTGAAAGTCTAGCTCCGTAATAGCCAGAGCTTTGGAGACTTTTTGTTTTCTTTCCCTCTGACAGAAAGGATCTTCTTCTCGGCGCTTGTTGTAGCGCTCGACAAGGTTTTGGAACTCCCAACAGTCTTCCAGATTGTGTTTGTCTGTTTTGTGGATCGAACACCACATCTTTGGACCATCTCCATCTTCAGATGAAGGTAGAGGTCGCTTTTCGGGGCGTGGCCCTGGCCACCCGGAGCTGCAGCTGCTGCAGCAGTAGGCGTGTCGGTCGACGGCTTCTTCTTGCCGTTGGACTTTTTCTTCTTCTTGCCACTACTAGCAATAGTGGCTTCAGCTTTGGAGGATTTTTTTGTTGGCCTCCGTAGCTTTCTTGGAGTGCATTTCACGGCCCTCCGCAACCCGGGCACACTTGTCAGCCAGGCTGAAGAGTTCCGTGACGCTGGTAACTTCCTTCGTCGCCAACTTCTCCAACATCTTCTTGTCTCTGACACCCTGTCTGAATGCCACAATGGCAGAAGCATTGGAGATGGAAGGGATGGTACTTCATACCTGCAAAAACCGTTGAATGAAGGATAGCTACGATTCTCCTAACTTTTTCTGTATAGCAAAAAGATTCAGTTCCGTGCAAGGTCGGGTGTAGGAACTCCTGAAGTTGGCGGTGAACTGGTTGCATAGCTCCGCCAAACTATTGATGGAGTCAGGAGGGAGACTCATGAACCAGGACCTGGCTGTCCCAGTCATTGCCATTGGCAAATAGTTGGCCATCACGGCCTCATTGCCACCCGCAGCGAGGATGGCGGTGGAGTAGCTTTGGATAAATCCAACGGGGTTGACAACCCCGTCGTATTTTTCCGGCAGATGAGGTTAGAACTTTTGCGACCATCGTACCATGCGTAGGTGCATGGACAGAGCTAAAGAGTCGCCCCCCACTCCTGAGGGAGGAGGGTTTTTTCGAGCCTCTCGCCTTTCTCAAGCACACTCGATGTGGACACGACCGTCTTGCTGTATGTAACGACAGTCAAGCTCTGACGGCAAATCATGCGTCAAGAGTCTCGATGCAGTGTGAGTGCAACACGCCCCACAATGAAGCGAAGCCACCTGCTAAGACACAACACGTTTCCGGTGCTGTGATGCGTGAGGACCAAGCCTTTCAGACAAGGTCCTATGCTTGGAATGTGCCTGCTCTGAAGGGGGAGGACCTTGATTGCTAATGGCATTGGTTGCGGCTACAACCAGATGTTGTACATCAGCGCACCATTGCTCCATTGCAACCTGAGGTGCGCCGGGTGCCGTTAATTGCTCCAGAAGAGTACGCGCAGCAATCTGCGTGTTCTCCGGGTTGTTGTGCGTCGATGCAGTGACCGGAGCAAGGACCCCATTCTGTTGTCCAGCATTGTTAGCCAGAGCTGGTGGTGGTGGTGGTCCGATGCCCATCGGAACAATAACACCTGTTGGCTGCTGCACATTGGAGGGATTCCCTGCAGTTGGCTGCTCAACGTCGCCGTTGGATGATCCTGCGGCGGAGTTCACCATCTTGAAATCTCAAGCGCCCCTACCTGGCATGCCAAATGTCGAAGTGTGCGATCGACACTTCCCTCGGTACTACTAGATCGTAGCCCGCGGAGATTTTTGATAGGTCGGGGCGCACGTGAGATTATGAACAAGACAGTGAAAAGAGGGGTTTTACGTCGTTCGGGCCGCCTGAGCGGAACACCCTACTCCATGGGTTGTGTGTTGTATTAATGAATGTATGGTGCCTGTGAGCGTGTGAGCTTAGTTGTCCGCTGTAGCTTGCAGTGCAGCCCTTTTATAGTTCAAGGGATGGCCGTTACATTGTCAGCCTAGCCTGACATGTGGTCCTGGCAGTAGTTAATTGCGTAACACACAATCTGTGAGTATTACGCTTAATCAACAACGTAATAACGCACCTTAATGGCGGCGTTACGGTTGCTAAGGGTCCTCTCATCGTGTGTCATTTATATGGCAGTAATGACACGAAATCAGGTCTTGTAACTGTAGCTTTAATTGTCCCTTGAATGTCCGAGTCGTTGGAGGTCTGCCAGTCTTCTTGTTGTCCTAGATCCGGAGGCTTGACACATGGCAGCTCTGGTGCTTCCCATCGTGGGGAGGCAGCTTTGGAGCCACTATACAGGTGGTAGCACTGGAGCTTCCCTCTACTGGGGGTCAGGTCCGGGGTCACTGGACATGTGGAAAGACTGTAGCTTCCCTATGAAGGGAGTTAGGTCTGGCCTCATGTCACACGTGGCAGTGCTGAAGCTACCGAAACGAGGGAGGCAGGTCCAGTGTTGTGTAACACGTGCAACCTTTGGAGGTCTTCAACTCGGACGGGTAGAACTCCTTAGCATTTCTTGCGGTATCTTGAGATACCCGGTACGCAGGGTACCGACAGTATGAAATTTGCATATCTGATGATATCAATTGTTGGCTGGTTATAAATGAATTATGATGGTAAATGAGAATGATGGATATGGATTATGATGTTTACTTGGGTTATGCTGGGATTTAAACTCACATCGACGTTGTAGAATTCTTTTTACATGTTTATGAAATGCACTTTTATCCAATTATCCAATTATTATCATCCTTGTTTTTAGCTACATGTCATACTTTCCCACACTTGCTGAGTACGACATGTACTCACCCTTGCTATTCCCCCACCAAAACAGTTACATGTGACATTTGGGAGCACAATAGGATCATGTGAATTACTAGGTTGCGTGCTATCGTCAATTGCCTGTGTATTGGAGTTGCGCTACTGAGTTTATTTTTCTGCTACAATAAATAGAGATGTGTAATCTGAGAACCATTGAGTTATTGTAATAAGGTACCTATTTATTTCTGAGACGTGGTTAAGTTCTTATTATCATTTGTGAAGTTGTCGTGTATGTGTGATGAATGTCCTGGTCACACATATGCGTTCACTTGTTTCGGTTTCGGAACTGGGTGTCACACTCCTCTTCATTATGATGCTAATGCTCCAATTAAGACATCTTCAAATTCAATAAAATTCACTAAGATCCTATAAAACATTATCAAATTTCAGTCACGTTCGCACAAACAGTCACATAAGGGAGCAAATTCTCTCATGGCATTTGTACCTTAATAAGAAAAAGGTATATGTGCCAAGTGTAAAGACAATCAAAACCAAGCAATCATTAAATAATAAACTGTCACAAGTCTATCACAGAAGTTTCAGATAAAGTCAATAGCTCTAGAAAAGACACCTCGAGACCTTTGTAAATATACTAAACATTGGTTGGTACTAGCCAAAGCGTAATACTCTAGTGTTGTAGTTTGGAAGTGTACAAAACATTGACCGGTGACCCACCAAAGCATGAAACATTTCAACTCCAACCAAAGCGTAGTACTCCGAAAATATACTAAACATTGACTGGTGAACTACCAAAGCGCGGACCATTTTGACTCCAACCAAAGCGCGAAAAAACCTTACTAGGGCAGTTCCAAACTGGTCGAGGAGGAGTCGAGGGTCGATGGCAGTAGCGTGACAATGACCAAGAGGGCTGTGTCGAGGCAACGACGAGCTCCGCGGAAGGGGAACGACGCGGCGGCATGCTCCGGGGAAGGGTGCGACGCGGCGGCGGTTTCTAGGGTGAAAAGTGATTAGCTTGCGAGAGCTAAAGTGTCCAAAAGTTTTGCTAAGTATTGGGAAGAGAAAGTGCGAGAGAGCCAAAAGTACCTTAGAGCAACAATCAGAGATACGCATCATAAGAGTTACCGCTGGGCACGTCTCCCTTTTGCTCCAACAAAAATAATAATTGGGTCCCACACATTTGTAAGCCCATATCAGAGACGCTCTTTGTAAGAGCACATCTCTTTTCTATTGAATTAATGCGAGTTGTTACCATAATGCCATTCGATCAGAATTCGAAGCGCTCCGGCCTAATAGTTGGGTCGTGTCAAAATATAATTAACTCCATGCAAAATCTCAAATTTGGTGTGAACGGTCTTGATAGCATGAATCAATTTTGTTTACTTTGACATCAAAACCGTGCAAGCCAAACTTGATGCGAACTGTGCAACACCACGCCTTATATGCTCGTTGCAACGCGCTTAGACTTTCGTGGTTGGACAAAAGATCTTACGGTCAGATAACAAGCGCGTCAAAATCGGAGACGATCTCTTAAAAGGCGTGTCTCCCATTACCTTGTGGATATGTGAAAGCTGTTGTTCCCGAATCAGCGCACAGCACGCGCCGAGGTGGGAACAACAACTTTCTCTGTGTGTTATGCCATGCCTTATATGGTCGTTACAACACGCTCAGATATCCGTGGTGGGATAAAAGATCTTCACTATGGCATAATTCACAGATGCATGCGAGACGCACCACTACGAGGCTCGTCTCGCATCACGTACGTCTCCCATTTTCCAAGGCAGTGCAAATGCCATATTTAGTATGTCTTCCTTAAGAAACATAACACAAGGCATCAGTACTTCTCCATAAGAAACAGAGCACATATGACCAATGAATGTCAAATTTTCACTCAAATAGCAGTATTTTCACACATTTGAGCTTATATCACAAAAATATCCAAACCGAAGTCAATTTTTCACTCAATTGACCATATTTTCACATAATGAGCACATTTACACACATTTTTTGGTACATTACGTTGTGGTCTTGGTTTTTTGAATTTCTTGACTTTTTCATGGTGATTGTTCTGCAAGTAAAGAACTTCGTTGGCTGGGGGTATTCTTGGCTTGATCATCGAGGTGACAAAATCTAACACCCGAATTTTTAGTACCATGCATTGCATACATTCTCATGCATAAAACACTAGTAGAACAAAAGAGAAGAAAAATAAAAGATAAAACATATATATAAATATGTGTAGGTAATAAGAAAATTGAATGAGAATATAAAATATATAAAATAAAAAATATAAACAAATGGAGAATATATATGAAAAAATAGAAACATATATATATATAAAGAAAAAATAGACAATAAAAATGGAACTTTTTGGAAGTTTCTGGAATTTTGGAAGTTTTTGGAACGTTTAGGAACCTTCTGGAAGTTTCTAGTTGAATATTATGGAAGCTTCTGGGCATGCCTCCCGCTTCCTAGAGAGACTTGGGTCCCAAGACTCATGCCGCTCAAGGACTCCCAGCGCTGCACCGAGCCGGACCAGGAATCCACGGTGCCTACGAGTGCCGCGCCTATATAAAGGAACGCAGGGCCGAGGTTTTGCTGCACCCTGCATGCTACGTAAGTTCAGCCTTCGTACATAGATTGCTGCCTTCACTAGAAAAAAACCCTAGCCACCAGGAGCAAAGGAGGGCCACTGCAAGGAAAAGAGAAGAAGAAGAAGGGAGGCACCGCCATCGTCTCTTCGCCAGAGGATCGCTACACCGTCTACTTTATCTAAACTATGCCTCCATCCCGCGACCCTCGAAGCCGCTGCATCTACGGTAGGATACGTTTTCCACAGCAAATTTTAACAACATAATAGATCTATTATACGGAGTAAAAAAATTTGTGTAGTCGCATATATTTTATATCAGCAGCAACAACTATCTCTAAAACCCCTGTAAACTCGCACGACACATATAAACTAGTTGCATCTAATTAATGAACAGTCGTAGATAATTAATTATCAAATCTTGCATGCATTCATATCATTGCATATTGATTAATATTTGTGCATTGTGTTGATTCGTATGTGTTTTCTTGTTTGTGTGAGATCGCAAGTAGAGGGACGTGCTCAAGAGGTCATGTACGAGGATTTTCAGAACCAATACTATGAAGCGCTTGAGCAACCCAATCAGTAGGAGCAAGGCAAGTGTCCTTGATCATATTGATCCTATTTTCACATGTTTTGTTTGCGAAACTGCATGCTTGTGACAATATGATGGGAAACCCATACGTAGGAGTTTACTAGTGTTGTATGCAACTCCTTGTCGCCAGGATATACATGATGAGTCGAGTGTTGACGGCTGGTATGTCACAGATGAAAATCTGCAAGCGCACGTAGAAACTGTTGTAGCACTTCCCCTTAAAGAGTATTCCCAAGGGTATCTAATATAAGAAACGTGTGTGCTAATCTTCTAACTAGTTCACCCAAGGACACAAAGCTTGGTGGTAGACAAGCGATAGAGTGGATTTCCTAAGAGAAGGGGTTCTAGTTCAAAGCAAATCAATTAGTAGCAGCTTGAATTGGGCACGAGGTTACCCTGGTCTGCCAGGCAACTCCCGCCAAGAGCCTACATCATAGTCGAATGTGGAGGATTACAACAGACGGATAGGTCTGTCACCACCTACTGTCTACCTCTACAACCTGTGGACTACGAGATAATCAATGGTAACATCAAGCCTAGACACCATGCCTACAATTATTGATTACTTAACTAACCTCTCTAGCAATGACTAGGCCCTCTAAATTAATAGAGCAATGAATGAACAAGCAACTAAGGATTTAACTTTCTTGAATAAAATAAATAAATTTAAATGGAAATCATGTACCTTACTTGAGATGGAAAGAACTGTTGAGGTACAAAGGTGGAGAGGGTACGACAAGCCCGAACCCTATCCATAAGTGGAAGAAGCCCGACAAACCGGACCTTCCTCCTCATCCTTCTTCTCACTCTCTCCCTATCTTCTAAGAACTTAGGCAGTGCTACTCCTTTTGGAGTGGAGTACTAGACTCATGCTTTTGGTGTGTGGAGTGAGGGAGTCCCCTACCCCTTATTTATACCCTCCAAAGAGAGGGAATCAGTCCCCATCGTAATATCCAAACTGTGAGGAGCCAACATGTGGCGGTTGACCGTGTTTGGTGCGTTTATCTAGTCAAATGAACTGGCACTTCGGCCGACATTCTGGTGGCCCCAAACGCGGTGTTTTTCTTCCAGGAGGATGTTTTGTGGGGTCCCATCATGGGTATTGGTGATTCCCATCATTTTTAGTTGGTTTTCTCCTCCGAGTGGGCCTGAGAATCCTCATGCTTGCACCTGATTGGTCTTAAGGTGTGTTTCTTGGATTGGTCCCTTTAAATACCTCTAATTATGGTCATAATTCATTTGCATACACAATTGCACCAACACTTGTGGAGATAGTTAGTAAATAACTCCTACCACTATATTGGTTGCCCAATCCATAGCTTTTATGCAGGGAATTGACAGTCGGATTTGGCAATTATGGACCATCAACAAACTCCCCAACACTTAGTCCTTTACTCGTCCTCGAGTAAAGGCAAGAAGTACTAAGTGGTATCATAAATTAGCTACAAGTACGAAATATGGATACAAAACATTTCAACACATATATTTGTTCATGAACCTTTGATATGCGGCAACCACATCATCTTTGGTGTTCGAGAGATGGAACAGCTTGAATGTAGTTCACCTGAACTCCTCCTACTGAAATAAACTTGGAAATTGCTATATTTTCACAAGTCAAAAAGATATTGCCATGCTCCTCAAAAGAATGCTTTCGTCTCTTAATGTGTGTCTTAATGTGTTTAGTCCTCACATTGGCATGAGTTGCCACTTCTTTTCCTACGACTAAATATGGCTTTTTGTGGAGCTTGGTAAGGATAAAAAGTGGCTCACTTGAAATTCATATGTTACTATGTCAAAAATGAGATCCACATGAGAAGACCATGCAACAAAAACCAATGACTAGAGAAATTCTTGTGCAATTATATGGATGGTGGATGATGAATTGTGTGGATGACTCCGAATTGATCACTCTCTATAATTTTTTGTGTGCAAGGATGAAGCAAGGCTACTTATTGGCCCTCTCCTTTTCTTTTCTTTTTTTCTCTTCTTCATTTTTTTGGATTTTTTTCGAGAGAGAGCTCTTATAGCCATGCAGTCTACTCCTTTTTGTGCATCTTTTTATTGAGAGAGGATCTTGCAAAATTTGCACGCAGTATGTTTTGATGGTGGATGTGTGAAAATCATGGAATATGATGGAGTGTGCAAGAAATTCCTACTCGAAGATTTCATGAAACTCACTCATCAATAGGATCAAGAGTTTGACAAAGTTCAATGAAAATGCAATGTGGCATATGCATGTGGTTTTCAATATTTGTATCATATGGCCTTGGTGGGTATTTAAATTCTAATAAAAGAGGATGGCAAAATTTGATGACTTCAAAAATTGCCATACCAAAATTCAATCCGAGCATTGAGAGTTCCCAAGTTTCTCTCATTTACCATATCACACAAATCAATTACTTAGATGACATGTTTTTCCTAAATTGATATGTGGTTCAAGAACATGGTAATTAAATTGAAATGATAAGTAGACATATTCCATTCTCTAGCAAAATATGATATATGAAATTGCACCATTTTAATTTCCAATGAATTGACTATTAATGATACTATCATGCATAATCAATTTCAACTCAAAAATAAGGTATAGAGGGATAAGAGATGAGAGAGCACAAACCATCGCCCTGATGAAGAAGGGTGGGCCAAGTCATCATGCCTTGGTCAAATCTTCTTGTGGTCCATCATGCAAGGCCCTTAATTGTTCTTTCATGATAGTCCAGTCATGTTGCAATTTAGGAGGCTTGTGGGACCTCGCCCACACTTGTTCTTGTACCTATCTTTATTTGATACGAAAGCACGGAAAAGTGAAAGGCTCTACCGGCCTTACCTACACTAGTGTGTTGCAATTGATTTGACAAAGGCACTTTGTGTGATAGAATCAAAATAAGTGCCCATATCCTAATTAGGAAAGTATTTATGATGTTTTAAATTTTACTTCTCTCCTACTTAGTCAAATGGGATAGTGCGATGATTGGAAAGGAGTTGTGAGAGTTGGACTATGCTTTATTGGATAGGGAAAATTTAACAAAACTTCAAGGATAGGCGTTAAAGCAATCAAATTGACTACGCCTTCCTTGTTGTCCAAATTTTCTTCGGGTTCTAAAAAGATCTTGAGGACGGTGCCAATTTACTTTGAATAGATGACCTTCATTATTTTGGAGTGTAATAGTTCCATGGGATGAAGTGTCTACCACGGTATAGGGACCATCTCGTTAACTATTTAGTTTCCCATATCCAAAAAGTTTGACTCTATAGTTGAAAAGTACGACTCTATCTCCAGGCTTGAACTCCTTAGGCGTAACTCTTTTATCGTGCCACCTCTTTGTTTTCTCTCTATAAATTATTACAGTTTAGAAATTTGCATCTTGCGTAACTTTCCAGCTTTGTGGAGATCCATGTTCCACTTCTTGATAGCCCAATATGCTCAATGTTCGAATTCTATGTGTAAATGACTAGTTTTTCCGTAGACAATTTGGAAAGGTGACATTCCAATGGGTGTCTTATAGGCAGTACGGTATGCCCAAAGTGCATCGGGAAGTTTGTTTTTCCATCCATTCCCCATCTCAAAGACGGTCTTTTGCAAAATATTCTTCATTTGTTTGTTTGATGTTTCTGCTTGACCACTAGTTTGGGGATGGTACGGAGTAGCAATGTTATGCCTAACCCCAAGCTCCCTCAGAAAGTTCCAGAAGGTCTTATCGATGAAATGAGACCCTCCATCACTTATGACCATTCGTGGAGTTCCAAACCGTGGGAAAATGATTTCATGAATCATTTTTCGAGCGGTCTTGGCCTCAGCATGTTTGCACGGTAATGCTTCTACCCATTTGGACACATAATCTACGACCACCAGAATATACTCGCAATCATAGGACATTGGAAAGGGGCCCATGAAGTCGATCCCCCACACATAGAATAATTATACTTGGAGATTGTATGTGAGGGGCATCACATTGCCAGCGGTGATTCCTCCATGTTTTTTTGCATTTCTGGCATCTTCGAACAAATTCCTTTGTATCCTCATACATTGTGGGCCAAAAGAATCCGCTTTGACAGATCTTTGCTTGAGTACGGTGAACACTGTAGTGCCCGCTATAGCGGGGCGCATGGCACCTTTTGATGATTTCGGTGCCTTCGATTGTTAGGACACACCTTCTAAGCAGACCATCGGAACATATCTTATAGAGGTATGGATCATCCCACAGGTGACACCGACTCTAAAAAATGAGTTTCTTATCCTTCCCTGGTGGTACGTACCCCGTAACCATGAAGTTTACAATGTGCACGTACCAAGGGTTAGAGTCGGTCTCCTTGAGCAACATATCATCACGTAAGAAATTATTGATAGGTATGTCCACTGTATTTGGGATTTTCATACATGAGAGATTATCAGCGACGAAATTCTCTGCTCCCTTTTTATCTCTTATCTTCAGGTCAAACTCTTGGAGTAGGAGAATCTCTCGGATTAGCCTAGGTTTAGCATCTTTCTTGGTGATCAAATACTTCAAAGCAACATGGTTTGTGTAGACTATGTTTTTTTCTCCAACCAAGAATGATCTAAACTTATCGATAGCAAAGATAACTACTAGGAGCTCCGTTCCAGTTGTGGCATAGTTAGGCTGAGCTCCTGATAGAGTCTTCCTATCGTAAGCTATTGCATGATGCTTCTTATCCTTAGTTTGGCTAAGGAACGCTCCAACGACATAATCACTAGCATCACACATGATTTTTAATGGTAGCGTCCAATCAGGAGGTTGAATGATTGGAGCTGTGATGAGTGCCTTCTTGAGGATGTCAAGAGATTGGTGACACTCGTCATCGAAATCAAAGGGCACATCCTTAGCTAATAGGCTAGTGAGGGGTCTAGCAATTTTGGAAAAAATCCTTGATGAATCGTCGGTAGAACCCCATATGGTCTTAAAAGCTACGGATACCCTTAATGTTTGTGGGAGGTGGAAGCTTTTCAATAACATCAATTTTGGCTTTGTCCACCTCAATTCCCCTCTCGGACACCAACTGTCCTAAGACAATGCCTTCAGGGACCACAAAATTACACTTTTCCCAATTTATCACCAGGTCCTTCTCTTGGCATCTTTGTAAGACCCTATCTAGGTTCTCAAGACATTGATCGAAAGTTTTTCCATAGACGGAAAAGTCGTCCATTAAAACTTCCATGATTTCCTCGATCATGTCTGAGAAAATAGACATCATGCACCTTTGGAACGAAGCGTGCATTACTCATCCCGAACAACATTCGCTGATAGGCGTACGTTCCGTAAGGGCATGTGAAGGTTGTCTTACTTTGATCATCAGGGTGGATGGGAATTTGATGGTAACCAGAATACCAATCAAGGAAACAAAAGAGGGAATGTTTCGCTAGCTGCTCAAGCATTTCATCAATGAAAGGCAGCGGGAAATGATCCTTCATTGTTGCCTTGTTGAGTTTTCTGTAGTTAATAAACATCCTCCACCCTATGATGGATCTTTGAGGAATAAGTTCATTCCTCTCATTTCGAATGATCGTCATTCCTCCTTTCTTGGGCACTAGTTGGACAGGGCTAACCCACTCACTATGAGGAACGAGGTAAATGATCCCTGCATTCAAAAATTTCAAGACCTCCTTCTGGATAACCTTTTGCATAGCATTGTTCAACCGCGTTTGAGGTTCCCTAGAAGGTGTGCTAAGAGGGTTGGTGGTAATGCGGTGGGTGCAAAGAGCAGGGCTGATTCCCTTATGGTCTTGGAGTGAATAGCCTAGGACGGATTTATGCTTTTCTAATATTGTAATGAGTTTGGCAGTATCGTCTTGTGAAAGCTTTTCACTTATGATGACAGGAGCTTCCGCATCACCATGTAGAAAGCATAGCATAGGCCTGGAGGTATGGTTTTCAACTCAATCAGGGGCTTTTGTGATTGCTCTTCTTTGAGCAAATCAAATGTCTTCAGCAATTCATCCTCTTCATGGATGAATTGTTTTTCTTCTTCATTTTTAGGAACTTCTAAGAATTGAAGGTCCATGATTTCCTCGATTGGCCCCCCCTCTGGGGGAGGTTCTGCTAATGTGTTCTTGTATCGCAGAATGGGAATGGAAAACTTCCTCCCACCAAGTTTAACATCTAGGCTTCTTTTTGAAGGTGCATCTATGAGTAATTTCTCAATGCGTGACCCTATCATTACATTGAACTCTTGGACTTCGAAGACATGAAAATCAAGGAAGAACTCGTTGCTCTTTTGTCTTATATACACATTTTTAAAATCCCATAACCTTTCTTGATGTTTCCATAGGAGTCTCTGAAGGATTTTCTTGTTGGAGCCCAAAGTAGCTCACCCAAAATGGCTAAAGCACAATTTTCAGAAATGATATTGGCTCCAACAGTGGCATTATAAAGGATGTTCACCATTACTCCTCGAATAAGACATCGAATGGTTGCTGACGGTGAGTTCACCCTAATAATTTTAGGTGAAAGTTCAACCTTTGCCGTCCATTCCCTACTCAAGATCGAGGTCAACTCCTTGATCATTTCCTTAAGGAATTTTCCTTTAGGCGAGTCAAGGAGTGAGGTATGTAATGATGGTCTCCTTCCATAACAATACTTCGAGGCATTGCCAAAATCTTCAAAAAATATCTTCCTCGAAGAACAATGGAAACTCCAAAGGTCGATTTTCTTCTTCCTTCGGTGTCTTTGGTTCGGGTGAGGATTTCATAGTCACAACTTGGGATGAACATGTTATGGGTTCCGGGGTGACTATGGGGGGATCCTCATGTCTCGACTCGACTCCCTCTTGAGGACTTCCATCAAAACCGGCAATGAAGGATGTATTTTCTAGAATGTGGTCTAGAATTTCCCTTCCTTCAACCGGCGTCTTATGGAGCAAAGAGCCTCCGGCTGTTATGTCGAGGTATCGGGCAGAATCCTTGTCAAGCCCGAAACAAAAGTGTTTTAATAACACATGTTCAGGAATAGACAAGTCCATGCCTAATTTGGTTAGCAATGAGAATCTAGCTCGGGCTGCACCTATAGATTCCTTCTCGATTTGCTGAAAGTTGAAAATTTCCCTTCGTAGAGACGCAACTTGGGAGACTAGAAAGAATGCAAGACATAAATTGTCTCAAAGTTCTTTCCATTTCCCATTTGCACTTTCAACGGTATGAGTGTACCACTAATTCAGTCTTCCAATGAGGGAAAAGGGAAACAATTTCCACTTAAAGGTTTCTTGTGTCATGCCCTTGATTAGAAGGCATGAACACAATTGCTCAAACTCCCGCAGGTGGTGGTAGGGACTCTCACAATCCGACCATGAGAAGGGTTGCTCCTGAACCATGGCTATAAAGCCAGAGTGGAGTTCATAGCTAGTTGAGAAAATGGGATCCGCCAATGGCAGAGGCTCATAGAGCTCACCCTTAGGAGCGGATAGAGAAAGAATGGTGGGTTGCTACATAGTTTAGATGGTATAAAGATAAGGAATAAAGATAAAAAAATAGATACGAGGGTGAACAGGTTCGAAGATTAATAGCAACCGTTCCCTTGCAACAGCGCCAAAAATGCTTGTTGTCGTCTAGTACGTCATAGATGGGAATCCGCAAGCGCACGGAGAAACCGCTGTAGCACTTCTCCTGAAAGAGTATTCCCAGGGGTATCAAATCTAAGGAATGTTTGTGCTAATACTCTAACTAGTTCACCCAAGGAAACAAAGTTTGGTGGTAGGCAAGGGATAGAGTGGATTTCCTAACAGAAGGGGTTCTAATTCGAAGTAAATCGATTAATAGCAGCTTGTATTGGGCATGGGCTTACCTTGGTCTGCCAGGAAACTCCCGCCAAGAGCCTACGTCGAAGTCGAACGTGGAGGATTACAACGGACGGATAGGACTGTCACCACCTACCGCCTACCTCTAGAACCAGTGGACTACGAGATAATCAAAGGTAACATCAAGCCAGGACACCACGCCTACGCTATCGAGTACTTACCTAACCTCTCTAGCAATGACTAGAGTCTCAAAATTAATAGAGCAATGAACGAACAAGCAACTAAGGAATTAACTTTCTTCAATTAAATAAATGGACTCAAATGGAAATCATGTACCTTACTTGAGATGGAAAGAACTGTCGAGGTACAAAGGTGGAGAGGGTTCGATAAGCCCGAACCCTATCCTTAAGTGGCAGAAGCCCGACAAGCCGAAGCTTCCTCCTCCTCTTTCTATCTCTCTCTATATTCTAAGCACATAGGCAGCGCTACGCCTTTGGAGTGGAGTACTAGAGTCAAGCTTTTGGTGTCTGGAGTGAAGGACCCTACCCCCTATTTATACCCTCCAAAGGTCGATTTGGCACCAGAAAAAGCGAGAGAATCAGTCGTCATCTTGATCTCCAAAATGTGAGGAGCCAACACGTGGCGGTTGACCGCATTTGGCGCATTTACCTAGTCGACTGAATTGGCACTTCGGCCGACTTTCTGGTTGCCCGAAAGCGGTGTTTTTCTTCTAGGAGGCTATTTTGTGGGGCCCCATCATGGGTATTAGTGATTACCCTAATTTTTAGTTGGTTTCCTCCTCTGAGTGGGCCCAAGAATCCTCATTCTTGCGCCTGATTGGTCGGAAGGTTTGTTTCTTGGATTGGTCCCTTTAAATACCTCTAATTATGGGCATAATTCACCTGCATACACAAGTGCACAACCACTTGTGGAGATAGTTAGTAAATAACTCCTACCACTATGTTGGTGTCGAATCCATAGCTTTCATGATGGGAATTGATGGTCGGATTTGGCAATTAAGGGACGTCAACATCAGGTATGGGTTTATTTTCACTTTTGCACCGCATCACTACATGGGTTATGGGTAACTTAAATTAATATGCTTGACAACTTTAATAATGAGAATTTGTGATGGTAATGGAGTGATCATTAATTTAGCAACATGGAATTTAGGTGATCCAAGCAAGCATGGTATTGTGGAATGGGTTGGATGATATGGTGGTTTTGCATGCCATAGATCTAAAGACCGGTTCATGCAAATATATGCCAGGACATCAGTGCCCCCACAAAGCCAAGTATGGGTGCGGTATAGCTGAATAATTAGGAGTGCTACCAGTATTGCATGGACCATTAGATGGCGCGAGGAATGGAAGTCGAGTAGGGCTACCCTGGGATCCGCATGGCACACTGGGGGCCCGTGGGTGGGAGAATGGAGATTCGAGCCTGCCGGTGAAACCTTAGTGGGCCCGTACATACTAGTAGTCCCTTTTGAAAGGCTATTTTGTGATCTCTTGGCCACACACCAATGGAAGTGTGATAAGGCATAATAGAGGTTCTTAGTCACCGAAAGGTCATGAAATCACGAACATCTGGGTAAAGTGGTAAAACCTCTTCAGAGTGTCAAAAACTATCATGATAGCCGTGCTCCCACTTGCGAGCACCTGGAAATCTTCCATTATTAGAATTGTACTTCGGTTTTGGGGATGGTTTGGTTATGTCACATGAGTATGGTCAGTTTATGGGAGGTTATGAAATTGGTATATGGTGATGATATAAATGGATGGTTGGTTATAATAATATTATGATGGTAAATGAGGATGTTATTACGAGGTATGATAATTATTTGGGTTCTGTTGGGATTTAATCACACCTAGACATAGCAGGACGCTTTTACTCGTTTGCGAACTAAAATTTGCTTGTTGCAATGAAACATTTATTTCCGTCCTTGTTTTTAGCTACATGTCATACTTTTCCACACTTGCTAAGTACGACATGTACCCACCCTTGCAATTACCCCACCAACAACTACAAGAGACACTTGGGAGTACTCTGAGGATCACATATGGTACTAGGTTGCGTGGCACCGTCAATTGCTTGTGGAATGGAGTCGTGCTACTAAGTTTAAGTTCCGCTGCAATAATTAGAGGCATGTCATTCATGACCAATTAATTATTGTAATAAGGTACTTAATTACTATTTGAGATGTGGTTAAATTCTGAATATCGTTTGTGATGTATTCGTGTATGTGTAATGAACGTCCTGGGCACACATATACGCTTTACTTGGTTCATATTCGGAACCAGGTTTTACAAATTGGTATCAAAGCAGCTAGTTGGAGCAGTTGCTGACTAGTGGGAAGCCCTTTGCAATGCTCATGCTAATCAGGAGGCAATTCCTTAGGCTAAATTTATGCAGAGCTTTCGTTCTCATTATGTTCCTTAAGGTATCATGATACTAAAAAGACAAGAATTTGAGGTTCTATGGCAAGGGAAGATGAGCGTGAATGAGTACTTGAACAAGATCATGCAATTGTCAAGGTATGCTCCAGAAGATGTTAACACGGACAACAGGAAGGAATACTTGTTCATGAGGGGTGTAAACAATGAGATTCAAGTTCAACTGCTTAATGGTGATTTTCCGAACTTCGAGATGCTTCTGGAACAGGCTATTGCTGTTGAGAACAAAGTTCGTGAGATGGAACAAGATAACAAGAGGAAGATGCCAGACAAGGGAAAGCCGGAAGGAAGCAATGTCCATCCCTGTTATGCACCACCAACTACACCATACTACAACCCATCTGCTCCTGCATACCGTGCTTCTTATCCTCCATGCCCAAATCAGCCATCGCAGCAACTCCCTGCCATGCAAGCCCCTCGCTATCCTGTGCCACCCACACCATGTCCCAACATGGCGGCTAATGCTCAGAATCAGATGCGCCCAAGCTTTCCCAGTGTTACGGGTAGCAAGACATGCTATGTGTGTGGAGAGGCCAGGCACTTTGCAAATCAATGCCCCAAAAGAAGCTATGGATTGATGAACAATGCACCAAGGCCGAACTACCCACGACCGAAAGGAGGAGCACCACAAGGAAACTAGAGACAACAGAATTTTGCTCGTGGCAACGTGAATCGTGTCTCTATTGAGGAGGCCCAACAAGCTGACGACATCGTGATTCGTATGTTTCTCGCCAACTACAACCCCGTGACTATTTTATTTGATTCTGGAGCATCTCATTCACTCATCTCATCAAAGTATGTTGCCAAGTATAATCTGCCTAAATCTCATATTAAGCAAACTATGCTCGTAAATTCTCTTGGTGGAGAGATGAGGACAAATATAGTATGTCCGAAAGTAAGCATTAAAATAAGGGGGTAGACTTTCTCGCAAACCTAATTGTTCTGTACTATCAAGGAATAGATATAATTCTTGGAATGGACTGGCTGAGCATGTGTAATGGAGTCATTCAATGCACCGAGAGGATTGTGCAATTGACAAATGAGCACAGCACTCGGATCAAAGTTGAGACAGCCCAACCCGCAGCAGAGAAGGCAATGCTGAATCACGTGGAATATGTGACATTGGAAAGCATTATAATTGTTCACGAGTACCCAAATGTGTTTCTGGATGAGTTGCCAGGTATGCCGCCTGATCATGACATAGAATTTTCCATTGAATTGATACCCTAAACTGGACCTATAGCTAAGAGGCCGTATAGGATGCCTCCTCAGGAATTAGCAGAGCTCAAGAAGCAAATTCAAGAGCAGAAAGAGAAGGGTTTTATATGCCTAAGCTCATCATCATGGGGAGCACCAGTGCTCTTTGTAGATAAGAAGCATGGAACACAGAGGATGTGTGTGGACTATATGTCTCTTAACCAAGTGATGATCAAGAATAAGTACACACTGCCCGATATAGAGGATTTGTTCGACCAAATGAAAGGGACTTGTATTTTCTTCAAGATCGACCTGCAGTCAGGATACATCCAAATGAAGATTAGACCATCAAATATACCCAAAATGGCTTTTCGAACGCAGTATGGGTCCTATGAGTACACGTTATGTCATTTTGATTGACGAACGCACCTACGTACTTTATGTACCTCTTGAACAAGGTCTTCAATGAATATCTAGATAAGTTCGTCCTGGTGTTCATCGATGATATTATGATATACTCAAGAAGCGAGGAAGAACATGAGGAGCACTTGAAGCTTTCATTGCAGAATCTACAAGAACACCAGTTGTATGCAAAGTTCAGCAATTGTCAATTTCTGTTATAGGAAATGTCATTGTTAGGCCATATCATTACCAAAGGAGGTGTATCGGTCGACTCGAGGAAAGTGAGAGGCATGCCAAAGTGGGAGCCACCACATAATGTGGATGAAATTCAGAGTTTCCTCAGAATGGCTGGATATTATCACCATTCATCAAGGCTTTCTCCAAAATAGCGAAGCCCATGACTGAATTATTAATCAAAGGGAAATCATTCCAATGGACTCAGGCTTGGCAGGATAGCTTTGAGGAGTTAAAAATAGGTTGACAACCGCACTGGTGTTATTATTGCAAGATGTGAGCAAGAGCTTTAATATATCCTGTGATGCCTTAAGACAAGGACTCAGATGCGTGCTCATGCAAGAAGTCCAAGTGGTAGCTTATGCATCGAGGCAACTAATGAAACATGAGATGAATTATTCTATGCACGACCTTGAACTCACAGCCGTGGTGCACACCTTGAAGATATGGAGACACTATATTTTTGGTCACCGATGTGAGATTTATACGGATCACAAGAGCCTCAAGTACATATTCAAACAAATGGATCTGAATTTGAGACAACACCGATGGTTGGAGATTATCAAAGATTATGACATAGGAATCAACTACCACTCGGGGAAGGCCAATGTAGCAGTGGATGCCTTGAGCCAAAAAGGAACATGTCATCATCTCACGGTCCAAGAGTTACCACCAGAGCAATGCAAGGAGTTTGAACAGTTGCATTTTGGGTTCATAAATGAAACGGGAGAGATGGAGTTAAATTCAACACTAGAATAGGAAATTCGATAAGGCGTGGCAAAGGATGACGAAATCCAGGAAATCAAGGAAAAGATTCTAGAAGGGAGAGAATTCAGATTTGATGAGGATGACCATGGCACTCTATGGCTTGGGAAAAGAATTGGTGTGCCAAATGTGAAGCAAATTCTCGAGACGATATTCAAAGAGGCACATGACTCATCCCGGATGTACAAAGATTTACCAGGACCTGAAAACTCACTATTGGTGGGATGGCATAAAGAGGGACATAGCCGAATATTTTGCCCTCTGTGACACATGTCAACGAGAAAGGCTGAGCATTAGCGAGCTGCTGGATTAGTGCATCCACTGAAAATACCCAATTGGAAGTGGGAAGAAATCGGCATGGACTTTATAGTTGGATTGCCACGTACTCAGTCCGGTTACGACTCTATATGGGTTATTGTGGATCGGTTGACAAAGTGTACTCATTTTATTCCTGTACGTACCAAATACAAAGTGGCAAAGCTAGCAGAGCTCAACATGGAATACATCATATGCCTGCATGGAGTTCCGAAGAAAATAGTCTCGGACCAAGGTTCTATACTCACCTCTAGGTTCTGGGAGAATTTACACGAAGCTATGGGTACTAGGTTAAATCTCAGCTTCGCATACCACCCACAAACTGATGGACAAATTGAGAGGACAAACCAAATACTAGAGGACATGTTGAGTGCTTGTGCTTTGAAACGTGGATGTAGCTGCGACAAGAGTTTGTCGTATGCAGAATTCTCGTACAACAATAGTTACCAAGCCAGCTTGAAAAGGTCACCCTATGAAGCACTATACCGGAGGAGGTGTAGGACACGTTTGTTTTGGAATGAGACAGGACATAACCAAGTATTTGGACCTGAGGTGTTACAAGACGCTGAAAGGCAAGTTCAAATAATAAGTGAAAACCTAAGGGTTGCTCAGTCATGACAAAAGGGCTATGCAGATAATAGGCGAAGGAATCTGGTTTTTGATGTTGGAGAATTCGTGTATCTTAAGTTGTCACCTATCTGAGGTCAACGACAGTTTATTGTTAAAGGAAAACTGGCACCTCATTACATTGGGCCATTTAAAATTTTGGACAAGCGAGGAGAGTTATACCTATCGACTTGAGCTGTCGGCGCATCTCTCCGATGTGCATGATGTGTTTCACGTGTCCCGACTCAAGAAGTGTCTGAGAGTGCCGGAAGAACAAGTGCCTATGGACGAGCTAGAACTCCGAGAGGATTTGACCTATGGTAAGCAACCTATAAAAATCCTGGATATGAAGGAAACAGTCACGAGGAACAAGAGAGTCCGTTGGTGTAAAGTTCAATGGAATCACCATATGGAAGCCAAAGCTACGTGTGAACGTGAAGAAGACCTCAAGGCAGAATTCCCTAACCTTTTCTCCACGCTATCCAATCTCAATGGCGGGATTCATTTTAGTGGGGTAGGTTTGTAACACCCTCATTTTTAGTACCATGCATTGCATACATTCTCATGCATAAAACAATAGAAGAACAAAAGAGAAGAAAAATAAAACATAAAACATATATATAAATATGTGTAGGTAATAAGAAAGGTGAATGAGAATATAAAATATATAATAGAAAAATAAATATAAAAAATAGAGAATATATATGAAAAAAGAAAAAACAAATATATATATATACATATAAAATCTATGAAGAAAGAAAAAATAAAATAAAAAATGGAACATTCTGGAAGTTTCTTGAATTTTTTGGAAGATTTTAGAACCTTCCAGAATCTTTTGGAAGTTTCATGGCAAGCTTTTGGAAGCTTTCGGACATGGCTTCTGGTTCCTAGCGAGCCCGATGATTTGCGACGGCCGGAGCCATCGCAAATAAGCTATTTGCGACGGCTTTTCTTATTTGTGATAGTTTTTGGCCATCGCAAATTATTCGTCGCAATTAAGCTTATTTGCGACGGCCACAGTCGCAAATAATGCTTTTTGCGACGGCCTACTACAGCCGTCGCAAGTTATTGCCAGGGGGCTGGTGGGCCCCGCACTTGTATTTGCGACGGCCTGGCCGTTGCAATTAAGGCCCTATTTGCAACGGCCAAGCTGTCGCAAATAACTACAACCGACTGGACCCATGTGGCCATATGAGGGGACCCATGCGGCCATTTGCGACAGCCCAACCGTCGCAAATAGGGACTTATTTGCGACGGTATATAGCCTTATTTACGACCGTACTGTGTAAAAAGCTGTCGCAAATAAGGTTTTTTTTTTTAAAGCAGAAAATGCTACCCGACTTGATGGCCAGAATCACAGAATGGATAACACAAACAGTATGACAAACAGCATCACAATATATTGTCGATACATCACACATCACAATCCACAAAGCAAACAAGGGCTCACTCACCTGTGTGACATCCAAAGCCACCTTCGAAGTCGAAGTCATCATCACGCCTCATTCTAGGTGGCGGTAACGACGGCGACAGAGTTTGAGCAGTCATCGCAGATCCCTGCAATTAATGAAACTTAGAGTTAGAATATAAGTTCATCAACATCTCTCTCCCTCCCTTCCTCTCCTTCTATCTTCATGTACATCTCCCTCTCTCCCTCTCTCTCTTCATGCCTCTATCTATCTCAATATATCTCTCTCTCCCACTCAATGTCTCTATTGCTATCCTTTTCCGTGTATCTTCCTCCCTCTTTCTCCATCTCCATCTCCCTCTCTCTCTTCATTCCTGTCTCTATCTCAATCTATCTCTCTCTCCCACTCTATCTCTCTATTACTATTATTTTCCTTCTATCTTCCTCCCTCTTTCTCCATCTCCATCTCCTTCTCCTCCTCTCTCTCTTCATTCCTTTCTCTACCTCAATCTATCTCTCTCCCACTCTATCTTTCTATTGCTATCCTTTTTCCTCTATATTCCTCCCTCTTTCTCCATCTCTATCTCTTCGTACCTCTATCTCCCTCTCTATATCTCCATCTACATCTCTCTCCCTCTTCATTCCTCTCCCACTCTAACTCAATCCTCTTCTCTCTATATTCCTCCCTCTTCTAACTCTATCTCTCACTCTATCTAACTATCTCTCACTCTCACTCTATTTCCTTGCTTTATTTTGGTAAACTTGAAGTAAAACTACAATTGTTAACTTGACATAGAAAATTACCTGACCCAGAGAAGAAGGATCGCCTGGAAAGACCGGAATTGGCGGTAGCTGGATCCTCAAACCTTGCACCCGAGTCATGACCTGTCATTGCAATCATTAGATATTATCTATTAGTAAGTCATTTATGTTGAATTAATGAGAACTTCATTTTTCATTTTGTTACGTCCATTGTCTCCCGCATCTGTGCCATCCAGGCTGCCTGGGAAGAGATCGTGTCCTCCAACGCGATCCTTTGTTGTCCCGCCACAATCCTTTGTCGTTCTGACTCCCTTCTTTCCTCCTCCTATCGCTTGATGTTCTCTTCTACAGTTTTTCGGACGGACTGCATCTCGATGTCTCTCTACGAGATGTGGCGACCTGACGTGCCCATCGATAAAGCATGCGTGGAGCTACCTCTCGCAGGTCTCACTGCCTTTGAGTCGACAACTCTATCAAATATGGCAAGCCTATAATAAAAAAGTCAGTAATATGAAATTGAAATATCTTTAATACTTTGATTGAAAATGATAAAATGACTTATGAACTCACCTTTCGTGTGCTTTTCCACCTACGTTTACACACGTGGCTTGAGAATCGATTGGTTCACGTTCCCAATCGAAACCTTCGTCGTGTATCTTACTACCCTCCTCCCCGTACTTAGCCTGGAAAACAAGAAAATTGTGTAAGTTCAACAATCCATATAGTTATATTTAATATGAATGATTTCTAAACTTACCAATCGCTCGACTGCAGCCTAACTGCACCCCTCAGGCTGGGAGAGGGTCCATGTGACCTCTCTTCCAGATCTCAGCAGGGGTCAGCGGCACCCCCGTCTTGCGCTTCTATCAATACGTGTTAGTACGAACAATATATTATGAATATATAAACATAAGTATTATACACTTACCATGTGTTTAGATAAAAGAAAGTGGTTATCTTGGACGTGCCTGCTCTTCCCCTTGACCCCTCTACACTCTCGAGCCTTTCTGGAATTAGCCTTAAACACATCGCTAGCCCAGTACCGACAAAGGGCTCGAAATGCATCGGACCGACTCAAGAACAAGCTCACGTGGCCCTGCACATAGTTGTAGATCGTACCTGCGCGTACTCCTCCTCCTTCAGGTGCCTCTCGCTCTCTTGCCGGAAGTGTAGCACGTGCTGCTAGTTCGCCTTCAAGTGTTCATTGATTTGAGTACGAGCGTTCGACAAATCATGTCGAAGCGCCTTAGTAGCATTGTACTGAAACACTCTCCTCGCATCCTCAACCATTCGAGGGTCGCTCGGGTCCTCTAAAGTACACCTTGCCTGTGATAAAGAATATATTGAAGAGATGTTAATTAAAAGAGTTTAAGAGATAAAACTTAGAAACTTTTTTCAACATACTTACCATAAAATTGGCCCATACGGCCTTGTGAAGGTTGTCATGCTCCTGGTGATGGACGCGTGCGTAGTCCTCCAACGAAAGGGTAGGCACCCCGTCGATGACCCCGAGATAGTGCAAACGCACTAAGGACCCAAGGACACTGTTCACTAGTCTGTGGTGTCTCTCTTCGATGAAAGACGAGTCCCACCAAACCCTACAAGATATTTTTTGATTCATTACTTAAGTAACCAAAAGAAACTAGAACTGAACACCACAATTTTTATTACCTATCTCTGACCAGATGAATCACGATCCTCTGTGAAGGGACAGTAGGAGGACTGACAAAGTGAGTCCTCCTCGTCCTCCGCGTCTGCTGGGCCGCCACGTCAGGTGACATAGAAGGCTCATCACCAGCCAAGTCAAAGGGCTCAGGATTAGAAGGCTCGCCAACCTAGGGCTGGCTCACCGAAGGATAGCCAAGGTCAACTAGCACCGTAGCCTCTGAGTCGGTCAGTGAGGACTACAACATTCAAATGAGTCATAAGTAAGTTTAATTGGAAAATGAATTTGAAAAATTTGTCAAAAATGAGTGAAATATACCTATTACAAAGCTCTAGAGCGTGTCAAAACGTGCCCCAGCAGCTGAGAGCGTGTGCTCCCAGTCGACGAGGCACCTGCGAAAGCGTCCTCGGGTCTAGAGGGGTAGAACCCTCTCGTCAGCGGCACCTTTTTACCCTTCTTTGACGCCATCACGTTTTAATAGATAATCAGTAAATATGCAAATAAGATATATGAAATTCATGTTACTATCTTCGAGAAAACATTACTTGTAGTCACTTTCAAAATTCATCAACATCAGTATCATGTGCCCTACTCCTTAAACCAGCCCAACGATCTTCCATCGTGGCCTGTTCTAATTTCCGTTTTCGCATGTCATTTGGCTCTACATCTTCAACATCTCCAACTAATTGATCGAGTCCTGCACCAAGCTCGACGATAAAAGTTTATGACAACTCCTCTTTTTGGTACACTTCTTCAACGTCTTCACTATCATGGTAACCTTCATCCCTAGGAGTATATAACCGCTCACGAGGATTCACCTTATATACCACCCACCAAGCACTGAGCTTCATGCGTGGATAAGGTAGAAAATACACTTGTTCTAGTTGATGTGCAAGAACAAATGTATCGTAACCTCATAGTCGGTCCTTATGTTTCACTTCCACCATTGCAAATCGGTTTTTCGAGTTCCATGAGTGCGATCAAACCAGTCACAGTCAAAGAAGACAACTCAAAGGGTCTTATTTCCGGTAAAAGTAAATTCAAGGATTTTGTTGATGATCCCATAATAATCCGTTAAAGTCCCTTGAGTGTCAATTGCTCTCGTCACAACACCAAAATTTGATGTTGCCGCGAGAGGACGAAGAGCTTCAAAATGAGTTGTACGGAATCGAAAGCCATTTACGTCATAACGACCATAGCTTCTAACATTCACCAATCCATAAGATAGCTGCCGCAAATCTTCATGGACATTGTGAGTCTGACATTGTCATAAATGATCATAAGTTAAAATAACACTTCTTTAATAATAGTAACTTATAATATACGAGAGAGTATTACATAATCTCGAAACCAAGATAGGAAACTCAGCCCTCCATTTATTCCTTCTTTTCACATCCCTTCTACTTGTTTGGCTGTATGTTGATGCCTATGTGGCCAACATTGTCTGTAGAACACGCTAAACGTGAAAAAACATCTTTTAGAATACATGTGTAGCAAAATATGTTGATTAGCATAAATGTAGGACAAAAACTTTCTCGAAGTATTCCTGCATGCCTTTATATTTGCGTACATGTAGAGGAAAGCAACAGTCCTGTCACATTCGGATAGCACGTACGTCGTGTAGCTACCAACGGTAGTACCTCTTGTTTGAAAAATAGAGAGGTCGCCTAAAGGGGGTGCTTCGTCCACATTGTACCACATCGCCGAAGTATTGATATTGTTTTCTTCTACAAAGTAAACACTTGAAAAGTATCCTACTTCCTTAAGAGCAAATGCTTCAGCGATGCACCCTTCCACCCTTGCCCTGTTGACAACTATTGGTTTTAGATATCGTATCGCTCTTTCAATGTGATACATCCACTTGTATTGCACATGACCGCCAACTTTAACTTCAAAAAGAAGATGGATACGCAGATGTTGCATTGGATTGAAGAAACCCGGTGGAAAATTTTTTTCCATCATTACATAAAAGTATGGGTATCTCCTTCTCTAACTTATCCATCATCCCTATCTTGATTTCTTTATCACAAATCTGTCTATAGAAATGTGGGGACCGGAATCCCGACATCCGAGGATCTCATTGGGTGGTGTCGAGCGATGCGACACCCAACAGTATACAAGAATAGAACTAGAATAAAATACAAGATGAAGTCTTATAGTTATCATACAGCAGAAGTTTTACAATACTAGCGGAAGGACAGAAACATATATATCATAGCTACGCTCTCAGCACTAGCTATGCAAAAGCAAAGTCATCCACGCCCTGGATACTTCGCACTAGCAACACTCAAATCACGGCGGCGTGGAGGGTTCCCACTCGGCTGGACACCCTGGAGGGGGAGCAGCCTCATCATCAAACCCTTCATCAATTGTATAACCTGCAAAAACTCGTTAACTGCAAACATGAGCATAAGGCTCAGCAAGACTAACCCGTCTCACTAGACATATGCAAGGGTGGACACTAAGCATAGGTAAGGTGAAGCATAAATGACTCGCCATAAGTGGATCCTTATAATCAGGTTTTAAGTAGAAAATGACATTCTCCAAGCACGGCACATCATGGACTCCACAATCAAACAAGAAACGCTTTGCCGATGATATGACATGCTTAGAGCACATAATTCTATTACAGCTAAAGTACGGGGAAACTGTAAACTTTAATTTGACTATCTCTAAAACATACAAGGTTGCAAAGCAATTATAATTCAATACAACATAATTTTCTAGCTTCTTTAATATTTACTACGTCACAGCTCAGTGAACAAGTGGTACTCTATTACCGCGAGGGACGGTGATTGCAATCAGGACACACCTAGACAACACGACACATACGTCGTTCGGAAGTGTCAGCGAGTACACCAGTACCTACGTAACACTTTAGTACTAGTCGTATATGGCCACCTTCCACAAAAAACCCGAACGCCGAGCCCGTCTCACCTTGGCGAACAGAAGGTCTCCGCACGAAACACCTCATGTGTTCGCCGACCGATTTACACCTTACTGTCCTCAACCCACCCCTATTGATGGTGAGTTAATGGGCCTCAACATCCCAGTTATCGAGTTACGTCAGTTTACTGGATTCCATATGTCCATTAAGTCACTGGTACAAGTCAAGCTTGTTCGACGGGGCCACATACAGACGGGCCTTAACTGACCAGTCAGAGCTATGCGACCAAGACCACTTCTTGCCGCTTCCTATCCATCTCTGACTGTTCTCGAGTTTTAGATGTAATAGTTATTTTCTATAAATATTATCCTAGTGTAGATGAGTGTAAATTTCTATCTCGCGAGTAGATTCCAACTACTCGACTTCTACCGGTTTACCTACAACATTAGCATAGCAATTCTACACATTGAGTTATCAACCTACCCAATTAACCAAGGGGATTGTGGGTCATGCATCTGGAGTATTCAAGCATCCTAAACGTAATGCACAATTCATATGCTAATCATCATAGTGATAAAGTAAAATTTTATAAATGACTTAAATGCAAACCGGGGCTTGTCTGGATGCAGGTCAGAGTTTGGGTTAGTATCCGGCAGATGTACTTCCAAGGCCTCTGGTTCCTCTCTGACTTCGATCACTATACGATATGCATATAATATGTATATGAATGACTTTGAAAAATAATTACTACCAAGACCATAATTTAACCTCTAGTGATCATTATATGATAATGACCTAATTGTCTTTGGAACTTTGATGGTAGATACTAGGGAATATGATATAATCTCTTGCAAAGAACTGGAGATGATTAAAGTAGTTTGTTGTCTCTAAAATTATGGCAAGCAATAAACTTCCAAGGATTTTAGAGAAGAAAATGTAGCTTGAACATAGCTGCTAGTTGATAATCACAATAGAGGAAGTTGTCCTGGTTCTAGCAAAATTTGTTTCATAAATTTCTAAGCCTTGGTGAAGGAGTTATTGAATTTCAAAGTAGGCAAGAATTTCTGGAATTATTTTATAACTGAATTTTTAGCTTATCAATTAATATTCAGTTTGCAACTGAATTAGGACTATGAGATTAGGTCAATTAAATTCAGGATTTTTACAGGAACTAGTGTATGACAAAAGGAAGGTTCAGTCCAAATTCGGGACATAATAAAGCAACTGAACATCTGTAAAAATTCAATAACTGAAAAGGTAATTGAACTATACAGAGGGTTATACAGGTGCAATGGCTCTCAAACTTTTTCTGGTAGTCAAGAATAGGAAAATGTACTTTATGTGAATGTTGGGGATTTTTCCAGTGGCATGTTCATCTGGAAAAATTGTACTTGTATTTGGAAAGATTGTTTTCTATAGAATTTAAATTTGAGTTTCACAGAACCTAATTGGTACTGACATAAACTAGAGCTCAAGGGCTTTCAAACAAAATCTGTTTGAATATTTTTGGAGCAGTCTATAGAGAGATATTGATTTTTGAACTTTGAAAATGGTTCTGCATATATTGGGAAATTTCATCTTTTAAATTTGGCGCCAAGGCCCACTGGATTTTAAATCAGCCAATTAGGAGCTAGCCACACCGGGCCATAAAGATTCCCACGTGGCCACACTAAATCCCTAGCCACAGACTGATTTGGGCGCCTTTGCACTGGCTGGTAGGTGGGACCCGCGAATCCTGCCCTATTCAACCTCGGGCCACGGCTCGGGCGGCGGCGCTCTCGCCGGCGATGGCTTCCGGCCCACGGGAGGCCTCGGTACTCGCCGTCCCACCCTATTTTCACGCGGGGAACACGCTGGACCAACTCCCGACGGCGAGGGGTGACCGGAAAACCATTCCCGACGGCGGTGGCGGGGGCTAGGGTTTCAGTTATGTCGAGACCCTCGATTCCCTAGCTAAAACTCTCGTTTGAAAGCTCGGGAAGCATCGTGGAATCATGGGAACGAGTTTAGGAGGGGCTAGAGCTCGTGATATAGCCGGCAACACCGAGGTTGATGGTGAACCGAGCTCCATCAATGGCGGAAGGTGAACATCGACTAGCTAGTTAATTAGTCGATGGTTCTTGCAAATTTTTGGAGGGAAGGTGCGCTAGGATACATAGATCATGTCGTCTAACTGGATCAAAGAAATTTTGTGCATACAATCGGAATTAAACCGACAAACTAGCTTTGAAGCTATAAAAGTACTTCGGTAATTCACTAAATACCGATGCTAGGATGCGCGATAGGAATTCAAACTTAACCAGAAGCTTCACGAGATCGTTGCACACCTTTTTGCTATAGACTGCGAAGGATGGTGATGCTTGTATTGACAGAGAGGCTGAGCGGCGTCGGACGGCATTGAGGTGGTCGCGGCGGCGAGGAAATGGCGTGACGCGATGAAAGGTGAATCGGGGATGGACCCTGGTCGACGGGGGATGATTTTATATTCTTCACTGCTGTAGATAAGGAAGCTGGGGGCAGCTGGAGGCGACCGGCGGTCAACGACACGCTGGCGGCATGCAGCATCACAGTGTCACGCGGAGAAAGAAACAGAGGCAGTTAAACGGTCTCACCGGCTGACCTGTGGGCCCCACCTTTCTCCCTTATCTGTTCCTCCAAATTCTAACTCAAACATTGTCCAAAAATTCCCAAAATTGACAGATAGACTAAGAAAGATATGGGGAACTCAAATATGCAATTAGATATCAATTTGGACATAGTTTGTTTCAAATTCAAAAATCAAATTTGAATTGAAACATGTTTATAAAACTCATTGAAATAAATAGTAGCTGAGGTCCATAAATCTCCAAACTTTGAAACAAAGCTCCCTGAACCATAAAAGGTCTTAGGAAAAATTGTGGGTTGATTTGGGCAAAGTTTAGTGCAAAGCTAAATTTGAGATCGACGTAAAATGAATCCTTTGTACGTGTCCAAATAAGTGGAAGACGTACTTCAAAAATCTTGGAAATTTCCCGAGAAGATATTTAAGATATTTAAGAGGCCGAGGAAAAATTTGGAGCCTTGGATTTGAATCTTTTTGGCAGGGCCAAATATGCATAGCAACATAATCAAATTACATTTGTTTTGATTTTTATATTGCTGCAATATAATTTGCCCTAGCCATATCCATCAATTAAATTCCCAACTTTGCAGGAAGGTTTAATTAAAATGTTCTAGGCTTAGGGTGAAGTCCAGTCCTCATGTTAATAAGATTAAACATGAGTAGAAGAAAACTTTTTGGTGAGGTCAAGTTCATGTGCACAACTATATTGACCTCCATTATGTTTGATAAACAACTTGTAGCTGAACTTCACATGAAAGGAAAAAGTGGGATTTTACATTCCTCCCCCCTTAAAAGAATCTCGTCCCGAGATTACAAAGGAAGGACAAAAGGTAAAGATCTACGGAACATGTGCCGCTAACAAGTCTGGATAGTTCATTTTAAGATATTCCTCGCTTTCCCACGTGGCTTCTTCAGCACTGTGGTTGCTCCACAAGACCTTGTAGAAATGCAAACTGCGCCTCCTTGTGGTGCGAGTTTTCTCAACAACGATCTGGGTTGGATGCTCAGAATACGTAAGATCTGGTTGGAGAGCTTCCAAATCCTCAATATGTATATTCGCTGGGGCTTTGAGACATTTCTGCAACTGAGAAGTGTGAAACACATTGTGGACCCCTGCCAGCGACGGCGATAACTCCAATTGATATGCCACAAGTCCGCATCTTTTGATTATTGCGAACGGCCCAATGAAACGTGGAGGTAGCTTTCAATTCACTCCGAATCGATGAATTCCCTTCATTAGGGATACCCGGAGATAAACTTGGTCCCCAACCTTGAAGTGAAGAGGTCGATGTCGTTTGTCCGCATAGCTCTTCCGACGAGACTGAGCAGCTTTGAAATTTGCTTGAATAATGCGTACTTGCTCTTCGGCTTCATTTACCAAGTCGATGCCATATACCACTCGTTCACCAGCTTCGCACCAGTTCAAGGGTGTGCGACATTTCCGGCCATAAAGAGCTTCATATGGTGCCATTTGGATGCTAGCCTGGTAATCGTTGTTGTATAAAAATTCCGCCAATGGTAGATGGTCATCCCAATTCCTACCATGGTGGATGGCACAGGCACGAAGCATATCCTCTAGCACTTGATTCAACCGTTCGGTTTGTCCATCAGTCTGAGGATGATAAGCTGAGCTTCGAATCATCTTGGTACCCAATGCATCATGGAGATGCTCCCAAAAGCGAGCAACGAAAATAGATCCACGATCTGAAATGATAGTGTGGGGTACTCCATGCAGGCACAAAATTATTGAGATATAAAGTTCTACATACCGCTTTGCATCATAATCCACACTGACTGGTATGAAATGATATGATTTGGTCAACCGATCAACGATCACCCAAATTGAGTCGTGCTTATGGAGAGTGGGAGGCAACCCAACAATGAAATCCATGCTGATATCCTCCCATTTCCAAGCCGGTATGCTTAAAGGTTGAAGCTGTCCAGCTGACTTCATATGGTCGGCCTTAACTCGTTGACACGTATCACATTCAGATAAGTATGTTGCTACTTCTCTCTTCATCTGAGTCCACCAGAACTTTTTTCTCAAGTCTTGGTAAATTTTGTTACTTCCCGGATGAATGGAATACTTGGATAAATGAGCCTCATCCAGTATCTTCTTCTGAAGTTCCATGTTTCGGGGCACCACTATGCGGTTTTTAAACTAGAGGGTACCTTCATCGTCACATCGGAAACATTTCATCTCCCACATCTCCATTCTTTGCCGAATATGCGACATCCCTTTGTCCTCCTTCTAAGATGCTATAATATCCTCCCTGATAGTAGGAATGAGAGCTAGGTTGTAGAGTGCCCCATATGGAACCAAGTAGAGACTCGGTTCTTCTTCTCCCATTGAGGTAATGGGAAGATTGTTGACATGGGACTTGTGGCTCAGAGCATCTACGACTACATTTGCCTTGCCTAGATGGTAGTGGATCTCAATCTCATAATCCTTGATTAATTCCAACCACCTATGCTGTCGCATATTTAAGACTTTTTGGGTGCAGATGTACTTAAGGCTCTTGTGATTGGTGTAGAGATGTACTAGATTACCCAATAGATAATGTCTCCACATCTTCAATGCTAGTACCACAGCAGCGAGCTCTAGATCATGAGTCGGATAGTGCTGCTCATGGTTCCAAAGCTTCCATGATCCATAATTGATCACTCGTCTATCCTGCATCAACACACAACCCAAACCAATTCCTGATGCATCACAAGATACGTCAAATGATTTGGTTATGTCCGGTTGAGCTAATACTGGTGCCGTTGTGAGGTGTTTTACCAATGCCTGGAAACCTTCCTCACATGCCTCAGTCCATACATACTTCTTCCCCTTCTCCAAAAGTTCTGTCATTGGTTTAGCTATTTTGGAGAAACTGGGAATGAACCTCCGGTAATACCCAGCTAAACCTAGGAAACTTCAAACTTCATGTACGGACTTTGGAGACTCCCATTTGAGTACTTGCTTTATCTTGCTTGGACCAACTGCAATCCCTTCTGCTGATATGATGTGCCCTAAAAATTGCACTGGCTAATCCAGAATTCACACTTGCTGAACTTAGCATATAGCTGGTGGTCCCGTAATCGTTGAAGCACGATACGCAAGTGTTGAGCATGTTCTTCTTCGGATTCTGAATACACAAGGATGTCGTCAATGAAGACCACAACAAACTTGTCCAATTTCGGCATGAACACCGAGTTCATGAGGTACATGAAATAAGCCGGTGCATTGGTCAATCAGAAGGACATAACAAGGTATTCATATAGTCCATACCTCATTGACAATGCTGTCTTTGGTATGTCTTATGGACGGATTCTAATCTGATGATAACCAGAACGAAGATCCATCTTTGAAAATACTTTAGCACCCACTAGTTGATGGAAAAGAATATCAATGCGTGATAGTGGATACTTGTTTTTGACAGTGACAGCATTGAGTGGACGATAGTCCACACACAGTCTCAAGGTCTTATCTTTCTTCTCTACGAACAATGCAGAACAACCCCATGGTGATGAACTTGGACGAATGAAACCTTTGTTCTCAAGTTCTGTTAACTGCTCCTTCAGCTCTGCAAGTTCCTTGGGTGCCATCTTGTATGGTTGCCTTGAGATCGGCACTGTTCCCGGTACAAGCTCAATTTTGAACTCTATATCTCTTTCTGGGGGCATACCAAGAAGATATTTGGGAAACACGTCCGGGTATTCACATACTACCGGAATATCCTTAAGTTCAATAACCTCGGTATTGTGAGTAGATGGACTCACTAGAATAGTTCTCTCAAGATTGAGGACTTGGGAAGGATGAAGTGGAGAATTTAGATATATTTTTCGAGGAACGAGATCTAGAATGGCACCATGGTATTGTAACCATGCCATTCCCAAGATGACATCTAACTTCTGATTCTCTGGTATCAGAAGTGAAGTAAGATATATAGTCCCATCTAGGTTAAGTGGTATCCCAGGAACCAACTCATTTGTTACTGTCTTCCCTGCCGGAGTGCAAATCACATACGGAGTTTTTGCTGAGATAATATGCAATTGACTTTTAATGACAAAAGACTTGCTAATGACATTGTGTGAAGCTCCGGAGTCAAAGAGTATGACTACAGGATGATCAAAGATAGAGAATGTACCCGTGAGTACGGGTGCGCCTTCTGGAACATCCTCAATTGCGAGGTGGTGGAAGTTGTCGAGTCTGGGAATTGGCTTATTGGGCTGGTTGTGGGGTTGGTTGGCGCCCTGGTATGATGACTGTCCTCCGCCCTGCCTACTCTGTGGGCAGTCCTTGGCGAAGTGCCCCGTGCGTCCACACGTGAAACACGTGTATGGGGTTTGGCCGGTACGAATGGGAGGACGGAATCCTGGTGCACGCAGTGGAGGTGGAAGTGCATGTGGGATCATCCCTTGCTGTTGTTGTGGTTGGAAACCGGTGTTTCCAAACTGGCGACCACTGAAAATTGGTGGTCGTGATGGTCGTTGTCACCTCTGGCCGGATGGTGATCGATACACCATTCGGTACTTCTGAGGAGCACCACCCCCGCTGCCCTGCGGAGCACTCCTCTTCCTCTTGTCTGAGGACAGCTCCCGAGTAGCATCCTCTTGCATGATCGCGGCATTGACAATGTCGTTGAAGCTGCCGCGGTTGAACAAGACAAGCTTGTCCTTCATCTTGGGGTTCAACCCCTGGCAGAAGCACTCTCGCTTCTTGTCTTCCTTGTTCACTTGGTCCTGTGCATACTGGGCCAAGTGGTTGAAGGTCTTGGAGTACTCGTAAGCACTCCTTCCTCCCTGCTTTAGCTCCAATAACTCTTGAAGCTTCCTCCTCATAATCCCGAGAGGGATATGGTAGGCGCAGAGCGCCTCCCTGAATTCTGCCCAGCTCACGACATGGCCTGCGGGGCGTGCTGCGAGGTAGTTTGCCCACCACGCACCAGAAGAACCCTGCAGTTGTTGAGCTGCAAACAAAGTCTTCTGTTGTTCGGTTATCTCGAGTAAACCGAACTTCCCTTCAATGGTGCGGAGCCAGTTGTCCGCCTCCAAAGGTTCGCAGCCTCCCTAAAGATCGGCGGATGCGTCGATGTGAAATCCGAGTAGGAACTCAGATATGACTGACGTGGCCCATCAGCTTGTCGTCCCCCTTGACGGGACGAATGCTGTACAAGGGTCCGCAACAACTCGGTTTGCTCGTCGCGCGAGCCGAGCACTACTGCAAGAACCTCCGCAAGACTTCTAGGAAGTGTAGGTGGAAGTGGTGGAGGTGGTTGCGTCTGGGGTGTATTCTGCCGCGGGGGTGGTGTGTCATCCCCCTGTCCCCCACTTGAGCCTCCCACTTCCGGGGCTGTACGTGTACGCACCATGCTTCAATACAACGATTTACACCATAAGTCTCACTGCCTCAGGTTCATCCTTCCATATAAATAGTAATGCGGTAGACCACGATAGATAATATACAACATTAACTTATATTGATAAAGTACAAGCTTTATACAAGATATATTATCTCGTGACCAAGTTTACAGTAGTAAACTCCAAAATGAGGGACTCCCACTATGGAAATACATCTCTATCATACTTGGTCCTCATGAGATGTCGTACACATCTTGTCATCTTAGACATAACCACCACTACTCTTAATATGACACAAACATGGTCACAAAAGAAAAACACGAGCAACTATTAAACTATATGTTGCCCCGTGTCGGCAGAAGTGCTGCCATATCCCACTTCAATACGTCCTACTCGACGTATTCGAGTTCCTCGGGATCTTCTTCTTCTTCGTCATCCGAAGTCAATTGTTCACCCATAATTAGTGGTATGTTATGGGCCGGTGGATACACCACTGGTTGCAATTGTGCCTCAGCCTCAATTACATTATCCTGCAGTTCTCCTGCCTCATACTCCCAATTTTGAGCTGTCTCAATGGCGGCGTCCCGCTCTTCAGTGACTACTAACAGCTGCTCTTGCTGTTGTTGCACCTCCAACTAACTTGCTTGTAACTCACCACGAGCTTGCTGCAGTTCAGTGCGAGTCTGTCGTTGTGCTGCACGAGCTTTCCGTAGCCTAATGTGAGCATAATGCAATAGACTCTCACACTTATTTAGCCGGTGATTTGCTGGGGCTATGAGAGAACGTAGACCCTCGTTGATATAATAAGGGATATCACCCCGCTCCGTCGATTCCCGCAAGGCTTCGACCATTTCCAAAATAATGGTGCCTTGCGTAGCAACTACCATATTGGAAGCAGCCACATATGTCCCAAGTGTCGTCGAGGTTGTGTCGCCATGCGGTGTATAGGTAGCAATCATACGACGTTGCCGCACAAATCCAGCCATACCATGGACTGGCATGAGGGCAAATTGAGTCCCTGCCATGGCATCTTGATGAAGCTCACAAAGCTTCATAAGTGCTTCTCCTGCAGCGATTGCCCAAGTGTCCTCTAACTCAGCCCCCTCGATGGTAACCGAGAAAGGAGCCCATCCATATCAACGTGGACTAGCCGGGATGTCTACCAAGATGGTGCATGACCGAACACCTCTGTCGATCGTTTCTCTACCCCAATAGCATGGTATCTCGATGAAGCCAAACTGTTGGAGCACTTCCCGCAGCATACCTGAGAAACTCGGATGGCTAGCGCAAGTGCAAAATACCCATCCGTCCGGTAGTAGCATCCTTACATCCGTCATCTATAGAAAAGAATACTGGAACAATGAGAAGGTTTCCAACTCTCGATAGTTTTAAGAAAATTTTAAAACTGGAGTTGTAATCACAGTCTGTTCCAGCTGACCTTCCTGTATAAATTCCACAGTTTCATACAGGAAATTTCAGAATCAAAGGTGAAGTTGAATACCAGAGTTGTAGTATACTTTCCAAGATTTCCATATTGTACTCATACAGCTACAAGTGAGCTAGGAAATAGAATCTATACAGGTTTTAAGTTGACCCATATTTGCTTGAAATTTTGACAGAACCTCCCCTGTATATGTAGTGATGTCCACGATTTATTCAGGGATATCATGACAATATTTTGAGGTAATAACAAAATAAAATTTGTATAACATCAAGTTAAAAATCCATAAATAAGAGTTGCCCCCCAAAAAGTTTGTTATACAGGTATCGCACGCGAATTCACAAACATGTGCAAACTGCATCAAGTTCTGGACTGTGAGAACCAAGTCTGCGACAAATGGAATTAGACACGGCTATACCTAGATTCAGATCACGAATGCAAAATAAAGATGATAGAGGACTTCCTAAGCTTTCCAGAAATGTATATATGTGATTAGCTCACTATTATGTATTAAAAGTTATAACTATCCAAACTAAACAGTTGAACTTACTGGTTTGAAACAGCAGTCCTGCAGTCCACTGTTTTGATTTCCAAATTTGATTTGACTCAAATTCGAATTAGGAAAAAATTCTAAACATCAAACCTTTATATCTTCCTCTGCCCTTTCCATACATGTGTCACAATAAGGCAGGAGATGTTTCTACAGTGAGTTATGGCAATATTTCTGGAACTGGTACAATGGTTGGGTCATCTTGAGCAGTTTTATTATACTCTAAATTTCACCAGATTAACAAACTCTTATGCCCTGATGGCTAAAAGAAAAGTTGTAGAGGTCTTCACGAGCTTTCCATCCATATATGATACCCTTATGTTATCTATCAGATAACCAAGATTACAACCCGGCGAAGTCGAGCCAACTCCTGCCAGAAATCAAGAATCTTGATTCTACTTACCCTATCGAGTCGGAGTCCCTTCTTACGGAGTCCAAACCTACCAGCATCTGATATTTGGACTTATGAAAACATTATGCATCCATTCTGTCGTTGGGGATGGTCAAGTATCATGTTTGATACTGACGGTAGTACGTACCTCACCAAAGAAAATTCTATCCAGTATATCCGGTTACGTCTATAGGTGGTTCCTATATCGTTCTCTCGCAAACGGTTTCTACACGGTCTTCTACCGTAGTCAAAGCTGCAAAAGACAAACAATCCACTTTTCACACTTTCACACCTCAAGGGTGGTACGGGGAAACATGACAGGCGGTCACAATAATATATATGAAAATAAATGCATATGACTCTGGTGTGAGTCGCCCTCGAGCGAGGTCAAGTCTCGAGGTACATGGCTGTAAATACGTCTGTACAACAAATACTCCCATATGATCCGGCTTATACACGCTCGAGCATACGTGTTTCGCATGTTCCCATAGAACATGAATGGTTCTAGAGATGCATAATATCGGGTTATACACCACCCGACGGGGGCTCCCACTAACTTTGAAGAATGCTGGGGTACTGCGTGGCATAGGTTCTCAGAAACATTGAAAGCTTTAGAGACTCCTATTAACTTTCCGTGCCATGCAACGGAAATTTCACATACCACTTCTCGTATGCTAAGTTTACCGAGATTGATCCGCTCTCAGTGGCGTACCTTACCTCTTACCTGACGTCGGGGCGTCGTTACAAAATATAATAACACATAGTTAGTTTACCACCTTTATATCTTATACTAATAATACCCCTTATAAGGGCAAATAGCTAATTCCTGACTCAAATCCTAATTTTTGAAAATATTTTCTTTTCAAGTACACTGTTCCCAATGATGCTCTGATACCATGTGTGTGGGGACCGAAATCTCGACATATGAGGATCTTATTGGGTGGTGTCGTGCGATGCGACACCCAACAGTATACAAGAACAGAAATAGGATAAAATACAAGACGAAGTCTTTCAGTTATCATACAGCGGAAGTTTTACAATACTAGTGGAAGGAAAGAAACATATATATCATATCTACGCTCTCAGCACTAGCTATGCAAAAGCAAAGTCATCCATGCCCTAGATACTTTGCACTAGCAACACTCAAATCACGACGGCGTGCAGGGTTCTCACTCGGCTGTACACCCTGGAGGGGGTGCAGCCTCATCATCAAACCCTTCATCAATCGTATTACCTGCAAAAACTCGTTAACTGCAAACATGAGCATAAGGCTCAACAAGACTAACCCGTCTCACTAGACATATGCAAGGGTGGACACTAAGCATAGGTAAGGTGAAGCATAAATGACTCGCCTACAAGTGGTTCCTTATAATCAGGATTTAAGTAGCAAATGACATTCTCCAAGCACGGCTGTAGGATTGAAGAGCACGTGACAAGCTATCAGAGGGGGGGGGGGAATGGTAGATTTAAAAATCTTACGCAGCGGAAACAATTAAACCACAAACCCTTCGGCAGAAAAATGATCTGTTGAAGAAATCGTGTGTGAGACTAATCTAAACGTGTTTCACCGTGACAAAAGTGATAGATATCAGAGAGAATCAAGTCACGAAGTTAACACAAAAAGAATCACTCAAATCAGTCGAGAAAAACTCAAGTTATGATCAAAAGATCAAACAATGGTCAATCTGCCCTACCCGAGAAAAAACAGTTCTGGAACACTTCGAAGAAACTCGTGTAGACCAAAAACCACTAATCCAATGACCGTGAAATTTTGATAGATGATAGATAATCAAGTTGTGAAGACAACCCAAAAAGAATCATGTCAATTGGATCTATAAAACTCGAGTTATGATAAAACCACCGACGAAGGGTAGTGCTGTCCAGAAACTTGACGAGTAAAACTTGTCTGGAACAAGTCGGACGAATAAGGCACAAATGTTCCTTCAAACTACGAATTTTATTCAATAGAACACAAGAGGAACAGCCCCAAAGTCATTTCCCACGAGCTCTGGGCTCCCTTGCTTATATAACCAGCCCTTAGGCCTACCCAATATCAACTATGACTCCAATCCTACTCAGATCACGAATCGTAACTTTCCATAACTGCTCAAGATTCTTCAATACGCAGATAGAAACAATCTTAAGACTTCCAAACACCTTACGAACATATCCCACATTCCTAAACAACTCAAATTCGTGACCCACATGAAATCCTATCATAACCAACTCAAATCTTTCCATATTTGAGTCAAACCCGACTCAGCTTGAAGCCTAAGTCTTCAACCGATACGATCCGATCCATCCGATCAGATCTTCCTTCCATAATCCGTCTCTAGAAGCATATTTCCATGTCATGCACCTCATGCATACGTGCGAACACCTTCCTTCGACGTCCAGTGACCTTCATATGCACTGCCCTTGATTCAATCATCCTGCGCGACCTCCTGATCAGCACAACCACAGTTCCTCCCGAACTTGGTTGTTGGAACCTCATCTCCTCCCCGAGACTAGTCCAATGGATCCCATCACCAGCCATGACTTGAACTCAAGCAACACCTGCACATGAATAAACAACCAATCCATACGATCCCAAGTCCTCGACTTGACTCAAGTTAGTTCCGAACACAACACCTTACGTGAGAACCTCACATAAGCATGTTGCAAAACCACAGTAACACGATATCATCCATATCAACCAAAACGCACCAAAATCTTAGCAAATGAATACTAGCAATCTTTTAAACAATGTAAAGCAAGTACGAAACATTGCAAATGAAAAGCAAAAGCACTGCGGTCAAGTTTCGGACCTTGCCAGAGCAACCCGGACCTTGAGCCGGAGCTAACAAAAGCTAGTAGAACCTAGCACCGGAGCTTACCAAAACTAGTACAACCAAGCTCCCGCCAGAGCTTACAAAACTAGCAGGACCTAGCGCCAGAGCTAACCAGAACTAGTCGGAACTAGTAAACCTAAAAACCGAAGCTAGAAAAATCAACTCGGAGCTTAGCAAACACACGTCGGAGCTATCAAAGACATGCCGGAGCTAAAGACAAAACTTCACCGGAGCTGACCAAAGCTAGTCGGACCTAGCATCGAACGTAACTGGAGCTACCCAAACCAAGCCGGACCTACCGTCGGACCTTGTTGTAGCTCAGAGCTTGAGTCAGACCTTGATAAAAAGGTGTTTTGGTGATATTCAAAACTTTTATCATCAAAGCCATGTGTATTCACTACAAGACAATGTATTCAGCACACATAGGTCTTACAATCTCCCCCTTGATGAATGCATTGGCAACACCATTTAAAATCCGAACATTGGCTTATTCACATAAAAGTTTTTAAGACAATTTCTCCCCCTTTGTAAATCAAAAGTAAATGAGAAGAAAAATTATCCCATATTATCTCTCCCCCTTTATTATCTCTCCTTATGCACATATTCTGTCTCTCTTCATGCTTATCTCTCCCCCTTTGACAATGTATTCAGCAAGTCATGAGATATAAACAAATTATCTCTCCCCCTTTAGTTGTTATGAGCATATTATAACATATACATATAAACAAAGCTCATCCAAGTAATACTATCAAGTACCTTACATTATCAGATCAATGAAATACATAAAGTAGTGTAAGCCATGCTAGAGATCAAATGTAATTTTCAATTTAATCAAGTCATGATCTCACAAACTTAACTTTTTCAAAACCTGAAAACATGACACTAGTTGCTGCATTTTATTATTTTTCAAAGCATAAATTTAGATCATATGATATTTGCAATAGATTATATGCGCATCTGCCTTATTCTAACCAACCAAGCCAAGCCTATGTCATTTGACAATCAGAAGCTTAAGGACATGGTTTTAGTCATACACAACTTCTTCCAAGTTCATATCTAAGTGCAATGACAAGCCATCTCAAAAGAAGAAGTGCGATGCATGCATATTCTCTTGATCTTTTCTTAATTTATATTTGTTCATAAAAACTCAAAATGTGAGTTGATTACTTGATTAATTCTTTATGATTAAAAACACTTGTGAGCATGCAACAAGTTCAAAACAGCAAGAAAGTTCGACCATGAACAGATTTAGTGTAAGTAATTATTCCAATTACTAGACATGGCAAAAACTACAAAATGTATAACACGAGTAATGTAGTAAGAACTTTCAGCATGTAAAAGGAATCACAAAGTCATATATGTATGAAATACTATGCTCATATTATTTTAATTTCAGATTCACACATAGACTTCCCGAGTTTCAAAAACTCCCCCTCAATTTAAGCCATGGGGATGCATAACCCCTATTTCACTAAGAATGTAACAAAAACGAGTGAAATCCAAAGGTTTTGTAAAAATGTCAGCTAATTGTTGTTCGTTATCTACATGGTGAAGCACAATGTTTCCTTTTTCAACGTTATCTTGGAGAAAGTGATACCTAATGTCAATGTGCTTAGTTCTAGAATGTTGCACTGGTTTTTTAGCAATTCAAATGGCACTAGTGTTATCACAAAACAGTGGAACACTATCTAGATCAACCCCATAGTCCAAAAGTGTTTGAACAATCCAAAGAATTTGTGAGCAAGCACTAGCAGCAGCTACATATTCAGATTCGGCTGTGGATTGAGCAACTGAATTTTGTTTTCTAGAGGACCAAGCAACAAGAGAATTACCAAGAAAATGACAAGCACCGGAAGTACTTTTCCTATCAATCCTACAACCCCCAAAATCAACATTTGAAAAAGCTTTCAAAGTAACAGTTGAGGAAGAAGGAAGAAAAATGCCAAATTCTTGAGTTCCATGTAAGTACCTGAGAATCCTTTTGACGGCTTGACGATGTGAAACACGTGGGGAAGCTTGAAACCGTGCACAAAGATATACGCTGAATTGTATGTCCGGTCTTGATGCCGTGAGGTACAAAAGTGATCCGATCATGCTTCTATATTCTTTTTGATCCACGGGTTCACCATCTTCATCAAGTTCAAGTGTTGTTGCTGTTCCCATTGGTGTCCGAAGAGGCTTGCTTTTTTCCATGTTGAAGCGCCTTAGGAGGTCTTTGGTATACTTCGTTTGATGCACAAAGGTACCCTCCTTGGTTTGCTTGATTTGCAGCCTCAAAAAGTAAGTGAGTTCACCCATCATACTCATTTCAAATTCGGAACTCATCATTGCTGAAAACTTGGACACAAGATCATGAGAAGCACAACCAAAGATAATATCATCCACATACACTTGAACAAATAATGAGTCATTGCCATGTTTAAGCACAAAAAGAGTTTTATCAACCTTGCCCATGGTAAACCCCTTTTCAAGTAAGAATGTTTTTATCCTATCATACCATGCTCTAGGGGCTTTTTTGAGACCGTATAAGGCTTTGGACAGTTTGCAAACATGATTAGGAAAATCTGGATTTTCAAAACCCGGTGATTGTTTGACATAAACCTCCTCATCTATGTAGCCATTAAGAAAAGCACTTTTAACATCCATTTGATATAGCTTAAAACCTTTAGATGCTGCAAAAGCTAACAAAATTCTTATGGCTTCTAATCTAGCGACAGGAGCAAAAGTTTCATCAAAATCTAGACCTTCAACTTGAGTGAAACCTTGAGCAACCAACCTAGCCTTATTCCTAACCACAACCCCATCCTCACTTTGTTTATTTTTATATACCCATTTAGATCCATTATCACTTCTAATTGCTTTTAATGATCCTGGGTGATCAATTGATAATCTAAGAAATAAAGTTCTAAAGTGACTAGAAACTTCATTCTTAGACGCCATAAAGTAAACCCAAGAGTATCTAGAATAATCATCAACGATAACAAGAACATACCATTTACCTCCGAAGGATTGAACACGTGAAGGTCCTACGGTTTCCAGATGCAAAAGTTGACATGGTTCAGTTGTCATGATCATTGTGAGAGGAGTATGTGAACCTACAACCATCTTAGCATGTCTACAAGAAGAGCACACAATTTCTTTGTCCCCTTTAAGCTTAGGCAGCCCACGTATGCGATCAAGAGCACTAACACGCGTTAGGTGATCAAAGCCTACGTGACCAAGTCTACGATGCCAAAAATATAAGTCCTTTGAATGATTATCAACTAGACACCTATGCTTAGAGGAAGACATATCAAAATCAGTTTTAAAAACTCTTCCAAACCGAGACATGTTAAAAATAAGCTCACTATTTGAACCTACAACTTTGCAGCAGTTTTTGTTGAAAATAATTTCTAGATTTTCATCTAGCTATTGTGCAACAGAAAGCAAGTTGTATTTTAAATTTTTGACAAGTGCCACATCATTCAAAGTGTAGTGATCATTTACTCTAACCGAACCCTTAGCAATTATAGGAGTTGAAGAATTATCGGCAAAAGTAACATTCTCTACACGTGCAACAAACGAGAGGGAGGAGAACCAATCTTTGCTACCGGTCATGTGGCGTGAGCAACCTGAATCCACAATCCAAATGTTCTCCTTCCTCAAACATGTAACCTACATAAAAGCACAATACATCGATGACTCAATACTGGGGTTCGTCAAAAGGCATTTAGGAATCCAGTACTGAGTCACGCGATGTGCAGCAGGAAAAACACGCGAAAGCTGAGACAAAACAGCAGGTTTTTGAGTCAAAGTTTGAGATTTTTTATTCTTGACTACTGACCTATAAGGTGTTACCTGTGTAGCACAAAAATCAGTAGCTCAGGAGGCAAAAACAGAAGGTCCGGAGGTAAACTCTGAATGTTTTTGACTCAAAACAGCAGGTTGTACATTCGGTTTAATGTGTGCAGCAAATTTTGCATGAAAGTTATGAGATCTAGCAACCATTCTTTCCCTTTTCTGTTGTTTAGATAGTCTATAACAAAAATCTATGACATGACCATCTCTACCTAGAAAATACAATGAAATTTAAATTTGTGTTCATGTCTAGATGAGCAAGCAATATTTTATTTGAAACCGGATGAGGCAACACTCCTGCAGATTTGAAAACCACTCCTTTTTGTTTAGGAACTGTTTGAATCAAACCACTTCCTAATGACTTTACAATTTTAGGTGGATGTGCCTTAGCATGAGCATGAGAATCAAAACCTAAACAAGTTTTATCATTGCAAGACTTGGAAGAATTCAGCAGCAAGTTTAGGTTCTTATTCCCATTACAAAACCGATCTAATGTCATATGCATGTCATCAAGTTTATTGGACAGATCAAGGCAATTTTCACATGATGTTTTTCCTTTTAGTTTGCAATTGGAACAAAATTTAACTTCATGAGAACGAAAAGCATTGTTCAATATAGAAATTTCATTCATAGCATCCTGTAGTTTCTTATTAAGATCATCACAAGTAGAACAATGCAAATCAATTGTAGAACAGCTAGCATCTTTCAAGTTTTTATCATTAAGTGCAACAAGCTCTCTGTTTTTTCAATTTCTTCATCAAGTCTATCTAGATTGGAGGAGTGTGCACTTCTTAATGTGTACAATTGTTCATAGATTAAGTCACATGAGGGACATGCATCATCACTAGGAATCAAAGTTTTTAAACGGTTAATTTCAGATTCTAGTGATTCAATTTTAGCAGCATTATCCCTAAGCTTTTTGTCATTTTTCTTGACAATAATAGTTGCACGAGAAATAGCATCACACATTTCATTGCAGGTAGAACATACCTCATCGTCTTCACTGTTGTGTTCTGCATCCTCCTGACTTGATCTTGATCTTGTTTTGCCCGCCATGAAGCATAAGTTGGCCCGATCGTCATCATCTTCATCACTTTCAAAGTCTACATCACTTGAACTAAGTTCTTGAAGTGCGGTGATGAAGCTGTTAATCATTTGCGTCCTATGGTACCCTTCTTTTTCTTTTTGTTAGAATTTCCAGAGGATGTCCGGACCTTGCTTTGTTTTTCTTCCCGGGTGGTCGGACCTGAAAGGTTAGGGCATTCTGTACGAAAGTGTCCTGTTTTACCACATTCAAAGCAGTGTTGAGGTCCGGAGCTTCCTCTCCTTCTAGTTCTCACATTTTGCAATGCTTTTGAGAATCTAGTAGAGATGAGTGCCATCTCCTCTTCTGGAAATTCTTTGATCTGCTCCAGGGTTAGTGAGGACAAAAAAGCAAGAGTATTGCAATATGATGATTGGCCGGAGCTAGACATATCACGTTGTGAAACAAATGCAATAGACTTATTTGGGTCCTTACATGCTAGGCTGTCAATTTCATGAGTTTTTAGTTTAGAATAGAGTACATCTAATGTAAGAGAACTCATGACAGTAGATTCACGAATAGATGTGACTTCCATCTCCCAAATTGACATATCTAATGCACTTAGAAATTGCCTAGCATTTTCAGCATCTGAAAAATTAACATTGACACTACGCAAGTTGCTGAGAATCTTATTAAAACGAGCAAAGAGGTCATCGATAGACTCACCTGGTTGCATCTCAAAACGCATATATTCCTTTTTGAACATATCTTGTTTTACCTCCTTGATTGTGTTGGATCCTTCATGATAATCACAGAGAGCTCGACAGACATCGTACGCTGATCGGAGGTGTGCGACACGATCAAAGTCGCTTTGAGTGAGTCCTTGGATGATCAAGTTTCGGGCTTTGTTGTTGTTGTCGACGTCCCGTAGGTTTGTGGCCGTGACTTGATCATAGGTTGCACTTCATAAGGCTTATACACCTTCTCCCATATTGCAAAGTCTTGTGCCTGGATGAAAGCCTCCATGCGTGCCTTCCAAACCTAAAAATCAATACCAGCGAACACACAAGGTTTGGCAGAGTACTTCTCCATGATGATTAGTCAAAAACACGTGAAAATCACAAAGATTAGAGCACCGTGGCTCTAATACCAATTGTAGGATCGAAGAGCACGTGACAAGCTACCAGAGGGAGGTGAATGGTAGATTTAAAAATCTTATGCAGCGGAAACAATTAAACCCCAAACCCTTCGGCAGAAAATTGATGTGTTGAAGAAATCGTGTGCGAGACTAATCTAAACGTGTTTCACCATGACAAAAGTTATAGATATCAGAGAGAATCAAGTCACGAAGTTAACACAAAAAGAATCACTCAAATCCGTCGAGAAAAACTCAAGTTATGATCAAAAGATCAAACAATAGTCAATCTGCCCTACACGAGAAAAAACAGTTCTAGAACACTGCAAAGAAACTCGTGTAGATCAAAAACCACTAATCCAATGACCGTGAAATTTGGATAGATGATAGATAATCAAGTTTTGAAGACAAATCAAATAGAATCACGTCAATTGGATCTATAAAACTCGAGTTATGATAAAACCACCGACGAAGGGTAGTGCTGTCCAGAAACTCGACGAGTAAAACTCGTCTGGAACAAGTCGGACGAATAAGGCACAAAAGTTCCTTCAAACTACGAATTTTATTCAATAGAACACAAGAGGAACAGCCCCAAAGTCGTGTCCCACGAGCTCTGGGCTCCCTTGCTTATATAACCAGCCCTTAGGCCTACCCAATATCAACTAGGACTCCAATCCTACTCAGATCACGAATCGTAACTTTCCATAACTGCTCAAGATTCTTCTATACGCAGATAGAAGCAATATTAAGACTTCCAAAAACCTTAGGAGCATATCCCACATTCCTAAACAACTCAAATTCGTGACCCACACGAAATCCTATCATAACCAACTCAAATCTTTCCATATTTGAGTCAAACCCGACTCAGCTAGCAGCCTAAGTCTTCAACCGATATGATCCGATCCTTCCAATCAGATCTTCCTTCCATAATCCGTCTCTAGAAGCATATTGCCACGTCATGCACCTCATGCATACGTGCGAACACCTTCCTTCGACGTCTAGTGACCTTCATATGCACTGCCCTTGATTCAATCATCCTGCGCGACCTCCTGATCGGCTCAACCACAGTTCCTCCCGAACTTGGTTGTTGGAACCTCATCTCCTCCCTGAGACTAGTCCAATGGATCCTATCACCAGCCATGACTTGAACTCAAGCAACACCTGCACATGAATAAACAACCAATCCATACGAGCCCAAGTCCTCGACTTGACTCAAGTTAGTTCCGAACACAACACCTTACGTGAGAACCTCACATAAGCATGTTGCAAAACCACAGTAACACGATATCATCCATATCAACCAAAACGCACGAAAACCTTAGCAAATGAATACTAAGCAATCTTTTCAACAATGTAAAGCAAGTATGAAACATTGCAAATGAAAAGCAAAAGCACTGCGGTCAAGTTCCAGACCTTGCCAGAGCAACCCGGACCTTGAGCCGGAGCTAACAAAAGCTAGTAGAACCTAGCACCGGAGCTTACCAAAACTAGTACAACCAAGCTCCCACCGGAGCTTACAAAACTAGCAGGACCTAGCGCCGGAGCTAACCAGAACTAGTCGGAACTAGTAAACCCAAAAACCAAAGCTAGAAAAATCAACTCGGAGCTTAGCAAAAACACGTCGGAGCTATCAAAGACATGCCGGAGCTAAAGACAAAACTTCACCGGAGCTGACCAAAGCTAGTCGGACCTAGCATCGAACGTAACCGGAGCTACCCAAACCAAGCCGGACCTACCGTCGAACCTTGTTGTAGCTCAAAGCTAGAGTTGGACCTTGATAAAAAGGTGTTTTGGTGATATTCAAAACTTTTATCATCAAAGCCAAGTGTATTCACTACAAGCCAATGTATTCAGCACACATAGGTCTTACAACGGCACATTATAGACTCCACAATCAAACAAGAAACGCTTTGCCGATGATATGACATGCCCATAGCACATAATGCTATTACAGCTAAAGTATGGGGAAACTGTAAACTATAATTTGACTATCTCTAAATCATACAAGGTTGCAAAGTAATTATAATTTAATACAACATAATTTTCTGGATTCATAAATATTTACTATGTCACAACTCAGTGAACAAGTGGTACTCTATTACCGCGAGGGACAGTGATTGCAATCAGGACACACCAGGACAACACGACACATATGTCGTTCGGAAGTGTCAGCGAGTACACCCGTACCTACGTAACACTTCAGTACTAGTCGTATATGGCCACCTTTCACAAGAAACCCGAACACCGAGCCCGTCTCACCTCCGCGAACAGAAGGTCTCCGCACGGAACACCTCATGTGTCTACTGACCGATTTACACCATACTGTCCTCAACCCACCCCTATCGATGGTGAGTTAATGGGCCTCGACATCCCAGTTATCGAGTTACGTCAGTTTACTGGATTCCATATGTCCATTATGTCACCGGTACAAGTCAAGCTTGTTCGAAGGGGCCGCATACAGACAGGCCTTAACTGACCAGTCAGAGCTATGCGACCAAGACCACGTCTTGCCGCTTCCTATCCATCTCTGACCGTTCTCGAGTTTTAGAAGTAACAGTTATTTTCTATAAATATTATCCCAGTGTAGATGAGTGTAAATTTCTACCACGCGAGTAGATTCCAACTACTCAACTTCTACCGGTTTACCTACAACATTAGCATAGCAATTCTACACGTTGAGTCATCAACCTACCCAATTAACCAATGGGATTGTGGGTCATGTATCTGGAGTATTCAAGCATCCTAAACGTAATGCACAATTCATATGCTAATCATCATAGTGATAAAGTAAAATTTTATAAACGACTTAAATGCAAACCGGGGCTTGCCTGGATGCAGGTCAGAGTCTGGGTTAGTATTTGATAGATGTACTTCCAAGGCCTCTGGTTCCTCCTCGACTTCAGTCACTATACGATATGCATATAATATGTATATGAATGACTTTGAAAAATAATTACTACCAAGACCATAATTTAACCTATGGTGATCATTATATGATAATGACCTAATTGGCTTTGGAGCTTTGATGGTAGATACTAGGGAATATGATAGAAGCTATTGCAAATAACAGGAGATGATCAAAGTAGTTTGTTGTCTCTAAAATTTTGGAAAGCAATAAACTTCCAGGAATTTTAGAGAAGAAACTATAGTTTGAACATAGCTGCCAGTTGATAATCATGATAGAGGAAGTTTTCCTGGTTCTAGCAAAATTTGTTTCATAAATTTCTAAGCCTGGTGAAGGAGTTATTGAATTTCAAAGTTGGCAAGAATTTCTGGAGTTATTTTATAACTGAATTTATTGCTTTTCAATTAATATTCAGTTTGCAACTGAATAAGGACTAAGAGATTAGGTCAATTAAATTCAAGATTTTTACAGGGACTAGTCTATGACTAAAGGAAGGCTCAGTCCAAATTTGGGACACAATAAATAAACTTAACATCTGTAAAAATTCAATAACTGAAAAAGTTAATTGAACTATACAGAGGGTTATACAGGTGCAATGGCTCTCAAACTTTTTCTGGTAGACAAGAATAGGAAATTGTATTTTATGTGAATTTTGGGGATTTTTCCAGTGTCAAGTTCATATGGAAAAATTGTACTCGTATTTGGAAATATTGTTTTCTACATATTTTAAATGTTAGTTTCACAGAACCTAATTGGTACTGACAGAAACTAGAGCTCAAGGTCTTTCAAACAAAATTTGTTTGAATATTTTTGGAGCAGTCTATAGAGAGATATTGATTTTTAAACTTTGAAAATGGTTCTGCATATATTGGGAAATTTCAGCTTTTAAATTTGGCGCCAGGGCCCACAGGATTTTAAATCAGCCAATCAGGAGCTAGCCAAACCAGGGCCATAATGATTCCCACATGTCCACACTAAATCCCTAGCCACAGACTGATCCGGGCGGCTTTGCACTCGCTGGCAGGTGCGACTCGCGAATCCTGCCTTCTTCAATCTCGTCGGTGCGCCGTGGCGCTTTCGTCGGCGATGGCTTCCGGCCCACAGGAGGCCTCGGTACTCGCTGCCCCACCCTATTTTCGCGCGGGGAACACGCTGGACCAACTATCACTACAGGAATATCGATCACTTACGTCGGCCAGGGCAACTTACGTCGGCCAGCCGACGTAAGTAAGTAACTTACGTTGGCTGCCAGTAGCCGACGTAAGTTAATTAAATTACGTCGGTCGACCGACGTAAGTACAGGGACCGACAGTAATAAAAATTACCCATGTCGGCCCCGGCCCAGAGCCGACGTAATTAAGGAGACCGACGTAATTAAAACCTAACTTACGTCGGCTGCAAAGTGGGCCGACGTAAGTTAAATAAGCCGACGTAAGTTATTGTTTAACCTAAACGCGCGAGCGGTGCTCGCCTTCATTTCACGCGCCTTCCCCCCCCCCCCCCCCCCCCCCGAGCCGCTGCCCCGCCGCCGCCGCCTGCCCCCCGAGCCACCGCCCCGCCGCCTCTCCCCGCCGCCACCCCCCTCCCACCCGCGGCCCCGCCCCCACGACGCCGCCCCGACCCCCCGCGGCCCCGACCTCGCTGCCGGTCCGCCCCCGCCGCCTCTGCGCCGCCGCCGCCGGCCCGCCGCCGCTGCGCCGCCGCCCCTGCCACTGCCTGGTGCCGCCCCTGCGCCGCCGCTGCCGGCCCGCCCCCAGCCCCACCGCCCCTGTTGCGCCCTCGCCGCCCCTGCGCCTCCGCGCCCTAGCCACCGCCCGACCCCGCCGCCCCTGCGCCGCCGCTACCGGCCTGCCCCCGGCCCCGCCGCCCCTGCGCCCTCGCCGCCGGCTCGCCTCCGGCCGTCCCATCGATCAGGTACGCACTTCAATTTGGACTCTAAATTTAGTGCTTTCAAATACTTGTTATGCTATCGTTGTAGCCTAATTAGAATTGTTAGCTTGATGTCGTGTTTTATTGCTCATGTGATTCTATGATGGCAGTGCTTGCTTAACTATTTATTTAATTATGGTTGTTAATTTGCTTAAATATGCTTAAGTGGTTTGTTATATTATGGTTAATTTTCTTAATATGCATAATTAAGCTTAAGCGGTTTATTTAATTATGCTTAATTTGCTTATTTTTGCTTAATTTGCTTAATTATACTTAGGTGTGGTTTATTTAATTATGTTGAATTATGCTTAAATTGCTTAAATTTGTTTAATTATGCTTAATTGGTTTATTTAAGTTGTTAATTTGCTTATGCGTTTAATTATGCTGAAGTGGTTTATCTATTTATTATTAAGTGCTTAAGCACCATGAGGAGGGCAGCGTCGGGGGCGGCCCACTGTCGGGTGCCACGGCGTCGCCGGTAGCTACAAGAGAGAGAGAAACCGTGGGTCGTGTGTAGGGGTGAGCAGTGGAGATTGGGGCGGCGGAGGAGCTCGAGGCAGTGGGCGGCACGCAAAAGAAGCTCGCGCCGGCAGTGAACTGAGAAACGCGGTATATAGTTATTAAGGCATCGCTTTAGCGTCGCTTTAGCGATGCTAAAGCGGTAAGGCACTCCGACATCGTAAGGCATCGCTGTTGCCTTGCTTTCTAGGGTAAGGCGGCAGCGGCCAGGGAAGCCGGCGGCGGCAGGGAAAGCTGGCGCCGCGGGAGCAGGGGGATCCGTCGCCTTAACTCGCCTGACCGCCTTAAGAACGTCAATGACCCGCGATTGTGTGGACGGTGGAAATGGATGTGGAATTGTCATCTAAGACCAACTTTGCTCTCAGTCTTTCTCTAGTTCTTTCCTCTCTCTTAAATGACCTCAAAATGAAAATGAGCAACGTAACCTATAGCAATGTGTTACCTGTTTCGGATCGGCACGTCTCACATGCCATTGGCATGTGAGACGTGCAGGTTCGGAATTGTCCCTTTTTGGACAGCCTCGGAGTGACCGAGGGGGCGTGGCTTGTGACGAGACACGGGTCCGGATTTGGACGAGATTTCGGTGGCGTAACCCTGTTGTTCTCTGCTGCACCATTTTTGGGCGTGCAGTGGAGAACAGCGGGGTTATGCTGCCGAAATTTCGTTCGAATCCGGATCACGCGTCTCGTCATGAGCACGCTCCGCTCGGTCACTCTTGGGTGGGTTTAGGATCTATCTGCCTAGGTTGTAGGGCCGTGACACATAACATAACAATACATTAACGACAATTTCTTTCGCGTTAAACTGCAGAGTCAAACATGGGCGAAGACCGTAGTTGGATGTACACTGGTTGGAAGAGCAGAACTGGTGGTCACTCAGATGAGTGGTACGCCAAGACAGAAGCTTTTGTGGAACGAGCTTTTTCGTTGTCAAATAGCGATAAGGCGCGGTGCCCATGTACGAAATGCCGAAACGGAACGTTTTTGGACAAAGTGGAACTTACGTTGCACTTGTGTCGAAACGGTTACGTGTCACATTATGAGTTGTGGAACTTCCACGGCGAGACAGCTTCTCAAGCTGTACAAGAAGTGGAAGCTGACAATGATGATGCTCAAGAGGTTGATATGATGGATGAGATGCTGGAAGCTATACGACCAGAGCTTACAGAAGATACTCAAACAGCAGAGGTTAAAGAGTTCTTCAAACGTCTCAAAGATTCAGAAGAGGCTCTGCATGAACACACTAAAATGTCAATCCTCAATTTTGTGACTAGACTTATGGCAATTAAGTCTAACTTCTTCTTTTCTAACAATTGTTACAACATGCTCATCGATTTGTTCAAAGATGCTCTTCCACAACCCAACAAAGTGCCTAAGGATATGTACAACTCGAAGAAAATTCTTTCTGGTCTCGGGATGAAGCACGAAAAGATTGATGTGTGTCCGGACAACTGCATGCTTTTCTGGAGAGAGCATGCCAATGAGAACAAATGTTTGAAATGTGGTCAACCGAGGTTTGTCGAAGTTGTTAATAACGATGGTAATACAGTGACGACGGAAGTCGCACGTAAGCAGCTTCGTTACTTACCTGTGACACCGAGGTTGAAGCGGCTGTTCCTTTCAAAAAAAACGGCCAGACACATGAGATGGCACAAAGAAGGTGAGCGTGAGAACAATGGAGTCATGACGCACCAGTCCGATGGTGAGGCATGGAAGGCTCTGGACCGGTTCAACCCAGAATTCACTCGTGAAGCGAGAAATGTTCGCATCGGGTTGGCGACAGATGGGTTCACACCGTTCAACACAAACGCCGCATCATACTCCTGTTGGCCCGTCTTTGTCATTCCGTACAATCTTCCGCCGACCTTTTGCATGAAGAATGAGTTTTTGTTTCTTAGCCTCATTGTACCTGGGCCAGATCATCCTGGGTCACGTCTCAACGTGATGTTGAAACCGTTGATCGAAGAGTTGAAAATGTTGTGGACAGGAGTCGAAGCGTACGACTGTTACAAGAAACAGAAATTCAACCTCCGAGTTGCTTATTTGTGGTCCGTTCATGATTTTCCGGCATACGGCATGTTTTCTGGATGGAGCACTCATGGTCGGTTGACGTGTCCGATATGTGCCTCGGACACCGATTGCTTTCGACTTACCCATGGAGGCAAGATATCTTAATTTGATTGTCATAGACGTTGGCTACCTCCGAATCACTTGTTTAGACAATAGAGGAATGTCTTCAGAAAGAACACAGTTGTCACTAAAGGACCACCGAAACGTCTTGACGGGTCAGAAATATCTGATATGTTGGACAAATTGGTGCCAGATGAAGGTCGTCCTGGATATTTCGAAGGTTACAGAGACAAACACAATTGGACTCACATATGTGGACTTTGGGAGTTACCGTATGTGAAGTCGTTGATTCTAAGGCACAACATTGATGTTATGCATCAAGAGCGTAACATGGCCGAATGTATCATAAGCACATGCATGGACATGACGGGCAAAACAAAAGACAACGTAAAGGCTCGAAAGGATCTTGCCGAGCTTTGTAACCGTCAAACTCTTGAGCTCTCCGAAAATGGTGGTAAACCACGCGCTCCTTTCTGTCTTCGACCTAAAGAGAAAAAAGGAGTTCTCGAATGGTTGCAAAGGTTGAAATTCCCAGATGGTTACGCAGCTAGTCTGAGACGAGCCGTGAATGTGAAACAGGGAAAGCTCATTGGGTTGAAGAGTCATGATTATCACATGATCATGGAAAAACTTCTGCCTGTTATGTTTCGAGGCTATTTTGACGATGCAGTGTGGAAGGTGTTAGCCGAGCTTAGCCACTTCTATAGGCAACTCTGTGCTAAAGAAATCACGCCAGAGATGATGACTAAATTGGAAAAGGAGGTTCCGGTACTTTTGTGTAAGATGGAAAAAATTTTTCCTCCGGGATTTTTCAATCCAATGCAACATCTCTTAATTCATCTTCCATTTGAAGCGAAAGTGTGCGGTCCCGTGCAATATAGGTGGATGTATCATATTGAAAGATCACTTAGATATCTGAAACCAATGGTTGGTAACAGGGCAAGGGTTGAAGGTTGCATCGCCGAAGCTTTTACTCTTAAGGAAGTAGGATACTTCTCAAGTGTTTACTTTGCAGAGGAAAACAATGTTAATACTTCGGTAATGCGATACAATATAGATGAGCAACCTCCTTGTAGCGATCTCTCCATTTTTGCAACAAGAGGCACTACTGTTGGTAGTTACACTTCGTATGATGTTAGCGAAAAAGAAAGGCGTGCTGCATTCTTCTACATGTACGCTAATATGGAAGAAATGAATGAATATTTCAAGTAAGTGTTTCTCCTACACTTATGCTTTTCACCATATTTTCCGACACATGTATTCTAAAAGGTTCTCTTTGTCGTGTAGTATGTTCGACAAGCAAAATTGGAGACATAGACATCAACCCACGAGCAAGCAAATAGAACATATTCGACGGGAAGGAATAAACGGGGGATCTAATTTTCTCTCCTGGTTTCGCGATCATGTAACGTTTTCTCGATAACTAATCAATGTTAACAATGTTTTCTTATAACTTAAGAATGCTTACGTTTTCTAATAATTCCATATCTTGGACAGTGCCAAAAAGATGCCAACGTCCATGAAGATTTGCGACAACTATCCCATGGAGTGGTTAATGTTAGAAGCTATGGTCGATATGACGTCAACGGCTATCGATTCCGTACAACTCAATTTGAATCTCTTCGTCCTCTCGCGGCAACATGTAATACCGGAGTTGTGATGAGAGCAATCGATTCGCAAGATCATGAAACGCAGTACTACGGGATTATTAAAAAAATGCTTGAATTCACTTTTGTCGCAAACAAGCCAATTCGAGCGGTATTCTTTGACTGCGAATGGTTTGATTCCATTCGTGGAATTTGAGTAAACGAATTTGGCATGGTCGAAGTAAAACACAAGGAACGGTTGAAAGGATTCGATTCATTAGTTCTTGCACACCAAGTAGAGCAAGTGTACTATCTACCTTATCCATGCAATAAATTCAAAGCTTGGTGGGTGGTACATAAGGTGAATCCTCGTGAGCGGTTATACGCTCCAGGAGATGATGATTATCACGACGAAGCTGAGGTTGATTGTGTCTACCAAGAGGAAGAGTTGCCAGACTCCTTCTCAGTCGAGCCCGGTGTAGGACTCGATAACTTAGTTGGAGATGCTCAAGATATCGAGGCTGGCACGGAAGCGGAAACAGAATCAGAATCAGAATCTGAAGATATCGATGACATAGTCGAACCTGCTGATTTGCGCAAACGAAAACGATATGCGCAACAAGAAGATCGATGGGCTGGTTTAAAGAGTAGGGTGCATGATCGTGATGTTGATGAATTTTGAAGTAACGTTTTATTCACTAATTTAACATTAATTTTGTATATTATCTTTGTATATTAATCATTTATTCCTTGCAATAGGATGTCGTCAAAGGGGAAGGGGAAGGGGAAGCCAGTGAGAGGGTTTGAGCCGCCAGCAGACCCTTGCTCAGGGAGCTCGTTCCGTTCTAGTCGACGTGAGCTCTTTCTGGCACACGCTCCACCCTCAGCTGTCGTGTGCTTTCAGCAGACAGAGGTAAACTTTAGTTACTATAAAGTTATTTTTGATATTGCAATTGTTATTAATTATTAATAAAGTCATTCCTTTTGTGCAGTCTGACTCAGAGACTTCTGAGTCTGAGTCAGAGTCTGAGGCTAGGGGGCCGCTACAAGAGCCCGACTCAGAGGCTAGGGGGCCCTCTAGCGCTAGCCTCCCTTCAGAGCCGGCTAGCGCTAGCCTCCCTGGGCAGCCCTCTACCACTAGCCTTCCTGGAGGCTCCGGGGGGTCCGCAGAGCCTTCAGGGTCACAGGACGCGGCAGCGTCGCAGCAGAGGCGACGGACGAGGAGGACCCACTTTGCGGCTCCTCCTCCGGTTACTACTCAGCGGACCACGATCCGTCCCGTTGGAGACAGGTATAAAAACTGTATATAGTATACTAAATATTAGATGTTGTTTTTCTTTACTTAATGATTTAATATATTTTGTAGATGTTGGTACGACTTCTCGTTCACGGGGGCCGAGAAGCACCACAGGCAGGTTAACCGTGTCCTCGGTGCTATCATCAAGTTGCACTACCCTGGTGTAATTGACGGTTTTCCTGCCCTGTCGTGGGATGACTACGCTCGGGTCTCTCACCCGGTGCACGGCACGGTTCAGGGAGCCGTGTGGCATGATTTTATGGTAAGTTTAACTGTTTCGTTTTTTCAGCTCCTTTGAATTCTTAATTGCATATCACTTAAATATTTGTTTGCTTAAAGTTGAGGTACCAAGTAGAGGAGCCGGGCATGGAGGACCACGCGAGACGCGTGTTCCATTACAACGCTCGGAAGCTCACGACGGCGGCGTTGTCATACGCCCGAATTCAGGCCGTCAACGCTTACTACAAGCGGCACCCCCGGGAGCAGGAGCAGGAGCAGCAAAGGGGTGTCTTTAGGAAGGACTCGGACTCCTACTTGACAGAGGAGCAGTACGCGGAGGTAAGTTTTTAATATTGTTAAATATTTACAATATCTACGTATGTTAACCGTATTGATGAAAATGAAATATGTGCAGGTTAGTATTTCCTGGTTACAGGGTAACATCGAGGCGTACTTAGCTCTCTGTCCGTACTGGGCTAGCGATGCTTTTATCAACAAGTCCACGAAGGCTAGACAGTGCCGCATGGGGTCCGAGGGCAAGCACAACTATGGCGGTGACGGCTACTTGCGTTTGGCTAAACGCATGGTAAGTACCTTTTTATTTTATTTATGTGTTCTTAATATATTATTTATCTGACTAACACGGATGTACAGGAGCGAGAGCTGGGTCATGAGCCGACCCCGACCCAGGTTTGGAAGAGAGGTCACAAGGGAAGTGACCCTTCTCAGCCAGGGCAGTGTAGTCAGGTCGCAGCCGACCGACTGGTAAGTTTTCGAAATTCATCAATTTCATTATAACTAATACTATTATTGACATACTTACAAGATTTATTTGTTTTGTAGACAAAGTACGCGCAGGAGGTCGCGAAGATACACGGTGCGGATTACGATTGGGAAAGCGCGCCGATCGACCCCCAAGCCGCGTACGCAAGCGGAGGCGGGAAGGCCCACAGACGGTGAGTTCTTCGTGTGTTTCATTTCTTTTTCAATTAATCTTCTTCTACTTAGTGTTTTCATTCTTTTGCAGGTTCGCCATTTTCGATGGAGTTGTCGACTCGAGGTCGACGGGACCTTTGAGAGGCGCTTCATCGTCGCAGGCTTCGACCGCTGGGACCAGTGGTCGTCTCTCGCAGACGCAGCTGGAGCTCCAGGCCATGAGGGAGTCGCTGACGCAAACTCAGGCAGAGCTGGAGCGGACGAGAGCGGAGGTAAGGGAGGAGCAGCAGAGGACGGCCTTAATGATGGCCCAGATGCAAGCAACGTTGGCGGTAAGTAATTTAAAGTACCGTAGTTAAATTTCACAACACTTAATAACATATATCTGCTAATATCTTGCAATAGCAGGTTCTTGCTCGACAAAGCGGTCAGGACATCCAGATTCCTACGCTTCCACCGCAGCAGACACCGGAGCAGGTAATATTGTCTATACCTAGGAGTTTGATTCCCTTTTCATTATGTTAAAAAGTTATTTGCATCACATTTAATCCTAATTATGATTCTTTTGCAGGGTTCCGGAACGCGTCGAGATCCCGGAGGCAGTGGAGGGGGTAGCGTGTAGACACTGGAGCAGGTGAGAAACTCTCTTTAAGTGTATCTAATCAAGCTTTAGGAGTTTTTGACCATGATAGAGATGATTAGTATATAGTGAATAAGTTGTTAGTGCTTCCATTTAACAAAAGAGCTAGTGATTATCACTGATGTTACCTTCTTATGTCGAAACTGATGTTCACTGAGTTAACAAAGGGCTAGTGCTTCCATTTAACTAGTGATATAGTACATTACTTCGTTTGAAACTACATCATGCTTCCTTCTTTTGTCACTGATGTTCTTGGCCTCTTATGTTATCACTGAGTTGACATTGATGCTTACTAGTGATTATGTTTCTTTTGCAGGGATCCGGAACGCGTCGAGAAGATCCCGGAGGTAATGGAGGGGCTAGCGTGTAGCCCGGTAGAATTTATTTTGCAAATTGTGTTGTTGTTGATGTTTTGAACTATATATTGAAACTGTTATGATGTGTAGTCAGTTATTTGTTTGTTCTGTGTTCTCGCCATCGAGCGAGGTAGTCAGTTTCTGTTTTTAAAAAAAATTCGAAAACTTAACTTACGTCGGCTATGGGCAGGCCGACGTAAGTTAGCACAGGTTAACTGACGTCGGTATGGCCAGACCGACGTAAGTTAAACCACTTAACTTACGTCGGTTTGCCCTGGCCGACGTAAGTTACAGCACTTAACTTACGTCGGCCTGCCCAAGCCGACGTAAGTCATCCGGCCCAGCCCAAGGCCCATCTCGAGGGTGAACTTACGTCGGCTCCTGCAGACCGACGTAATTAAGGTAACTTACGTCGGTGGCCGACGTAAGTTACCTTAATTACGTCCAAAACCCTACGTCGGCTGAAAGCCGACGTAATTAAGCAAAAACCGACGTAATTAAGTTAATTACGTCGGTTTAAGACTAACTTACGTCGGCTTTTTGCCGACGTAAGTGACCGGTATTCCTGTAGTGTATCGATGGCGAGGGGTGGCCGGAAAACCATTCCTGACGGCGGCGGCAGGGGCTAGGGTTTCGGTTATGTCGAGACCCTCGATTCCCTAGCTAAAACTCTCGTTTGAAAGCTCGGGAAGCAATGTGGAAGCATGTGAACGAGTTTAGGAGGGGCTAGAGCTCGTGGCATAGCGGGCAATACCGAGTCAACGGTGAACCGAGCTCCATCAATGGCGGAAGGGGGAAAATCGGCTAGCTAGTTAATTAGTCGATGCTTCTTGCTGATATTTGGAGGGAAGGTGCGCTAGGATACATAGATCATGTCATCTAACTAGATCAAAGAAATTTTGTGCATGCAATCGGAATTAAACTGACGAACCAGCTTCGAAGCTATAAAAGTGCTTTGGTAATTCACTGAATACTGATGCTAGGATGCACGATAGGAATTCAAACTTAACTAGAAGCTTCACGAGATCGTTTCGCACCTTTTTGCTATAAACTACGAAGGATGGTGATGCTTGTATCGACGGCGAGGCTGAGCGGTGTCGGGCGGCGTTGAGGTGGTCGCGGCGGCGAGGAAATGGCGCGGCGCGATGAAAGGTGAATCGGGGATGGACTCTGGTCGATGGGTGGTGATTTTATAGTCTTCACCGCAGTAGATAAGGACGCTGGGGGCAGCTAGAGGCGACCGACGGTCGACGACGCGCTGGCAGCATGCAGCATGGCGGTGTCGCGCGGAGAAAGAAACAGAGGCGGTTAAACGGTCTCACCAACTGACTTGTGGGCCCCACCTCTCTCCCTTATCTGTTCCTCTAAATTCTAGCACAAACATTGTCCAAAAATTCCCAAAATTGACAGACAGGCTAAGAAAAATATGAGGAACTCAAATCTGCAATCAGATATCAATTTGGACATAGTTTGTTTCAATTTCAAAAAACAAATTTGAATTGAAATATGTTTATAAACCTCATTGAAATAAATAGTAGCTGAGGTCCATAAATCTCCAAACTTTGAAACAAAGCTCCCTGAACCATAAAAGGTCTTAGGAAAAATTGTGGCTTGATTTGGGCAAAGTTTAGTGCAAAGCTAAATTTGATCCTTTGTACGTGTCCAAATAAGTGGAAGACGTACTTCAAAAATCTTGAAAATCTTCCAAGAAGCTATTTAAGATATTTAAGAGGCCAAGGAAAAATTTGGAGCCTTGGATTTGAATCTTTTTGGCAGGGCCAAATATGTATAGCAACATAATCAAATTACATTTGTTTTGATTTTTATATTGCTGCAATATAATTTTCCCTAGCCATTTCCATCAATTAAATTCCCGACTTTGCAGAAAGGTTTAATTAAAATGTTCTAGGCTTAGGGTGAAGTCCAGTCCTCATGTTAATAAGATTAAACATGAGTAGAAGAAAACTTTTTATTTAGGTCAAGTTCATGTGCACAACTATATTGACCTCCATTATGTTTGATAAACAACTTATAGCTGAACTTCACATGAAAGGAAAAAGTGGGATTTTACAGGAAATAGCTGAGCTCGACGAAAACCTTCCAGGACGCATCATCTATATAGCCTCGAAACATAACAGGTAAGAGTCTTTCAATTATAATGTGATAATCATGACTCTTTAACCCAGTGAGGTTTCCTGTGTTCGCATTCTCGACTCGCTCCAAGCTAGCTGCATAACCATCTAGGAACTTCAAAGTTTTCATCCATTTCATGACTTTTTTCTTTTTTTAGATCAAAGATAGAAAGAAGCACGTGTCTTCCCACCACTTTCAGAGATTTCAAGAGTTGGACAGTGACAAATGTCTGCCAAATCTAGTCTAGCTTTGTAATTGTCTTTCATTTTGCCAGGCATATCCATGCAAGTGCTTATGATACTTTCGCTGATGTTACACTCCTGATGCATGACAAGGATGTGCATTATAATCAACAACTTCACATACGGTAGCTCCCAAAGTCCACATATGTGAGTCCAATTGTGTTTCTCTCCATAACCTACGAAATATCTAGGACCTTCATCTGGCACCAGTTTGTCAACCGTATCAGAAATTTCGGACCCGTTGAGACGTTTTAGTGGTACTTTAGTGACAACAATGTTCTTTATAAAAACATGCCTCTGTTGCCTAAACATGTGATTCGAAGGCAGCCAACGTCTATGACAATCGATGTAAGATATTTTGCCTCCATGAGTTAGTCGAAAGCAATATGTGTCTGAAGCACATATCGAACACGTAAGACGACTGTGAGTGCTCCATCCGGAAAACATGCAGTATCCCAGCAAATCATGGACATACCAAAAATAAGCAGCTCGAAGGTTGAATTTCTGCTTCTTGTAACTGTTTTACGCTTCGAGTCCTGTCCACAAGACTTTCAATTCTTCGATCAGCAGTTTCAACATCACGTTGAGACGTGACCCGAGATGATCAGGTCCAGATATAATGAGGCTAAGAAACATAAACCCATTCTTTGTACAAAGAGCCAGTGGTAGGTTGTACGGAATGACAAAGACGGGCTAATAGGAGTATGGCGTGGCATTTGTACTGTACGGTGAGAATCCGTTTGTCGCTAATCCGATGCGAACATTTGTTGCATCACGAGAAAAATCTGGGTCGAAATGGTCCAGCGCCTTCCATGCATCACCGTTGGACATATGCATCAAGAATTCTTTATTCTCACATTTACCTTCTTTGCGCCATCTCACGTGTCTTGAGGTTCTTTTTGAAAGAAACAACCACTTCAACAGAGGTGTCACAGGAAAGTAATGAAGCCGCTTATGTGCGGCATCTGTCTGCACATTATCGCCATAGTCATTAACAACTTTGACATACCTCGGTTTACCACATTTCAAGCACATCTTCTCATTGGCGTGCTCTTTCCTGAATAGCATACAGTTGTCTGGGCACACATCGATTTTCTCATAGTTCATACCGAGACCAGATATCTTGATCTTGAAGTGATACATATCTTTAGGCGCTTTGTGAGGTTGTGGAAGGATATCGCAGATCAATTTCATGACATCATTGTAGCAGTTGATGGAAAAAAGTAATTGGATTTAATTGCCATAAATCTGGTCAAGAAAGCGAGTACGGTCACAAGCCTGTGTTCATGCAACGACTCTTGTAATTTTTCAGCTCCTCGAAGAACTCATCTGCCTCATTTATAAGAGGATCCTCCACTTCCAGAGCTTCTAGCATCTCATCCATCCTATCAACCTCTGTTATATCATCATCCTCATCCACTTCTGCTATGACTCAAGATTTAGTCTCGCCGTGGAAGGTCCACACTTCATAATGTGGAGTGAAACCGTTTTGACATAAGTCAAACAAAAGCTCCAATCTTCTCAAAAACTTGTTGTTCCGGTAGTTTGTACATGGGCACCGCACCATATCTTCCATTGACAACAAAAATGCTCGATCCAAAAAATTAGCTAACTTGATGTACCACTCATGAGTGACCACCAGTTCTGCTCTTTCATCCAGTATACATCCAACTGTGGTCTTAACCCATGTTTGGCTCTACAATTTAAAGTGAAAGAAATTGTCGTTAATGTATGCAGGATAGGTCCTAAAATTTCGACATGTAACACTGCCTATTTAACACTACACCCTAAATCTGGTGCAGTTCTTCAAGTAAAAGGATCATGACTATAGAGTTATAGTCGATATACGTATGTCAGCCGCTCGCCGGCGGGCATCAAGGCGTCCATGCCTATTTTTACAATCTTGGTTTAGACGCATACTTTAACTTGCAACAAAATGGGCCTTGTAGGGTCCTAAATGGGTTGTGTCGGGTCAAGCCAACCCGAATCCAATTTTTGTACACATAGTAACACTCAAGCAATCAAATTAAAAATAATAACCATAATCTAAAAAACAAAGCAATTCAATTAAACATAAACATAAGAATTACTAAATTGTAATTTGTCAATTAATAAACATAAACCTAAATATAAACAATTGTATTATAAACATAGACATAAGCATTGACCTAAACATAAGCAATTTAATTCTCAATATAAACATAACCATAAACTTAAACATAAGCATCAAATCAATTCAATTCTATTCTATTCATAAGTATCAAATCAATTATCAACATAAATTCAATTCAAATCAATTCTATGCTTGAATTCAATTGTAAGTATCACAATTCTAAGAATCACAATTTTATAATAAGCATCACCTAAACATAAGCATCACCCGAACATAAGCATCACCTAACATAAGCTCATAATTACAACACTCTAAGCATAACAATTGTAGATGACGGCTCACAAACACAATATACAACATTGCATCACCTAAACATAACTACCAATGAAGTGGGAATGGAGAACAAAGAAAATTTAACAATATTGCATCACAACTGCTTCACAACATTGCATCATGCCTACGTTGAGGAAGGCTAGTGGGGAGGCGTCAAAGGAGGCCGGCGGCGCTGGAGGAGGCCAGCGTTGTCGGACGGTGCATCCAGGACGGGCGGCGGCGTCAGTAGGCACGGCGGGGGTGGGGTCGGCGGGAGCGCAGCGGAGGCAGGGACGGCGGTGGCACGTCGGGGGCGGGGGCGGCGGGGCCGGCAGATGCCATGGCAGCGGGGGTGGTGGCGCGGCGTGCGGCGGCGGGTGCGGCGGGGCGGCGGCAGGCGCGGCAGCTGCGGGAGTTTGGGGGCGGTGTGAGAATGAGCTATCAGGGGCCGATGGAGCAGATATTAGCCCTTATTTGCAACGGCTATAGGTTAAGGCCTTCGGAATTAATGTTATTTGCGATGGTACTTTTTATAGCCGTCGCAAATAGGGTCCTATTTGGGATGGCTATTTTATTTGCGATGGTCCTAGGGTTGGCCGTCGCAAGTAAGACTTATTTGCGACGGTTTTGCCGGCAGCCGCCACAAATAAGTATTTCTTCTCAACAGCCTCCACCTTTTCGACAGCTCGAGACAAGCCGTTGCAATTTATGTTATTTGCGATGGCAGACCATCACAAAAAAAGTTAGCCTTCGGAAATGATCGCGTTTTTTGTAGTGCGGGACTTGGGTCCCAAGACTCGTGCCGCTCAAGGACACCCGGCGCTGCACCAAACCGGACCAGGAATCCACGGTACCTACGAGTGCTGCGCCTATATAAAGGAACATAGAGCCCCGGTTCTGCTGCACCCTGCATGCTACGTAAGTTCAGCCTTCCTACGTATATTGCAGCCTTCTGTAGAAACAAAACTCTAGCTGCCAGGACCAAAGGAGGGCCACAGCAAGGGAAAGAGAAGAAAGGAAGAGAGAAGAACAAGAAGGGAGGCACTGCCGTCATCTCTTCGCCGGAGGATCGCTGCGCCGTCTACTTCATCTACACTACGCCTTTGTTCCGCGACTCTCGAAGCCGCTGCATCTATGGTAGGATACATTTTCCGAGGCGAATTTTAACGACGTAATAGATCTATTATCTGGAGTAAAAAAAATTGTGTAGTCGCATCTATTTTATTTCAGCAGCAATAACTATCACTAAAACCCCTGCAAACTCGCACGACACATAAACTAGTTGCATCTAATTAATAAACAGTCATAGATATTTAAATCTTGCATGCATTTATATGATTGAATATTGATTAATATGTGTGCATTGTGTTGATTCGTATGTGTTTTCATGTATTTATGGTATCGTGAGTAGAGGGACGTTCTCAAGAGGCCGTGTACGAGGATTGTCAGAACCAAGACTTCAAAGCACTTAAGCAACCCTATCCGTCATAGCAAGGCAAGTGTCCTTGGTCATATTGGTCCTATGTTTTTACATGTTTTGTTTGCAAAACTGCATGCTTGTGTCAATATGATGGGAAACCCATACGTATGAGTTTACTAGTGTTGTATGCAGCCCCTTGTCGTCAGGATATACATGATTAGTAGGGTATGGGTATATTTTTCTCTTTTGCACCGCATTACTAGAGCGGTTATGGGTGACTTAAAATAATATGCTTGAAAACTTTAATAATGAGAATTTGGGATTGTATTGGAATTTAGGTGATCTAAGCAAGCACGGTAGTGTGGATCAGGTTGGATGATATGGTGGTTTTGTTTGCCTTAGATATAAGGACCGGTTCATGTAAATATATGGCAGGACAACAGTGCCACCACAAGGCCATGTATGGTTGCGGCATAGCTGAATAATTAGGAGTGCTGCTAGTATTGTATGGACAATTAGATGGCGCGAGGAATGGAAGTCGAGTAGGGCTACCCAGGGATCCGCATGGCACACGAGGGCGCCCGTGGGTGGGAGAATGGAGAATCGAGCCCGCCGGTGAATCCTTAGTGGGCCCGTACATACTAGTAGACCCTTTTGAAAGGCTATATTTTGATCTCTTAAACACACATCAACAGAAGTGTGATAAGGCATAATAGGGGTTCTTAGTCACCGAAAGTTGATGGAATCACGAACATGTGGGTAAAGTGGTACAACCTGTGCAGAGTGTTAGAAACTATCATGATAGCAGTGCTCCCGGTCACGAGCACCTGGACAACTTCCAAGATTAGGGTTGGACTTTGGTTTTGGGGATGCTTTGTTTATGTCACTTGAGTATGGTTGGCTTATGGGAAGATATGAAATTGGTATATGGTAATGATATAAATTGATGGCTGTTTATAATTATATTATGACGGTAAATGAGGATGTTATTATGAGGTATGATAATTATTTGGGTTATGTTGGGGTTTAATCACACCTAGACATAGCTGGATGCTTTTACTCGTTCGCGAACTAAAATTTGCTTGCTGCAATGAACCATTTATTTCCGTCCTTGTTTTTAGCTACATGTCATACATTCCCACACTTACTCAGTACGACATGTACTCACCCTTGCAATCCCCCCACCAATAGCTACAGGAGGCACTTGGGAGTACCCTAATGATCACGTGGAGTACGAGGTTATGTGCCACCAACAATTGCCTGTGGAATGGAGTCGTGCTACTTAGTTTAATTTCCGCCGCAATAATTATAGGCTTGTCATTCATGAACATTGTATTATTGTAATAAGTTACTTATTTACTATTTGAGACGTGGTTAAATTCTTAATATCATTTTTGATGTATTCGTGTATGTGTGATGAATGTCCTGGACACACATATACGCTATACTTAGTTCATATTCGAAACTGGGTGTCACACGAAAGGATGAATATCATCAAATTGATCAAACTCTTCCTCATTGACGACATTCTCGAATTTGATGATTCATCATTTTCTACATATGGCCACCATCAGTTTTTTATTTGTTGTGTCTGGAAGATAGAACACTTGAGCAGCATGTTCTGCTAACACAAAAGGCTCCGACTTATATCCTTGACATTAAGATCAACTCTATTTAACCTGTACTTGTCTTGTACCACACCTTTGATTCCAACGACCCAGTTGCAACAAAAAAGAAGAATCTTGAATCTTTGAAAGTCAAGCTCCCAGATCTCTAGTATTTGACCATAGTACATGTTTTTGTCTTAGGCCGCAACATCATAAGCCTCAACATCGACAACACTATTCTAATATGTGCTTCTCTTATCTTGTTCTACAGTGTAGAACATGTATCCATTTATGTCGCGCCGTTGATATGTAATAAATGCGAATATAGGACCATGAGCCAACTGTTTTAAGTATTCACTTATTTGAGTATCCGATGAGTGAGAAATCTGATCAAAGAGCCAGCCAATGAATTTTCTCCTATGTTCCATTTGCTAGCCATGATTCATTGCAGCCAGGATTGTCTCTAAGCACCACCTCCTTGTGCTCATCGAAGTACTCTATCACAACGGACATCTGTTGAACCACGTGGAAATGAGCCCAGAAAAATAAATGTGGATATTGAGTTATAGCTTTCTTTCCAATGGTCCCTTTTCCTGTGAGCCTCCCCTCATGAGGAGACTTGGGAATACCAATCGGGTTACTAGAGTCAGTGTAGTTTACAGCCCACACCACAGCTTTCTCTATAGAGTATCCTTGCACCATGTTGCATATAGGGTAAGCTCAATTTCTAACATAGGACATCAGTATGCTATTTAATCTCTCGTACACATACATTTGGTGAAGAAACACATGACCATGTAGCTTTATCTCCTTAATAAGATTAGTTTTAAAATGGATGCTGACGTCAAAAAAGGAAGGTGGAAAATACATCTCAAGGAAGCATAAAGTTTCATAGTGCCTTTTTTCTAATGACTCGAGATCTTCTTCACATAGTACTTTTTGACCAATTGCATTGAAGAAAAAGCAAAAGTTCATTATAGCCTCTTGAACATTGACTGGTAGGATATTCCGAATTCCAACATGAACCATCTGCGTAAGCAATACATGGTAATCATGAGACTTCACACCAGGAGCTACTTTTAGATCTGGAAGTGAAATAAGCATTAAGACGTTCGTCGAGTAGCCAGATGGTACTTTCACATTTTTCAAGAACACACAAAACTCTTTCTTCTCATTTTTTAAAGGGTGATGCATGATGTGGGTAGTTCTGTTGCTTTTACCAAGTCATCGACCCACAACTCTGGCCTAATTCCCATTTTCTTTAGATCTGGTCGTGCATGTCCATGGTCCCTAGTTTTCCCATTTGTGTTCAAAATGTCCCGAGTAGGCTCTCGAACATATTCTTCTCAACGTACATCACATTAATCGAATGACAGACATCTAAGTCATTCCAATACAGTAGCTCCCAAAAAATTGTTTGCTTCTTCCACATGTAATCTTCACTAGAATTTTTTTCCAGTCCTTTTCCGCTTAACAAGGACAACCTGGATACCCTTGTCCATTTCATTGACTTCATGACCCGTGACATGAGGTGGGCGATGCCCCTTCGAGGTGTTACCATTGAAATTATCCTTCATACTCTGTAACGAGTGCTTCATTGGAATGTAGCATCGATGTCACATGTACACTATTTTTTGTGACCCGCTCAAATATTGTGAGTCTGTTTCTCTCAAACAATGTGGACATCCGCAACCTACTTTCTTACTATGTCCAGACAAGTTACGTGCTGCTGGAAAATCACTAAGAGTCACAAATAAAATGGCTTTGAGGCCAAAGTACTCACGCTGGTGGTCATCCCAAACCTACACTCCGTCGTTGTACCACAACCGCTTCAGATCTTCAACCAGAGGCTGAAATAAGTGTCGATGTCATTTCCAGGTTGTTGTGGCCCCTGTACCAGTCCGGACATCATATTATATTTCCATTTGCTGCACAACTAAGGAGGAAGGTTCAAAATTGTTTCAAAATTGGCCATGTGCTATGTGTGCTACTGCTCAAAAAAGGATTCATGCCATCGGTGCTCATCGCGATCCTAATATTCCTAGGATCAATAGCAAATTCAGGATTTCTTGAATCAATGTTTCGCCACTGTGTGGTATCAACAGATGTCTTATCATTCTAGCATCCTTCTTATGCTTCTCTTTGTGCCATTGCAACAATTCTGACTCCTTCTTGTTTGCAAATCAAGGCGTCAAATGTGGAATGATAGTAAAGTACCAAAACACCCTTTAGGCCTTTTTTCATCTATCGCAGTTCTCGTCATCACCATCGTCTTTCCAGCCATTGAGTCAGTCAGCTCCACAAGTAGGGCATTTCTCGAGGTTTTCGTACTCAGGTCCACGATATAGAATGCAATCATTCTTGCACGCGTGGATTTTCTCCACCTTCAAGCCCAGTGGATAGATTATATGTTTTGCCTCACAAACTACCGTAGGGACGGTGTTGTCTTGGGTTAACATTTTCTCAAGGATCACCAACAATTCATTAAAAATACAATCACTCCATCTGTTGCTCGCCTTCAACTGGAAAAGTTTTACCATCACAAACAGTCTCGTGTACCTAACCGCACAACTATGATACAATGGCTTCATCGAGTCTTCCTGCATATTCTTGTAATTTGCAAGTTCACCATTAATGTACAGATCATCGTTGCCATGCCTCTTGACATTGCGTATCTCCTCTATGTTATGCACTTGAAAATCAATGTCATCATTGGTGAATCCTAATATATCTAGCATGTTCACATCATCGTCGTGATCTTCTTCGACACTGGTAGGGACCTCCCTCTCTAGATATAAATCTCTCATCTCTGCTTCATTAAGCCCCTCCTCCCCATGTATGTTCCAACATCGATAATCCACCATGAATCCATGCGTAATCAAATGTGACCTCAACACTTATCCTGTGTGATATCTCTTCTCATTCTTGCAATGTTTGCAAGGACAATAAATAGTCCCTCTAATGTTGTCCAACATGTATTTCTTTGCGAAATCAATGAATGCATCTACCCCTTTGATATATTCATTGCAAAGGTGCAACCCATACATACAACTTCAATCAGACGACATCTAGGTACAAAAAAGAAGAGCTAAATAAAATAAATTTGAAGCCACTAATAGTCAAGATTTAAAGGGGTAAAAAAATTGTAAAGAATAGGAGAGAGGAGAGGTCTAACCCGTTGTTTTAAGATCCGCTGATAATCACTGCAAGACTTTTAGAAGGGCACCTGCAAAGAGGTGAAGAATAGGGCAAGAACAGGGCAGAACTGGCAGCCACTTGTTTTGCCATAGTTGGGAGGTCGTAGAAGGGCAATAGAAAATCGAGACGAACCGATTTAATGCACGTCTCTTTATAGAGGGAATGGGAGACGAGCCCTCTTACATGACAAAAGGAGACGCGCCTGACTGGTGGTTATGGGAGATGGGCTGACTTTGATTATAAAAGGAGATGGGTGCCAAGGAAAGCTCGTCTCAGTTACAAAACAAATATGAGTCGAGCTCTAGAAAAGCTCATCTCTCGTTTGTCAGAGAAGAGGGCGGCAGGGGTTGGTGGACGTTGGGCCGCCAGGTTGAGGCTGGTAGCAGAGGCTAGGGCAATGAGGATGTGGTTAGGGAGTTACGATTTCTAGTGAATCACTATAGGAAACTCATAAATTCACAACGGCTAAACTTATTTACAATGGTAAATGGCCCAACCATCGTAAATAAACTTTTTTATGACGGTTAACCCGAACCGTCGCAAATAACCTTGTTATTTATGACGGTCGTGTTTGGGCCTTCAGAAACTAGTTAAATTTCGATGGCTGATGCTAGAAAATCGTAAGTAATGGTTATTTATGACGGCCACTGAGCGGGTCGCTGTAAATAGTGATCCTACTACCGTGCCCGATGCCCACCCGCTTCTCTTCCTCCCTCACTCTCGCACTTTGTCGCTCATCCACTCATGCCGCCACCCTTGATGCCACCTCACACCCCCGGCACCTCCTCCTCCCATGTACGGTTCCTGACGCCCAGCCCTTAGCACCACGCTGTCGTCGCCTACCCACGCACAGTGTCGCTGCCGGCTCCCTCCTCTGCCCCGTATGACTCTGGCTCCCCCTCCCACACACAATGTCATCACCCACCTCCCCAACACGCGCCACTATCATCGCCCCCTCCCTGATTGAGATTGAGATGGAGAACTTGATGTTGACGATCTGAGGCACTCGAGCAGACCCGGATACCCCTACAATCAATATACCAATGCTTCATTGGTTATCAACCATGCTTCGCATGCTTGACATCGCCAAGAAAGCTAATCCCTGCAAGTGCAATTGAGAACACAAGGAAGAACATAGAAGATACAATCTGAAATCTCAAAGTTGGGGTCTCGCAAAATGTAGAACGGCAAAATTATTAATGTAATCAAAACCCACTGAATATAGTCGGTGGCTACAATATTTAAAGGCTAGGGTTTGGCCAAAAGACTCAAAAATGTGTCCCTAATGGACTCATATGGAATACAAAGGCCCAATATGGTGGTGCAACAATGGACAAAAGTCTGGACCCGACTTATTTTGATGATTCCAGGTGACTCCAGAGGAATTTTTTTGTGAGGCCATAAGAAATTTTATCTTCTTCTTTTTCTGTGCATAGCCAGAACATCAAAAATGGAGTCTGTACGCATTCCGAATGTCCGTTTTAAGGCGGACTGCTCCTGGACTACGAGTTGAACTCGAGTCTAAGTTGTAGACTATTTCCATCAACTTGTGGACATCCCAGCTGGTTCTCCACGTTCCCAAGTCCTCCTCCCTTCACTTGTTGATCTTCTCCATGGTTCCTAATAACAATTAAATCAGTACATAACAATCCATTCTCAAATTCACATGGGTAGGAAGATAGAAACGAGTTCACCTGCTGATTTAGTAAAGTTCTCGTGCTTTTTTATTGGTCCTTGTAGTTTAATGTCCGTATCCGCTGTTGTGATGTCCTCACCATCCCCCCCCCTCTTGAATTGATGTTGTCCCCGACTAAAGTTCATCTTCTTCTCTCAATTATGGTCGCAAATATAAAATGTTAAATGTGGGACTAATCCCAGAATCGGGAGGCAACTCAAGTTATATGCATTATCATTAAAATTTTCAACAATCTTAAAATTACAAGAAGCTTGTGGCATAAGTTTAGACTTTCTCAAGTCAGGAAATTGTTCTTTTCTCAAATGTAACCACACCAAATCCCCCGGTTCAAGTTTTACTTCTTTTCTACCTTTACCTCCTACAATCCTATACTTCTCATTCATCCTTTCAATATTTTTCTTGGTAGTTTCATGCACCTTAAGAACCAATTCAGATCATTGTGTAGCATCCAAATTTATAGTTTTAGAAGGAGGCAAAGGTAGTAAATCAATTGGAGATTGAAACCATACATTACCTGAATTGGACTTACCTTCATCGCGGAGTAAATAGATCTGTTGTAAGCAAATTTTATGTGGTAAACAATCCTCCCACAACTTCAAATTTATTTTCGAAATAGCCCGCAACATAGTAGATAAAGTATGATTAACTATCTCAGTTTGTCCATCCGTTTGTGGCTCACATGTAGTTGAAGGCGTTTGGTTCCCAATTCATATCAAAAAGTTCTCAAAAAATGACTTAAAAATTTTGCATCATGATCAGAAAGCAATGGTATTTGGCACACCATGTAAATGAACAATTTCTGATATAAATAAATCAGCAATCTGTGAGGCATTATCATTCTTATGACAAGGTATAAAATGTGCCATTTTGGAGAAACGTTCAGCAGCCAGAAGAATAAAATCCCTCTCCCTCTTAGTCCTAGGCAATCCCAAAACAAAGTCCATAAAAATATCCTTCCAAGGTACATTAGGAACAGAAAGAGGCATATATAGACCAAGTGGGTTAAGTTGAGACTTAGCATTATTGCAAGTAATGCATCATGCCACGTAGCGCATGACATCATGTCTCATCTTCGGCCAAAAGAAGTTTGTGGTCAGCACGTCCTCAGTTTTCTGCATTCCAAAATGACCCATCAAACCTCCTCCACGTGCTTCTTGCAAAAGTAATAGGCAAACAGAGCTAGCTGAAACGCATAGCTTGTGAGCACGATAGAGTAGCCCCTCCTGCGGCACATATTTATTCAAAGTTTGTCCATCTCTACAATTTTCAAAAGCATCTTTGAAGTCCAAATCATTTGTATATAATGCTTTTGGTGTTTCCAACCAAATATTTTATGATCAAATGGGGACAACATAGTATAACGTCTAGAGAATGCATCTGCAATGACATTCCATTTTCTTTTCTTATGCTTAATGATGTATGGAAACAACTCTACAAACTCAATCCATTTAGCATAACATTTATTCAGATTGGTTTGACACTTAAGATACCTCAAAGATTCATGATCGAGATGTATGACAAACTCCCTAGACAAAAGATAATGTTTCCAAGTTTGTAAAACTCATCGTACTAAGGCATACAATTCCTTATCATAAGTAGAGTAATTCAGAGAAGGACAATGCAGTTTTTCACTAAAGAATGCAATGGGTTTAACTTCTTGTATGAGAACGTCTCAAATACCAACGCCGCTTGCATCGCATTATAGCTCAAATATATGGTCAAAATTAGGAAGTTGCAACAATGGTGCTTGTGTAAGCTTCGATTTTGGAGCATCGAAAGCTTTTTGCTGCTATTCACCCACATTGAAATAGCACTTGCTTCTTCGTTAGCTCATGGAGAGATGCTGCAATGGTGTTAAAATCCCACAAAAAGCAGCAATAAAAACCCGCAAGACCAAGAAAATTGCGCACCTGTGTGAGTAGTTGGAGTTTGCCATTTAGTGGTTACAACAATTTTTGCCTCATCCACCTCAAGTCTCTGTGATGGAACAACATAGCCAAGAAACAAGACTCATTTGGTTCAAAGGACACACTCTTCGAGGTTACCAAACAAACGTGCATCTATCAAAACAACAAAAACAATACGTAAATGATCAAGATGTTCGTCATATGACTTGCTGTAAATGAGGTTATCATCGAAGTAAACCACCATAAATTTTCTAAAAAAAAAAACTTGCACCAGAGGAATTCGTCAATAGGGCATCGGCAATATGAGTGTCGGTTGCTTAAGGAAACCGACACCCTTATCCTAAAAGCATCGGTAAACCGACGCACTTAGCCGATGAAATAGTTCAGACGCCTTTAACCTGTAAATGCATCGGGGCGGACGCATTTAACCGTTATGTGCATCGGTTTCCCGGGGCCGACACTCTTTGAGTTAAATGCGTCGGCCAGAGGAACCGACACATTTACTGCACTTATGAGCGTCGATTCCATCACACCGACACACTTACAGCGACACATGGCAAGCGTACCTAGCGCCACTTTGAGCGTCGGTGCAGCCGAAACCGACACTCTTACTACACTTAAGTGCGTTTGTGAGGGAGACCGACGCATTTACGTCGCCACGTGGGAAGCGTACAAAAGGCGACTATGGGCATCGTTTTACCCAAATCCGACGCACATAACATATGTTTTTTTAAAAAAACAGCTTATTTTCTCTCCCTCCCCGGCTGGGGAGCCTCCATTATACAGCCACAACAGTACACAATTATACAGCCACAATAGATACACTCACAACCACATTCACAAACAGTTCAAACACAGCAGTGTACACAAGTTTTCAAACGTTTCAAACACAAGCACAACAGTACGAAAATGAGTAATCGAAATTCAAACGTCGTCGTGGGAGCCTCCACTTGCACGTACTGCGCTCCCGTCTCCTCCACTCGCACCTCCGTCATTGATGTTAAGGAAAGCATCGCAACCTTAAGGTGTTCCATGATGAGAACCCTGCGATAAATAAATAAATGAGAAACTTAATAACATAACATGTTAACTTTGTTTATATTAATAACATAACTTAATAAAAGAGAAGCATGTTGGTTTCAACTAAAACATATCAAAGCTCTCTCATTTCCTCTCACTTTCCCTATCTCCTTCGCCCTCACTCACTCTCCCACTCTCTATATCTCTTCCCTTCTCCCTCTATCTCTTTCTCTCTAGCTCCCTTTCTATCTATCTCTTCTTTTCTCTCTGTCTATCTCTCGCTTTCTTCCTCTATGTATTTCTCTCCCTCTCTATCTATCACTTCTTTTCTCTATCTATCTCCCCCTCTCTCTCTATGTCTTCCTGTCCCTCTCTATCTATCTTTTCCTCTCACGCTCTCTCACTTGTTCCCTCTTTCAATTAATCTCTCCGCTAAGTATTTCCCTTTTATGTGCTAATTATTATGTGTTGTTATAATGAAAATATTGTAACAAGTATACAAGTCATGCATACCGCCGCGTCTCCATCTTGTGGTGGGTGAGTCTGCACCGGAGGGAAAGGCATTGGTGGTAAATAATTAGAATCATTTTGAAATCTAATAAATTGATCAAATGCAAAAATTACAGTTTACCTGGATTATTTTGCTGCAATCCAGAAGCCAACAGTGACATGAATCCGTAAGGTTGTGGAACACACGGTTGACAACTCTTGGAACCCTGCAACACAAATGGTTACGATATTGCATTATATAACCCGAGTCAATAAGATAATCAATTTTACCAGTGAGGAGGAGCTACTCTGTAGTGCTGGCTACATTGGACGAGGCATCATGTCGAGGTAAGGTTGGTGCGGTGGATTAAACTGAGAACTAGAGCTACCTTGACCCATGAACTGCATCAAGTAAATTAGTTGTGATATCTTGAGTACAAATTTTTGTAAATCGAGTAATAGTTTCAAATAAGAAAATTACATGTTACCTGAGACATATATAAATAATGTATCTGTTGCTGTAGTATCTGTATATGTTGTTGTTGTTATTGCAGTAGCATATGTGTCTGTTGCTGTTGTTGTTGCATATCCTCGTTTGTGCATCTCAATTCTTCTTGTAATTCAACCTTTGTAGAAGATTGAAATCGACTACCACCAACATTGGACGACCGTCGTTTAGCATAAGCCTCAGGCTCTACATACCTGTCGCCCAACAAAAGTCTACAAAAAATATAAGTGTGAAGAATCGACATTTATTAACATACAAATCATCATTATATTTACACATACTTCCCATGCGGTAGACCTTCGACGGTATCGCATGCCGTAGTGACATCCAACAGCTCTCTCAAATAGTCTGAATTAGGTCCATGGTTCTTTTTAAAACACTTAACATACTTTTGATGTGATACATTTAGTCAAATTAAAAATGTAATACAAAATAAATTGAGTTGATGGATAAAAGCAACAGAGAATCAACATACGTACCAAATTCTATGTTGATGCCTCATCACACAACACCTCCGTGCGATTCGGGTCTGGACATTTGTGCCCCTTAAGATAAACCTCGAAAAACACAGGAGGCGTACCAGTTCCAGTTGTCTGCAATATCAAAATTAAACAATTTAATCAATACAATTAATTGAAGCAATCTAAGTATGAATGTAAGAATTCATACCATCCTTTGTTCCATCTGAACATAACTATCCGGCCCAAAGAGGTGCTTTCTTGGCTTGCTCTTCCTGTTTCTTTTGTGTCTATCAGAAATATTTCTGAACTCGGGTGAACTCCAATACCCGCATAACCACTCCCAAGCCTCCATATTCGCACAAATCCAATTCACATGACTCTTCAAGTACTCCTCTGTAGTGAGGTGAATTTTGGCTGCTTCTTTGTTTGTCATGGGCTGTAACGTCACCGTCTTGTAGTAGACGGTCACAACTTTGATCCGTGCCTTAGAGAAGGAGTCCTTGATACGTCTTTTTGCGGCATTATCAAAAACCGAACAAGCATATGCTTGACTCACACCCTCCTCCAAACGAAACATACCCTGCACACAAGTAACAATTAATGTCAAAAAATTAGATGCAATGTAATAGAAACAATCAAAACAAACATACCCATAAGATCTCCCAAACTCTATCCTGACATGTACCCGAATCACCATACTCTTGAAGCGCATAGTGATCCCAATAATGCGCTCCAATCCTTTGACCATCCACTAAAACCATCCCGAGATAGCAAAACTAGACGACGTTTCCCAACTCGGTGTTAATAACTCGTCGATGTCCCTTTCCACTCCAAGCAAGCTTGACCCAACACCTAGTACCCTTCGGCCTTATAATCGTCCGCTCGTCCATGCTTTTACTTACACCACATAAAAGGTGCCTCCACAACCTGTAAATAAAAAGTACATAAAATTAGTTAATTGAAATGATATAATGAACTTATTAATTAATTAGAAATAATACCTAAAGGGGCATTGATCGGGGTGTCCTAACTGAACTCCAAAGTGTACACACCATCTGAACTGCATCCATCATACATCACCTTACGGTCGTCACCCTTTTTCTGTCTTATATCTATTCACACTAACAAGTCACACATATTTAGAAACTACTTCCTAAACATGCTCACATATACATACAAGTTAAATTACCTATTCATATAAGTTTAATTTAAAAACTATTAATGATGCTCACATATTTAGAAACTATTATTCATGATCACACATATAAGTTAAACATGTAAATTTGCATATAATTTGAGAATTAACTATTAATTAATCTTACATAACCACATTAGCAATGAATTAAGCTTACACATAGAACATTGCATATACAAAATCCTGCACAAAACAAAGATCACACATAAAGCTCAAATATACGACTTCAACTGTAAAATTTTTACCTTTTACAAGTATGAAACAGGGGGCTGGAGGGAACGCCATGGAGGGGCCAATGGGGGTGCTGGATGGGGGGGGGGGGGGCGCAGATGTGGAACTGAGGGGGGCTGGAAGGGGGTGCAAGATGGGCCAGACGGGGGCTCCAGACAGCGGGACCGGAGCACCGACGGGGTGCCGAGGAGGGGCGGACAGGGTGCCAAGGGGTGCCGAACGGGGGACGCCGAGGGGTCCGGACGGCTATGCCGAAGGGGACACCGACGGGAGGCGGACGGGCGCGCCGGCCAGATGGACGATGGCGGTGGGCTGGCGGCGCGCACGGCTAGGAGCGACCGGGCGGGCACGCGGTTAGGTTTACATGTGGGGGCTCGGTTAAGAGTGTCAGTTTCGGCTTGGTCGACGCTCTTAGAGTCTGGGCAGGTCGAGCCCATGTTAGAAGCGTCGTTGGAACCGACGAATATAATAAAAGCGTCAGTTTAGCCGACGCATTTAAGTTATCGCTATGGGTTTCTCTAAACCGACACCCTTAGTCCATTTATATGTGTCGGGGACGATGCCTCAAATTAGACCTACATCTTATTCCTCTTTTCTTGTAGAGAAGTAAAACCTCATTTATTAATCGCATAAAAGTGCTAGGTGCATTAGTTAAACCAAAAGGCATGACTAACCACTCATTAATTCCAAACATGGTTTTAAATGCAGTTTTCCATTCATCTCCTAGTGCCATTCTAATTTCGTGATAACCACTACGCAAGTCAATTTTTGTGAAAATCATAGCACCACTCAATTTTTCAAGCATGTCATCTAACTGAGGAATAGGATATCGATATCTATTGGTGATGTTATTAATCGCTCGACAATCAACACACGTGCGCCAACTACCATCTTTCTTAGAAACCAAAAGAACAGAAATAGAACAAGTGCTAAGGTTTTCATAAATGTACCCGCAGTGCAAAAGATCTTGGACTTGTTGCTGAATTTCTCGTCTTTTCCGGATTCGCAGTGTACGCCGCACGATTTGGTAAACTTGCTCCAAGAAGCAAGTCGATCTTGTGTTCAGTTCCCATCATGGGTGGTAAACCAGGGGTATCTTGGGGGAATCACATCTGCAATTTCCTGCATAAGGTTAGCAACGGTAGGGGGCAACACAATAGAAAATTCATGAAATTAAAACATAGCTTCTTTGCATATTAAAGCATAACTCATCCCTTTAGCATCAAATAAATCAGCAAGGTCTAATTTAGTTGTGAGCAACAAAGATGATTTTAACTTAATGACTTTCTATTTTTCAGATTCTAGTGTTGTTGCCTAATGATCACGAATTTTACTCTTCTCAAAATGCACAATTTCAGTAGGAGTCGTGGGAAGAAAAGTGATTTTCTTTCCTTTACGCATGAGAGTATATTTATTAGTTTTACCATGATGAATAACATCTGTATAAAATTCCGAAAGAGGCCACAACAAAATGGAACAAGCATCCATAGGTACGACATCAAAGTTAGCAAAATTATTGTAAGAACCAATCAAAGAATGTATTCTTCATGTTTGTGTTACCTGAACCTTACCAATGTTGTTTAACCATTGAATGTGGTATATATGAGAGTGTGCTCCTGTTGCCAACCCAAGTTTCTTGATGACGCCCGTGATCACCAAGTTTTTGCGGCTGCCTCCATCAATTATAGTGTGTACACAGCAGTCCTTGACGACGAGAAACATCTGAAAGAGATTGTGTCAATGTAGCTTGTCGTCTGCCTCCACTTTCGAGCTCAAAACATGCTGCACATTGATGCTGCTATGTAGGATCGAAGAGCACATGAAAAGCTATCAGAGGGCGGTGAATAGTAGATTTAAAATTTTTTATGCGGAAGCAACAAAAACCCATCGGTAGAAAATCAATCTAATAAAGAAATTGTGTGTGCTTCTGATTTAAACATGTTTAACAGTTAGAAAGTAGTAGAGATTGTATAAATTATGTCACAAAGACACCACAACAAGAATCACATGAAGCCATTGAGTAAAACTAATGTTATGTCCAAAATACTAGAAAATGGTATGTATGTTCTAGCAGAAGAAAAGCGGATCTTATGATGTTGCAAAGAAACTCATGTCACCCAATGACCATAAAACCAATGACCGTGAACCTTTCAAAGATAATAGCGCATCAAGTTATAAAGACGATGCAAAAAGAATCATGTCAATTGGATCTGTAAAACACGAGTTATGATCAAAACATTAAAGTAATGTTAGGCTTTGCAGAAACTCGACGAGACAGACTTGACGGAAACAAGTCACACAAACAAGGCACAAAAGCTCTTCTAAACTACTCTCTCCGTTCCGGAAAGTTTGTCGCTTTGTAGTTCAAAAATGAATTACAAATCGACAAACTTTTCAGAACAGAGGGAGTATGAATTTTATTCACTGAAAACAAAAGAACATCCACAAATCATACTCACCACGAGCCCTAGCCGTGTCTCCTATATAACCACCACTAAGGCAACTCTAATCAAACTAGAACTTTCTACTCCTACTTGGATTCAACCTAATTATTCTATAACTGCTCAAGACTCTTCCATATGCCGATAGAAGCAATTTTATGACTTCCAATCATCGTAGAAATGTCCCACATATTACTAAAACAACTCAACTTTGTGCCCAACATGAAATCTAACCTAATCCATCTTGAAACATTCCATAAACGAACCATAACCGCCTCAGCCTCAGCCATGGTGCACAATTCAGTCGGTTTGACCATTCCGGCCATATCTTCACGTACATATCTATTCACCATGCCTTGGAACAATTTTGCCACGTCCATGCACCCCTTGCACACGTGCAAAAACTTTTCCCAAATGTTCACCATACCTTCATATGAATTATTCTTGACCAAACATGTTGCATGACATCCCGATCAACTCAACCACAATTCCTCCCACACTTTGTTGTTGAACCTCATCTTATCACTAAGACTAACTAATAGATCACCATCACCAGCTATGTCTTGACCTTAAGCAACACCTCTACATGAACAAACAAGCAACTTTTTCGAGCACGAGTCCTCGACTTGATTCACATTAGTCTAAAAACCACAACATCTTATGCGAGCACCCCATATAATCATATTGCAAAACATATCAAGATAACATCCACCATAATCAACCAAAATAGATCAAAAACTTAGTAAGTGAATACTAAGAAAACTTCCCATAATCTAAAAAAGAAAGTTTGAAACATTGCAAGTGAAATACAAAGCAGCTGAATTATAACAGTAAGATCAAACAGTCTGAAATGCTCTGTGCAGTAACAGTTACTTCTAATATGCATCAAATAAGTTCGGTCAGTTCAAACTAAATAAAAAGTAACTGTTACTCCCATACACATTGAAAAGTTCGGACAGTCTAAACTAATTTAAGGTAATTGTTACTCTCAATACATAGTGAAAAGTTAAGACAACGCAAAGTGTGTTGTTCATTACAAATTGAACGTAATTGTTACATTCAAATATACATTTGAAAGGATCGGACATTTCGAGCTTGGTTTTTCGGGTATATTCAAAACTCTAAAATGAAACTCTCATTTTAACATAATTGCCAATGTATTCAGCACCTAGGTCTCACGTCCTATAATTCTTCATCGTTGTTGCACCAAGTACCTCTTCATCGGAGCTATAATGGTTGTCATGTGGTCATGCAACATTAGTAGCAAGAGAATATTCATCTTCAAAATTTAAAGTACTATCATACCCGCCATCATTGCGTGCTAAATATGCTCATTTTCTCGGGCAATCTTTCATCATGTGACCAAGTCTCTGGCAATGGTGACACTTAATGTCGAAGTGTGACTCGTAGGAGGTGTGGAAGACATAGGCTTTAATAATGTCATCTCGTTGCCCTCCGGCACGCGAGAAGGTGTAGTGGCTGCACAAAAACTCAAACATGGTGCTGTTTTGGGTTGTGTAGATGTCAAACATTGCGTGAAGGTTCTTCTCGTGCATTGTTGTTGCTCTTGTTGACGGCCTTGCAATTCTTTTTCGACCGACATGGCAAGATGAACAGTTTTATATTCCTTGTAATAAAAAATGTCCTGAATTTCATGGCTCAGCCCCCATAGAGATGAGCTATTTTATCATCCATGTTCTCTACTAGCCCGCATCACAACATATCATTTTGTAACTCTTGATAATACAACTCTAGGAACATGTTACCTTGGTATAAGCGCTGCATTTTTTGTGAAGGTCCCGCTGAAAACAAGGAGAAACAAATCAAAATGTGTATCTTTCTTTAATCTATCCCATGTTGGAGTATCAATTCTATTTTAACAAGTTCATTCCACCATATGATAGCAAAATCCTTAAATTCACTAGTGGCTTGACAAACTCTATGTTGTTTAGGAATAAGATGATAATTAAATTTTTGTTCTACTGTCATGTCCCAATCAAGATATGCCTCAGCATCATAAGCACCAGAAAAACAAGGTATATTAAATTTAATTTTAGCAAAAGCATCATCAGGTGGAGAATATAAATGTTATGACGATTATTACCTCACATACCTCGATGATAAAGAGGTAGTTGTGGCTGAATGTTATGATCTTTCATATCATCATAAGAATTGTCTTTACATCCTTCAATGGGAGGCAGCTGAGCCTCAAGAGTATCCATTCGAAGAGCAAGGTCATCAGGTTGGCGAGTCGCGTTCGCCAATGAATCCTCCGTTGATGTGTTGCTTTTTATGAACACATCTGCTATATCTCTTATCATGTCATGTAAGGCAACATTTTCATCAACATTATCTGCTACTATCATTAGTAGTAAACAAAAAACAACAAGAATATGTTATCCTTATCAACTACAAATGATAGTGGCAATGTGAAAGGTGGAAGGAAATAATCTCTCTCGCTCAAGCATCTTACCACGCTCTTACAAGATTCTTACTGACGCAGCAGGTGGTGTGGACACTAATATGAACCAGTGAAGCGTGAAGCGATTGCAAAGGTACATGTTTCGCTCAAGAGAAAAGTGGAGCTTGCATGGCAGAATATGGTGGCTAAAGAGCATAAATCATTAATAGCTAAACAGAGTTGAATGAGTATTGAACGTAGGAAATTGTTGTTGGTTAACCAAGTGTTCTAGGCCTAGTACAACACAAGAAAGTAGCAAGGTAAAAGAAAGATAAAATGATATAACCAACAATCACAGCACAAGTGGTATAGGCCAATTGCTTTAATATGCATGCTCTTTACTATTTTTTGATATTTTTTGTTTACTCAAGAGAACGAAAATAGGAAGCACGCAAATTTGCAGCTCAATTGGATGTAATATGTGGCCAATAGAAAATCAGAAACATTCTTTAAAATTTGTAAAGAAACTTCGAAGACTAGATAGCCTATCCATTTTTTTTTGTTTAAAATAGAAGCCATATACTTTTGTCTTTGCTAGTTGGTCAAATTTATTTGTTGCTATATTGGAAGAGATACCCTTTATGTCATTCTTTGTAAAATAAATTTTTATCAATAAATAAATTTACAACTGTAAGTTCCAACAGTTGTGATGTTGCTATTGTTATTGAATGCGGTTATTTACATATTTAAGTATCACCGTGAAATAAATGATTGTTATGTTGATTGTTTTAAGTTATTTTCATATTCCACAAAAATTCAAAAAATCCTCAGCCAGCCATTGGTCGTGAACTACTCTACCACCTGAGCAGTGGTATGGTTTTATTACAGGAGCAATTAATTTTATTAATATGTAGACCAATGCTACCATGGTATGTCAGCGTGGTGAAACTTTAGTTCGCCTGGTTGCCATGAGGGGGGCGGCACACTTGGCCTTTTTTCTTTGTCTTGGGCTGGCCCGTTGCGCTTGTACGTACCACATGCGTCTGTGTATAGGGTCTATGTAGGCAAAAGGTGTGCCGATTTAGATTTTTGTTGTAATATTGAGCAATATTCTGCAACCAATGATCAGATCACAACAACAATAAATATTTGTTGCGATACAATGCTTAACTACAGCAAAATATACTCTTGTATCCAAACTATTTTTCTATGGCAATACAACATTTTTTAATGCATCGATTTTTTTTGCAATATAGAGCAATATTTTGCAACAAACCATACGACTATGGCGACAAAAGATATTTGTGGCAATACAGTTACCTAAATAGCAACCATTTTGATTTTTGTGGCAATAATAATAATCACATCATGCAACAAAAAGAAACTTGTAGCAATACTGACAACCATATTGCAACCACTTTATAAATAGTGGCAAATACATCCACCTCTTGCATTAAAAGTCAGTATAATCACAACAGAAGATATTGTGGTACTGCTGTCCACATACCACAACTATTTATGAAAATGGTGGCTATAACACATAATTATCGCAACAAAGTTTGTCTTGTTGCAATGCAATGCATTGCAATAGATCGAGTTTTTAGTAGTGACAACAGCAGATTTTGATAAGATGATTTCCTCCTGCTTGCCGAAGAAGATCACTTGGATGGACCTATTTCTTAGAGATAGATGTATCCGATTGAGAGGTACCTTTGTACATTGAAGAGGTATTGTCGGCATTTCAGAAACCGACTAGTAAATTTTTATTGCATCACATTCGTCTTCGTATGGCAAGCTGCAAACAGCCAGAGATTTATCCTGTTTCGGACAAAAAAGACCATACGTCCAAAGGGAGTCTTCCATGATCTTTGTTAGCTCAAAAGGCGAGAGAACAAATTACAAGTAGGCCTTGCTCGAGGTTATGAACTCTAAGAATGTAAGAACTTCTACGAAAATAGTTCATAAGCGTAAACGCACACGTGCGTACGAAATGTAAGGCACGAACGCACGTGCATCAAAGGAAAATGATGCAAGTGCGTCGAAGTAAAAAGGGTGCAAGAGCATCAAAGGAAAAATGCGTAAGGAAATGTGTATATCAACCGCGGATACATAGTGAATTCGCCCCCTCGTGGAAGGCCTTGGGGGTCCTTTTATAAGGGGGCGAGGCGGCCCTATCTATCCGACATTCCTTATAGTGGGACCAATTTTACATGTTCGTTCTATGCATCCAGTCTATCTAGGGAACAGAAGCTTCAATCCTGGCTTCTTCTTGGTCTCCAAGGCACCGTCTTTGGGCGAGGTTACCGCCCATCTGATGATGGATAGGACGGATGGTAGGCTTATTATGCAATGGGTCACATCGTGGGTTCGTCTCCCTACCAAAGTTACTGCATCCACCATCTGTCATAAATGCCCCCAACTTCCCGCCTCTTCCGGGCTCGAGCACGGGAGGAATCATTCGCCCGACCTTTCGGTCGATACATGGGCATGCTAGATACCCTGACCTCAAACTGTTGGTCCATTGGTGGCAGGCCACTCCTTGAACAGAGGGTAGCTTCAGCTCATAGCTGCGTAGTGGTCACATACCGTTGAGTCCCGTATATTTGGTACCCAGGTACTAAACTCCATCAGTGGCCCCCAAGCCTTCGGCCGAGTCTTCGTGTGGTTGATTGTAGGTTGAATCATGCACGCACGTCGGGGACCCCGAAAAACAAGAGCTCAAAAATGTGTTAGTATCAATTCAATTACACGCCTGACCACTAGTGGCCCAAACTAATTCATAAGGGGCGCAAGTGCCCTATTGTCGTTAGCCGAGATCGCGTGGCCGACCTAGAACCTCCTGCGAGGTCAGGTTGTTAGCCGCAAGTTTGTTTGCACCCCGTCGATGAGTCATTCATTTGCTCAAAGTGGTAAGCTGACCAGGAAGCTCCCACAGTAGGGTCTAAATCCCGTGCTCGGTGATTTATCTAACGGGTAATCAAGATAAAACCCGACCAAGCCAATTATTTTGAAGTGACCAAACACATCCACCGTTGTTCGTTAGTCATGGCAGTGCATCGAGACACGAATGCTCATATTTCATAAATTCGCTGGGGGACATCTACATAGTTCCCTGGTTCACCAAGGGACCCGAGTAGTTCAGGAATCAACCCATTTCTAGGACACTATGGAGTCACGAAGCTAAGACCTAGAAAAGAATAGTTAGAGATTTCGGGGGAACAACAGCATGAGTACGCACAACCGTTGGCTATCTCATGTCATCCATCCTTCACTCTTGTTCATTCCGGGTAGCAACACTATGACCTGTCAAACATGTGGGCACCCTGAACTACACATGCCCCAAAAGTGAGCCGAAAAATTTACCTACTTATCTGGGCCCGCTTGTCGATAAGTGTCGCAGCCCACGAGCGCAAGGGGGAGATGCAAGGATGCCGTATGACTTGGACTTGATGCCGATGAATGTGGCCTGGAGCGGGGGTGAATATGTGGGTGAATAGGCCACAGGCGCAAGGCTTGAAACACATAGCAAAACTGTCAAAAACCAACAAGGCTGGACTAGTTTGGTGTTAGTCAGCACATCGATCGAATTCAGATCTTTTTTATATTTTCTTTGAATCTCTCATAGGGGAATATCCTAACAACTTTAGCGATTGCTTAGGATGAGTAATTTGCACGTGGAATACAAAATTAACACAAGTTGCAACTGTGATCAATTCTATGCCCTAGATAGTGATGATAATGAAAAGTATGAATCAGGAACACACGAGACAAGCAATTTTTACCGAGTTTCAATCCAACACAAGGGATCTACTTCCTAGTTGAGGAGATCACACAGAGTCGGGTCATCACATAGCCTTCCCTCACCAAGTCACCACGAAGGCCGACTTGGTTCTCACTATCACAAAGGGTAATCACCGAGTTTTGGGGCATTCTCACAAGTTGAGGAATCCCACAAGATTACAATCAAAAAGTGAGATAAACATACTCGAATAATTACACAATAATAAATTGGAGTGTGTGAGAAATCAAACCCATGACTCAATGTCAATGAGATCGTCACTCTCCCTTTCCCAATTCCCAACTCCCAAAGATTTGACACTTAGGGCCTTAGAATGTGTGAAGGGGAGTGTTTTTGTGCTCTTGGATGCAGTGGCGGTGCTATAGTTCATGGTTATTATGTTTTGGGTCGTGGATCACTTAATTATAGTCATTCGAAAAAGTTACCGTTAGGGATCCTGACAGCCTGACTATTTCGCTATGAGGTACGGGACTAGCCTGGTGTGCTAAGTGATTTATGTGTGGAGACCCTAATTTATGTGATTGATACCGAATTAGATCACATAGGACTGGACTAGTCCTTTTTGTCCTAAGAAGAAATCGGACTAGTCCTTCCAAAAACTGGAGCAGACCTTATCTGGACCAGTGAGAAAACTGACTAGTCCTCTCAAAAAACAAACTAGTCCTCTTTTCCCGTGCAGAGAGAAAACGGACTAGTCCTTTCAAGGATCGCACTAGTCTTTTCTTCCTGTTTCATGAATTATGTTTTAGCCCTTAATCTATCCGCAACGACTTGAGCGCTTGGGGTGTGTCTCTCACACACACCCTATACATTTAGGACTACTTTTTGCATCTTTTCATCAATTGTGCTCTTCCCTTTCTTGATTCTCATTTCTTCACCTTTTTGCACCTTTTCTTCACTTGTGCTCTTCCATTTCTAGATTCTCATTTTCACCTTTTTGCACCTTTAGTTCCATGCTCTGAAAACTGCTCTCATCTCAACGAATTTTATTAGGAACTCACTTGTTTGTCATCTACCATCGAAAAAACACAAGGGTTTGCATAGATGCACTTTCAACCGGTTATGAGGAGGCTGCTGCTAGGAAAAATCTAGACCTGCCAGTATCCGATGATTTCACGTTCAAAAAACCCCCGAAGCGGCGCAGGTTACGAGCCGCCAGAGGCATGTGTAACATGCTCTGGTGCTCCACTCCACGCGCCTCCGACAGTGTGTGTCTGACAATACAAGCCGCCTTAACGCCAATGTCCGCTGCACGCACATCTCCTTGCACTCACATACTATAACCTCCCCGCCGACCGCTATAAAAAGGCCCCAACGTATATGCTAGCCTCGTCCTCCTTACCCATCTTATCCAAATCTTGTGCCCCCTCCTCTTCTTCTGCGAAGCTTCGGAGAGTTAATTTTTAGGTAAGACAAAGAGAAAGAGTTTAGGATAACCCTCATTCTCCTTTCTTGAGATGTCATTGTGGTTGAAGATAGCGGCTGCAAAGAAGGCCAGCATGAGCGTAGAGTATGATTCATAGCCGTCCGCGTCTCCTGTCATCGAAGCTCAATGTGTGGTCGTTAATGCACTATCATCGCGGCCCGCGACCGGGGTTGGGAACCCATCCTAGGGCCAAGGACTTCTCCACCATCCCGTTCCTCCATGTTGGTGTTTTTGCTGATCTGTACATCCCCTATTGTGTTTCTTTTTCTCTTGGTGACCATCTTTTCTATCTTAAGGAGTATCGCCCTTATGTGATGGCTCTAGCGAGAGATCGGGGACCAGCAGCCTGTTTGTTGGGATGGGTACCTCTGAGTGCGGCGATGTCCCTGTCTCGACAAGAGGAGATGTCATTGTTATCGGCGGTGGCTTCTGCGGCTACTCCTACTATCTCTAGTGGCGGCCCTGGTGGCATGTATCATCCGAAGGCTGGCTAGGCTGCCCCATCGGGCCCGTCAGAATGGCCACCGGTCGATGAGTTGACCATGTGAGCGACGACCCCCAGGGCTGTTGGGTCCTTCTGAGGCAGGAGCGAGCTCAGGGCATCGCCCCATCATCGCGGCCTAGGGCGAGGCCCCAGGCATCGGACGCATCGACAGTCCTTGGGCTCCGCCTACTACGAATCTGAACATCTCTGGGCAGGCGGAGCCGAGGTGCTCGCTCCGTGGGAGTGCGTCTGTCGAAGTGTAGCCCGCAGAGATTCTTTGATCGTGAGGGTTTAGTCCTTTATCGAGGAATTGCACATATGAGAGTGTGAGACTATGGTTTTTACGTGGTTCACGCCGCAAGAGCGTAACACCCTACTCCACAGTGAGATTGTCTTGCAAGTCTTTGTGTATGTGTGAATGCGTAGATTGGGGATACCTTGTAATGATGGTGGTTGGTCCCTTTATTAGCCAAGGCCAGATGCCTTACAAGTGGGGTCTGTGTAACACCCTCATTTTTCATGCATCATGCATTGCATAAGTTCATATACATGTTTAATATTAATCCACATAAAAAGGAACGGGTTTAAAATGATTTAGAAGCAAAACCGCACTTAGAATTGCTGAGAAGTGCGGACTAGTCCGTTTTTGGTGTCGTGGTACATGCATTGAAGATTTGGAGACACTACATCCTTGTACATAGGCGTGAATTTATACGGATCACAAGAGTTTAAAGTATATTTTCACACAATCGGATTTGAATTTGAGGCAACGAAGATGGTTGGAGCTCATCAAGGATTCTGATGTGGGGATCAACTACCATCCAGGAAAAGCCAATGACGTGGACGATGCCTTGAGTAGGAAAGGAGTAAGCCATCAACTTACTATTGAGGAGTTGCCATCCGAATTATGTAAGGAGTTTGAACGGTTGAATCCTGGATTTGTGAATGAGATGGGAATAATGGAGTTAAACCTGACCTTAGAGCAAGAAATTCGAGAAGGTCAAACAAAGGATGGGAAAATCCAAGAGATCAAGGAAAGGACCCAAGAGGGAAGAGAGTTCAGGTTTGATGAGGATGACCATGGTACCTTATGTCTTGGAAAAATGATTGTCGTGCCTAATGTGAGCATATTCGGGAGACAATACTAAAAGAGGCACATGACTCGCAATACTCAATTCATCCCGGTTGTACAAGGACTTGAAGACATGTTATTGGTGGGCTAGCATGAAAAAGGACATAGCCGAATATGTAGCTTTGTGTGATGTGTGCCAGCGAGTCAAAGTTGAACATCAAAAGCCAGCTGGATTATTGCAGCCATTGAAGATTACAAAATGGAAGTGGGAAGAAATCGGCATGGACTTTCTAGTTGGTTTACAACGTACCCAACCCGATTATGACTCCATATGGGTTATTGTGGATCGATTGACCAAATCGGCTCATTTTATTCTTGTCAAGACCACCTATACCACCGCGAATCTGGCAGAGTTGTATATGGAGCATATTGTGTGCCAACATGGGGTACCAAAGAAGATAGTGCCCAATAGAAGTTCTCAATTCACCTCGAGGTTCTAGGAGAAACTACATGAAGCTATGGGGACATGGTTGAATTTCAGCTCAACATATCACCCGCAAACCGAGAGACAAACCGAGAGGACAAATCAGATTTTGGAGGATATGTTAAGAGCTTGTGCTTTGAAGCATGTAAGAAGATGGGACAAAAGCTTGCCGTATGCGTAATTCTCATATAACAATATTTTCCAAGCGAGTTTGAAGATTTCACCGTATGAAGCACTATATGGAAGGAAGTGTAGGACCCCCTTGTTTTGGAATGACATAGGGGAGAACCAAGTATTTGGACCTGAGATGTTGCAAGAAGCTGAAAAACAAGTTCAGATTATACAAGAGAACATGAGGGCTACTCACTCAAGGCAAAAAGGATATGTGGACAATAGGAGAAGAAAACTAGCCTTTGAAGTGGGAGACTTCGTATATCTCAAAGTATCACCAATGCGAGGTCATAAAAGGTTTAATATCAAGGGCAAGCTAGCACCTCGATACAATGGGCCAATCAAGATTTTGGACAAAAGAGGAGAAGTAGCATACAAGTTTGAGATGCCGGCTCATCTCTCATATGTCCATTATGTGTTTCATGTTTCACGGCTCAAGAAGTGTTTAAGGGTACCAGAAGAATAAGTGCCAATGGAAGAATTGGAACTAGAGGCGGATTTGACTTTCGCCGAGCAACCGGTCAAAATCTTGGAAACCAATGAGAGGGTCACAATAAACAAAATTTTTACATGGTGTAAAGTTCAATGGAAGCATCACACAGAATGAGAGGCAACTTGGGAGTTGGAAGATTACCTCAAGAAGGAATTTCTCAATCTCATTCCTTCTATGTCGAATCCCGAGGGCGAGATATATCTTAAGGGGGGGGGGGGCGGGGGTAGGTTTGTAACACCCTCATTTTCATACATAATGTATTGCATAAGTTCAGATACATGTTTAATATTGATCCACATAAAAAGGAAATAGTTTATAATATATTAGAAGCAAAACCGCACTTAGATGTTCTGAGAAATGTGGACTAGTCCGTTTTTGGTGCGGGCTAGTCCGATTTCTCTCTGACCCGCTTCAGACATGTACATTTTTGCAGCGGACTAGTCCGTTTTTTTCTCTGTACCGATTTTGGACTTGTCCGGTCCATTGCGGACTAGTCCGGCATTCTGATTCCTTGAAATTTTGCCAAGTCCCTGGATTTGTCTAGACTTGTCCGTGTTCCCCTCTGACTAAAATCGAACTTGCTTGGTTTTGGCCAGACTTGTCTTTTTTCCTCTCTGACTATGTTCGGACTTGTCCGATTTGGTCTGGACTTATCCGTTTTCCTCTCTGTTTAACATCGGACTAGTCCGACCTAGTGCGGACTTGTCTGGATGATCACAATTCCGAGTTGATCTTTTGTTCCATGAAATTTTTTGGGTATTACCTTAAGTGGGTCCCAGGTACATTGTGTCTAACCTTTTTGGAGCGCATGTGGGACCCCACACCAGCCTCCACCCACCCCAAAATTGACCTCCATCAAACCCTACACCTCCACCCCTATATAAACAACCCAACATCCCACCCTTTTACCTATTTGCCTCAATTGAAAGGCCACCAAATGCTAATTCGTGGGAGCCACTACCGACGGGAGATCCATCAGCAAGAAGAGGAAGGAGTTCATGAAGAAGGACCAAGCAATAAAGATCTTCATTGACTTTACGTTCTTCATCACCAATTCATCCACAACTCTCCATCATCAACCCTAGATCGTCAAGATCCAAGTGTTGCCTCCAAACTCTTGATCCTTGGAGTTATAAACACGTGGTACACCTTCTACTTCCTCTTTCCCACGTGAATTCAACCCTAATTCGCCAAATTCATGTCGATATAGAAAAAAAAACCCTAATTTGCTAGTTCTACGTAGGGCAGACTAGTCCGGCCCTGCAACGGACTTGTCCGGCCTCTAGATTCATGTAATGTTGAATTAATTCCAAATTGATGTAAATTAACTTGAAACCTGTATAATCTTATTAAGATCCATTGTAATTGATTAGTAAACATTAAAAGCAACTCATTAAGAAGTTTCACTTTGCATTTGCATTAATCATGCATGTCATGTCATATATTGAGTAACAAATTAGCATCTATTGATTGTAATTTCTGTTTTGTATGTTCGTTGTGTGAAATAGAAGGTGCTACGCTAGAGGGTGCTGTCGAGGATGTTCAGTACCAGAGCTTTGAAGTTCTTGACCCTAACCAAGCTCAAGAGCAAGGCAAGTTCCCTTGAACATATTGATCCTGTTTTCTTACAATTAATGTTTTGTTTTGAAAACTTCATTCTCGTGTCAATTTGATGGAAATTCCTATGATAGGAAGTTTACTAGCTTTGTTTAACCACTCTTGTCTCCTGAAATACAAGGTAAAGAGTCGGGAAGGGCTTTTTACCTTTGCTTCGCTTAATTATTCAGGATGGGAAAACATCTATACCATTTAATTATGCATTAATGAGATTATGGTTAATATGAACTGGTTAATGTGATATGGTAATGGGTGATCTAAGCAAGCCTGGTATGTGTATGGGTTGCTAGACATGGTGGTTGCTTGCTTTAGATCTAAGGTATGGGTTGCTAGACCGGTTCATGCGAGAATATGCCAGGACAACAGTGCCACCACGAGGCCAAGTACGGGTGCGCTGTAGCTGATTAATTAGGGTATTGCTAGTACTGCGTGGATCATTTGGCGCACCTGGGAAGTGGAGTCATATTGGGTTATTATGAGTGGTGGGACTTCCTGGGATCTGAGTGGCACAAGAGGGGGCCCTTGGTTGAAGATGTGCTTAGCTGGAAACATCGCCACTAGTGAAACCTCAGTGGGTCTGTACATGCTAGTAGTCCCTTTGTAAAGGCTATTTGTGATCTATTGGCCACACACTGATGATAGTGTGAGACGGCATAATAGAGGTTCTAGTCACCAAAAGGTGATGAAATCACGAACACATGGGTAAAGTGGTACAAACTCTGCAGAGTATTAAAACTATCATGATAGTCATGCTCCCGGTTAAGAGCACCATGATGACCTACATGATTAGTGAGAATTCTAATTGGGATGGTTTGGTACTGGTTATGGGATGGTATTATGGTTTATGGCAATGGATATGGTTAATGTTAATGAGAAATCTGGAATATGGATGATGGTAATGAAATATGGACTGGTATTATGATATCTACATGATTATAATGGGTTTACTTGACAAACATACAATATATTGTTTTTTAAATGTTTTAATGTACTTTTCAGCACTTTGCCTTTATTATATTCATCATTTGTATCAGCTACATGTCATACTTTCCCACACTTGTTGAGTACAACATGTACTCACCCTTGCAATTCCCCCACCAACAGTTGCACGTCAGGATTGGGAGTATCATGACGTTAATGATGAGTTCTAGGTGGTGTGCTTCCGTCAACTTTGCCTGTGGTGTAGCTTGGAACCGCGCTACGCTATATGCTTATTTTTCTTAGTTTGCTTGGTTGTTTAATTAGAATATTTCCTCTGCATTAGTCTCAGATTTGTCTTTAATAATCACTAGAGTTGTATCTTGAGGATATTCCGAATTCTATAATAAAAGTGCTAAATTAACTTATGCTGTGGTAATGATCTGTATATCGTTTGTGATGAACTTGTGTATGCATGTTAAACGTCCTCGACACACATATACTACACTTGGTTCATTTTCCAGAACCGGGTGTCATAGTCCGGTGCCCGAAAGGTGGTCCTGGGGCGATCTTATCCTAAACATCTATGGCTTTGCACATAAGCTTCCTCTGACCGCTGCTTGAAAACTCCCCGTCTTGCAACCCGAGTCATGATTGGCCCATGCGTAGTCGTTGATGATGGCAGAGAATGTCCCTTCTAGCTGTCCCTGTCACCATAATCTACCCACTTGGCGGAGTGGGTTAGGCCTGTGTCATCTTCAATGCTTGATTTAGACAAGGCGCGCTGCCCTCTTAACTCCCACAACCACCATCCAGAGCAAGTTGCAGGGTATGTGGCAGCTCGGAAGCTAGCCTCTACGGGGGAGGCTGGGTCCCGATCTGTGGACCACGTGGCAGCCCGGGAGCCTGTGACTTAGTAGAGTGGGGGATCCAGGGCCGTGGGACAAGTGGTGGAGACGAAGCCCGCCTTTACGGGAGTGGCCTATCTGGTTTCTGGAACCATGTGACAGCACCAGAGCCCTCTACCATGGGGAGCAAGATCCTGTCCTACTGGACACGTGGCCGCTTGGGAGCTCATCTCCAAGGCAGAGCTGGATTCTCGCTTGGGGTCCACCTGGATAGTCCAGACCCGTATCTGAGGTCGAGGAGTCTGGGCCTTCTGAAAACGTGGCGCCCTCGGACCCTGCCTTGGTAGGAAGGCAGGACTCCTTAGTGACTTTTGCTTGTGCGAGGGTACCCAGTATGCCAGGTACCGATAGTGGCTCTTGGGTCCACCCTGGGGGGAGGTGATGATGCCGAGGGTAAAGCCCTATCCCTGCTTTCCCGCACTATCTTTTGATTTTGTCTAGATGAGTCAAAGCGGTGTGCGCCTCTGTTATTGTGGGCACGTGTCCTTCTCTAGTTGAGGGCTCGCGGCGACGTAATCTTTGCTTGTTGCAGCTTCTTTATCGCGACGGTCCCCAATGCGGCTACTGCGCTTCTACTGCTTTCTCTTCTGCCTTTATGGGAACCACCAGATTGCCTTCTCAAATGGGAGTTCGCTCGAGCCAATCTCTGACAGGGGAACTAGCCTCCACCGTCGGGGATGCTGCGGGTGGAGCGGCGGGTTTCAGCCCTATGCGAATGGTGCACTCAATTGTCATTAGGGTGTTAAAAAGGAAACTTTTGTGAGCAAAGGTGGTTCCTCACTTACGCACAACCCAACGTTCATGCCTTCGTCTTCCTCCTTGAGCACCCATCCTTTCTCCACCTTCGAGGTTCTTGACTCCTCCTCCAATGGACTCAGCCTTGCCTCCTTCCCGCGTGGAGGACATAGCGTCCGTGAGGCGGCTATTTCGCTAGGAGGACAAGGAGTAAGGGAGAAAGAGATCATCTTCTTCAAGTTGTATTTGTACTCTGGGTTCATTCCCCCCATTTCCTCCTTCCTAGTGGCGCTCCTAGAGGTCCTAGGGCTTCAACTTCATCACCTGTCACCGAAATATCTGGTGGTGGCGGCGGTGTTCTTGCACTTTTGTGAGATGTTCATCGGGGTGTACCTGTTCATGCCGGTGTTCTGGCAGTTCTTCGTGTTGAGGTAGACCAGAAAGAAGAGCAAGACGAGCATCCTTGGCGCCTACTACTTCCACCATTGGGCCAATAGCCCCTTCAAGTACATCACCCCGCTCTCCTCAGCAAAATATGCCGACTGGAGGAGTGACTGGGTGATAGTACACATCGATGCCAATGATCGCATTGTCCTGCCCACCGACTGGCTGGCACTCAAGAAGAAAACCTTTGAGGAGCGCCCAGAGTTGGAGACGGCGTATACCCAGGTGACAGAGAGGATCCAATTCTTGGTGGATCATGGTTTGTCAGAGCTGATGGTGCAGGCGGACTTCATGCATCAATGCTTGGCCCCTCTCCAGCATCGTAACCACCCTACATGGCTATACTTCGGGCCAAAGGACGACACCAGACTAGTGCGGGAACGCGACACAGAGACGACCCCGCAAGAGGTGTTTGATACAATGTCCAAGGAATGCGACGACCCACTATCTTCCGACGTCTTCATCCTTCCACGATCTTGTCCGCCGCTTTGATCGGATCAGATCCTTTGGGTGAAAATCCTGAAGGAGATGTCGAACCTGGACACGCTTGGTCTTGCACCGCGGATGTTTTGCGATGCGGACTGTGGACTGGCCATCATAGACCCTCCACAAGAGTCAACACCTACTCCAGGCTCCGAAGCGTAAAGGGTGGACGACGCACTCTCCGACAATGGGAAAGGCAAGGTGTCGGTCCTCGACTCAGGAAAGGGAAAAGCACCGGTCCCTGACGTAGGTAAGGGAAAGTCATCGTTGATCGATGTTGTGAAGGAAAAACGCCCTTGGTCACCGCCGAGGGCACCGCCATGGGCGGTCCTGTAAAATCCCACATTTTCCTTCATATGAGGTTCAATTGTAAGTTGGTTATCAACCCTAATGGAGACCAATTATAACTATGATTATAAACTTGATCTCATCAAGTATTTTCTTCCACTCCTGCTTAAATTTTATTAACATGAGGAATGAACTTCACCAATAACCGTAGTTAAATTCTTTTGACATCTCCTCAAAGTTTGGGATTATTTGAATGGAGGATCCTAGGTCAAATTAATATGCAGTACTCAATATATATTCAAATTAATTACAAATTGAATATTCTACTGTATATTTGGCCCTATCAAAAATTTTCAATTCAGAGGTCATAAATTTTTTTCTATGGTTTACTAATATTCCAAATAGACTTCCTGCAAAGTTTCATAAATTATGAACTACATTAGCTATTTTATTTGAGATGCTTAGCAAATTCAGACCCTATTCGGAATACAAATTTTGATTGCTGTTCAACTTAATTGAGCATCAAAATTTGAACACACCCTCATGGTCAGCATAACTTGTTTGACTTATCCTAATAGTTTCAAAATTTTTGGAGCTCAGTTGCTATCTAAATCAGTGACACCATTGAATTTCATCCAAATTCAAATTCAAATTTGAAATTCAATTGAAACTTGCTCCAATTCGAAATCCAATTGCAAAATCAAATTCCTGATATTTATTTGAGCCTCCCCACAAAAATCTAGAATTTTTGGATCAAGTTTGGTAAGGGAATTGATGTTGCAGAGAAGGGGCATGGATAAGAGTAGTGGCACCCACCAGTCAGTGAAGCAAACTCGGTGCTGTTCTGCACGCCGTTTTTCCTGCGCTGCCCTGCTCGACACCGCACTGCATGCAAACCACCACCGAGATGCTCGTCTGCCTGCTTCATGGCGTGCCTTCTACTCCTCCTCGAGCTACAAAACACTCCCCCGGTCGAAGTGGACACACACCCACGCGCTCACCTCCATTTTCCCCTTTCCGCCGCTGCACCACATCGCCGCCGCAGTTCTTGACGCGCCGGCCAAAAGACGCAAGGAATCACGGTGCTTCCAATAGCAAAAGGTGGCTTAACTAGTTGCTCTTCCTTCTCAACTAGTCCTTTGCTCTTCCTTCTCAACCAGTCCTTTGCTTGATTCCCTGCTCATATGGGTGAAGCCGCTAGGGAACCTTCTGTTCCACGAGGACAGGCCACTTCAAGCACGTTTCCATCTCCTTCCATGAAGCAATAAGGCACGCAAAGGTACCTAGATGCTTCTTGTGATGTTTCATCCACTATCGTGGTTCCTAGCTCCCTTATCTCATGTTTCCCCGAAATCAAATCATATCGAGATCACTAGATTACCAGTTAAATTCCATTTCTACGTACGATTATTTGTCAATCCAATAAGGTATTGTCTCCTAGATCTCCCGACGCATCACCTCACCAAAATTGAAAGGAAGCATCGAGAGACGGGGTCGGATTTTGAGTTTTCATGGCCGTCGGTTGAAAAATCGTACTTCATCGTTGATCACAGCTTTGCCGACAATGTCACTCCATTCTAACCCCCAAATCATCCTCTTGGTGCTCCCAGGAACCTTCCTGACTTTTTCCTGAGCTTATTATGCCATTTCCGTGCATTTTTAACGAACGTCGAGACCCTAGCTCCGACGTCACCATCGCATCGCTGACATGATTGGACACCACCATCGGCTTGTGCGGTCGATTTTATGGTTGAGCGGTCAAGGCGAGGCCAAAAGGAGGTCAACGCACCTAAGTCTGGCGAAGCGCCGCCGTGGTTCCGGCGAGAGACGCTGCCGCGTCGGGAGGTAGACGAAGGTGCAGTTCCCACCTGTCAACGATGCCTCTCGTGTGAGATCAGTTGTGAACATGGATCCGGTGCGGCTACGCGAGAAAACCTCGTGGCTCCAGGTGTGGCTCCGTTCTGATTGGCCCGATTCAAATGATGTGGGATTGGCCCCTTTATTTGAAATTTCCAATAGGGAAATAAATCCAGATTCAATCCAAACTTAGAAAACCCATAACTTCCGGTAGAATTATCCAAAAATTCCCAAATAAATTTTGTTAGAACCAGCATGAAGAATAATGTCCAGTGGTGCAATTGGATTTGTATTGAAAACCATATAAATTTCTCTATAATTCAGATAACATAATGCTTAATGAATTCATTCCTACAGTTCCGTTAATTTGAAAATTTCCAATTTTGGTCAGAACACTATTTTTAGTACCCTTGTTCTCTAGTAAAAGTTTCAAGTTCTTTGGATTTAAAATACTGGGTTGATCAATATTCCAAATAAATATGTAGTTATAAATTGAGAAAAATGGAAGAATCAAATTTCAAAAGTTTACCCAAACTCGAAAAATCAGTTTCTCCCTGTAGGAAGCTCAGAAAATAGTGAATTTTTTTCCTAGAACCAATGGGACCCCCTCTACATGATACAACCCCTAGTTCTTTTAAGAGACCCCTGATGATAGGTCTCCGAAATTTCAACCAAAATCAAGAGCAGGTTATTGCTTACCATAATTTTTAAGAACAACAAACTTCCTTGATCATATCATGTTCTCTGGAAGAATCTTCTCTATAGTCTCTAGTATCTACAATAAAAGTACCAAAGCCAATTAAGACATTTTTCTTATTTTTATCCTAAGATATTCACACTACCTCAAGCATATTAATTATTTTCAAAGAAATTCATACCTAGTATATGCATATCATAAAGTAGCTGAAATCGATGAGCAGCCGGAAGCTTTGGAGGTCCAGCTGTCAGAAACTAATCTAGGCTCAGACTCGCATTCAGGCAAGCCACGGTTTGCATTTAAGTTCCTTACAATGTTTTGCAGTTTTTATTTCACCTTACATCTTCATATCATTGTGCATTACATTTAAGGTGTTTGACATCCAATTGCATGGCCCACAAATCCTATGGAGTCTTGTTTAGGTCTACGACCCGTTAAGTAGATACTGCTATGCTTATGCTCATAGCAATTCGGTAGAAGTCAAGTAGTTGCAATCTACTCGCGAGATAGGAATTTTTTCACACGGGAGGGTTTGGAATAAGAACATGGTTTATAAATATGAAATTGAGACCGAGCAGTGGGTAGGATGCAGCGAGACGTGGTCTCACGTGCGTAGCCCTGCTTGTGTCGATTGAGGACCGTTTCGTATGTGGTCCTGCTGGACAAGCTTGAATTGTACCGGTGACATACTGGAGGAATGGGCTCCAGTAAACCGACGTAGCTTGATACTTGTTTGTTGAGGCATTTAGTTCCGTTTTATAGGAGTGGGTTGAGGGCAGCAAGGTGTAAATCAGCTGGTGGGCACGGCAGAGTATGCCCCACGCAGTGACCTCCTGCCCGTGACGGATCAACTGGTTCGACATTCGAGTGTTTAGTGAAAGGTGGCCATATACAACTAGTAATGAATTGTTATGTAAGTACCGCGTGTTTTTTCGGTTGTATCCTGATTGCAATCACCGTCCCTGGCGGTAATAGAGTACCACTTGTGCACTGCGCCGTGACATAGTAAATACTAAGGAAGTCAGGAGAATATGATATATTGGTTTACAAATTGCTTGTACAACCTTGTTTGGCTTAGAGATAGTACAATTAAAAGTTTACAGTTTCCCCATACTTTACCTGTAATAGCATTATGTGCTTTGTGCACATCATATCATTGGCAAAGCATTTCTTGTTTGATTGTGGAGTCTATGATGTGTCGTTCCTGAAGAATGTCATGTACTACTTAAAATATGACTATAAGGATCCACTTGTAGGCGAGACCTTTATGCTTTACCTTACCCATGCTTAGTATTCACCCTCGCATATGTCTAGTGAGACGGGTTAGTCTTGCTGAGCCTTATGCTCTCGTTTGCAGTTAAAGAGTTTTTGCAGATTATACGACTGATGACGGGTTTCATGACGAGGTTGCACCCCCTCTAGGGTTTACAACTGAGTGGGAACCCTGCACGCCGCCGTGAATTGTGTGTTGCTAGTGCAAAGTATCCAGGACATAGGTGACTTTGCTTTTGCATAGGTAGTGCTGAGAGCGTAGCTATGATGTATAGTTCTCTTCCTTTTTCGTTAGTATTTTAAAACTTCCGCTTTGCTTTTCAATAAATACTTGGTATTATAAATTGTTCTCGTTCTTTCTTTGTATATTGTTGGGTGTCACATCACACGACACCACCCAATGAGATCCTTGGAGGTCGGTATTCCGGTCCCCACAAACATGGTATCGGAGCATCATTGGGAACAGTGTATTTGGAAAGAGCATATTAAAATAAGGATTTGAGTGAGGAATTAGTTATATGCCCTTATAAGGAGTATTACTAGTATAAGATATAAAGGTGGTAAACTAACATATATGTTATTAATTCTGTAACGACGCTCCGACGTCAGGGAAGAGGTAAGGTATGCCACCGTAAGCAGATCAATTGCGGTAAGCTCACCATGCGAGAGGTAGCATGGATGTCTTTCCGTGGCTTGGCACAAAAATGTTAATAGGAGTCTCTGAAGCTTTCTATGTTTCTGAGAACCTATAACATGCGGTACCCCAACGTGCTTCAAAGTTAGTGGGAGCTCCCGTCAGGTGGTGTATAACCCGATAGTATGCCTCTCTAGAATTATTCATATTCTATGGGAGCACGCGAAACACGTATGCCCGAGCGTGTATAAGCCGGTTTGTGTGGGAGTCTTTGCTGTACAGACGTATTACAGCCATGTACCTTGAGACATGACATCACTCGAGGGCGACTCACAACAGAGTCATATGCATTTACATTCATATATATTATTGTGACTGCCTGTCGTGTTTCCCCGTGCCACCTTTGAGGTGTGAAGGTGTGAAAGGGGATTGTTTGTCTTCTGCAACATTGACTACGGTAGCGATCCGTGTAGCACACATTTGAGAGTGAGCGATACTAGGAGCACCTATAAACATATCCGGAAATACCGGTTAGAATTTTCTTTAGCGAGGCACGTAGTACCGTCGGTATCAACTTTGATTCTTGACCATCCCCAAACGACAAAAAGAAAATGGATGCATTATATTTTGGAAAGTCTTACTATCAGGTGCTGGTAGGTTTGGACTCCGCAAAATGAGTTCTGATTTGACGACATTGGGTTAGCACCAAGATTCTTGATTTCTGGCTAAAGTTTGCTCAACTTTGCCAGGTTGTAATCTTGGTTAGATAGGAATAAACATAAGGGTATGCTATATGTATGAAAAGTTCTCGAAGACCTCTAAAACTTTTCTGTGGACCATCAAGGCAGATAAGCTTGATAATCTGTTGAAATTTGGGGTATGCTTAAACTACTCCAGATGACCATACCATTGTACCAGTCTCTGTATTTATGCAATAACTCACTGTAGAAAACTCTTATGCCTTATTGTGATATATATATGAAAAGGGTAGAAGCATATCTACAGTTTTGTTATTTAATGTTTCTCTTGATTCGAATTTGAAGCAATTCAAATTTCGAGCTCAAAACAGTGAACTGCAGGGCTGCTGTTGAACAACATTCAGTTCATCTGTTAAGTTTAGATAGCTCTAGCTTTTGATCCAGAATAGTGACATGGTAATATATCAACATTTCTGGAAATCTTAGCAAGTCCTCTATAAACTTTGTGTTGCACTCATGGCCTAAATCTTGGTGTAGCTGTGTTAAATTCATATGGTTGCAAACTTGGTTCTGGCAGATCAGAACTTGAACAGTTGGCACATAGTTTAGAATTAGCACACTATACCGATGTAACAAATGTTTCATGGCTGAAATCTTTTACCCCTGGATTGTTAAATTGATGTTATGCAATGTTTATTTTGCCATTACCTCAATATATTGTGATGATATACCTGTATAAATTGTGGAAATCACCACATGTACAGGAGATGTTCTGCCAAAAATTTCTAGAAAATTTGAGTCAACTTTAAACCTGTATAGATTCTTTTTCCTAGCTCACCTGGAGCTGTTTGAATATAATCTGGAAAGTTTGTGAAGTGTACTACAACTTTTGTATTCAACCCCCCACATGGTTCTGAAGTTTCCTGTATGAAAATTTTCGATTCTAACAGGAAGATCAGCTGGGGCAGACTGAGATTACAACACCAGTTTTAAAATTTTCTTAAACTATTGGGAGTTGGAAACCTTCTCATTGTTTCAATATCCTTTTCACAGATGGCTGATTATATAGTATACTTACCAAACGAATGGGTGTTCACGAAGTGTACTCTTCTGGAGGGTTTTCCGGATTTGTTGATAGCAATGCTTCAACGGTTCGAGTATCGTGAAATACCGGACTATTGGGGCAATGAGATCGACGACGGAGGTGTGACAAGATGCACCATTTATGTCAATGTGCCTGCTGCTCCATTGAATATTGGATGGGCTCTTTTCTCCATCCAAGTGCAAGGAGTTCAATTGGAAGACACGTGGTGTTATGCCGCCAGTGTTGCCATAATGAGGTTTTGCAAACTTCATTACCGTGCTGTGGGTGACACTCCATTCGCGCTCTTTTCATTCGACAGTAGAGCCGGTGATGAGTGGGCAAGTCAGATGGTTGCAGCATATGGGCATAATGAAGAAGTACCCAAGATGATTTTAGCATCATATGTAGCATCAGCATGTTAAGAGAGCCTTGATCAGCATGTTAGCCTTGGAAAAATTATGAGTGACCTGAAGTAGGCTCTGATTCGAGGGGCTCACTTTGAATGGGCCAATGACTCACTTGAGGCCACAGTTGCTCCCCTAAATCTCCGTCTAAACTTAAGGGAACATCAGTGGCACCGGGCTGTTAAAGCTCGATCGGTGGCTCGCATAAAAATGCAACATGCAGAAAGCGCATTGGAAGCAAGTCAACCCGAGGTGCAACTGTTGGATGAACGGGTGAGTGAGGTGACTCAACAAAGAAATAAATCCAGAGGGGAGACTCAGGATTGGAAGGCCAGTTGCAAAAATGTACAGAAAGAACTGAAATACTTGAAGATGTTTCTTCTGCATGCTGATGTGAAATCTTTAGTTGTCGCGACGTCATCAATGGTGGGTGAGGTTGCAACTCTTGCTTCCGCAACCACACATATGGCACCAACTTCGAATGATGAAGAAGACGAAGATCCCGAGGAACTCGAGTACATGGAGTAGGACGTATTGGAGTGGAATGTGGCAGCACTTCTGCAGTCATGGGGCAACATATAGTTAATAGTTGCTCGTGTTTATTTTGTGGCCATGTTTGTATCATATTAAGAATAGCAGTGGTTAAGTTTAAGATGACAAGGTGTGTATGACATCTCATGGGGACAAAGTATGGTAGATATGCACTTCCGTAGGAGGAGTCCATCGTTTTGGAGTACACTACTGTAAACTTGGTCATGAGATAATATATCTTGTATAAAGTTTGTACTTTCTCAAGATATGTGAATGTTATGCACTTATTCCCTTGTCAATAAGTCGTGCTACTGAATAATTAAATGGTTAAAGGAAAAGAAAACATGTGCTGATTTTAAGTCATTTGGGTGTAGAATGGTGCGTACGCGCTCGACACCTGAAATGGGAGGGTCAAGTCGTGGTCATGAGGACGAATTTCTGACCCAGGAGACAGCGGCGACACCGCAGCAACGAGTTCCTCCACCACCACCTCCTGAACTTCCAAGGAGTCTAGCGGAGGTTCTTGCCACAGTGCTTTTCTCATGCGACGAGCAAACAGAGTTACTACGGACTTTGATCCAACATCCGTCCCATCAAGGAGGGTGACCAGATGCGGGTGCACGACAGCTTTCTCTGAGTTCATACTCGGAATTTATGTCAAGGCACCCGCCATTCTTCGTGGAGGCCGATGAATCGTTGGAGGCGGACAACTGGCTTCGCTCCATTGAAGGGAAGTTCGGTTTGCTACGAGTAACTGAACATCAGAAGACCCTGTTCGCGGCCCAACAATTACAAGGGTCCGCTGGTGCGTGGTGGGCAAATTACCTTGCCGCACGACCAGCTGGCTATGCTGCGAGCTGGGAGGAATTCCGGGAGGCGTTTCGCGCCTATCACATACCTCCCGGTGTTATGAGGAGGAAGCTTCAAGAGTTCTTGGAGCTGAAGCAAGGAGGAAGGAGTGCTTACGAGTACTCCAAGGTATTCAACCACTTGGCCCAATATGCTCAGGACCAAGTGAATACTGAAGATCGGAAGCGGAAATGCTTCTATCGGGGTTTGAACCTCACGATGAAGGACAAGCATGCCTTGTTCAACAGCAGCAACTTCAACAACATGGTCAATGCCGCGATCGTGAAGGAGGACGCTACTAAGGAGTTGTTCTCCGACAAGAAGAAAAGGAGTGCTCCGCAGGGCAGCGGAGGAGGTACTCGTCAGAAATACTGCATGGTGTATCGATCACCATCCGGCCAGAGGTGGCAGCCGCCATCGCGACCACCGATGTTTCGTGGTCGCCCATTCAACAGCGCCGTATTCCACCCACAATATCAACAAGGGATGATTCTATGTGCACCTCTACATCCACCGCGTGCATTGGGATTCTACCCTCCATTCCGTGCCGGTCAGACCCCGTACACGTGTTATACGTGTGGACGTACGAGGCACTTGGCCAAGGATTGCCCGCAGAGCGGAGGACAGTCATCGTACCAGGGGCAAATTAGCCTTGCAACCAGCTCAAGAAGCCAACCACCAGAACTGGCAACGTCCACCACCTCGCCATCGAGGATGTTCCAGAAAACGCACCCGTACTCACGGGTACGTTCTCTCTCATTGGTCATCCTATAGTCATCCTTTTTGACTCTGGTGCCTCTCACGACTTTATTGGCATTTCTTATGTCATTTAATACCAGTTGCCTATCTTTTCCACAAAAACCCCATATATGATTTGTTCTCCGGGAGGAAAAGTAGTCGCAGATAAGATGGTCCATAGGGTACCTCTTAATATGGGTGGGAACATATACCCTATCTCTCTCATTATACTAAAGGATCAGAAGTTAGATGTCATCTTAGGGATGGCGTGGTTGCAATACAACTGTGATATTATTGACATCGTTCCTCGGAGGATATATCTAAATTCTCCGCTCCACTCTCCCCAAACACTCACTCTTGAGAGTAATATCCATGTGAATCCAACTGCTTATAACACCGAAGCTTGTAAACTCGAAGACATTCCAGTAGTATGTGAGTATCCGGACGTTTTTCCTGAAGATCTTCCTGGCATGCCACCAGAAAGAGATGTCGAGTTTATGATTGAACTTGTACTGAGAACAGTGCCAATCTTGAGAAAGCCGTATAAGATGGCACCTAAGGAACTTGCAGAACTGAAAGAGCAGTTGAAGGAACTTTTGGACAAGGGTTTCATTTGTCCAAGTTCGTCACCTTGAGGCTGTTCTGCATTGTTCGTGAAAAAGAAAGATAAAACATTGAGACTATGTGTGGACTATCGTCCACTCAATGCTGCCACGATCAAGAACAAGTATCCACTACCCCGTACCGATATTCTGTTTGATCAGTTGGTGGGTGCTCGGGTATTTTCGAAGATGGATCTTTGCTTTGGTTATCATCAGATCAGGATTCGACCAGAGGATATACCTAAGACAACATTCTCGATGAGGTATGGATTATATGAGTACCTTGTCATGTCCTTCGGATTAACCAACACACTGACCCATTTCATGTATCTCATGAATTCAGTGTTCATGCCAGATTTGGACAAGTTTGTCGTGGTATTCATCGACGACATCCTTGTGTACTCAAAATCCGAATAAGAACATGCACGACATCTGCACATCGTGCTTCTGCGATCGCAGGACCACAAGTTGTACGCTAAGTTCAGCAAATGTGAGTTCGAGATCAACCAAGTGCCACATCTAGGACACAACATCTCTGTCGAAGGGATTGCAGTTGATCCAAGCAAGATTAAGCAAGTACTCAAATGGGAATTTCCTAAGTTTGTGCATGAAGTTCAAAGTTTCCTGGGTTTAGCAGGATATTACCGGAGGTTCATCCCAAGCTTTTCCAAGATAGCTAAACCAATGACAGAACATCTGAAGAAGGGAAAGAAATATACATGGACAAAGGAATGTGAGGAAGGTTTTCAAGCATTAGTAAAACACCTCACAACAGCACTTGTATTAGCCCAACCAGACACAACTAGATCCTTTGATGTTTATTGTGATGCATCCGGTATTGGTTTGGATTGCGTATTAATGCAAGACAGAGGGGTGATCGCTTATGGATCATGGAAGCTTCAGAACCATGAGCAGCATTATCCGACTCATGATCTTGAGCTCGTTGCCGTGGTACTAGCATTAAAGATGTGGAGACACTATCTATGGGGCAACCTAGTACATCTCTACACCGATCACAAAAGCTTGAAGGACATCTTCACCCAAAAAGATTTGAATATGTGACAACGAAGATGGTTGGAGTTAATCAAAGACTATGAGATTAAGATCCACTACCATCCCGGAAAGGCAAATGTAGTCGCAGATGCGCTAAGTCACAAGTCCCATATTAATAAACTTTCTATCACCTTGATAGAGGATGAAGAACCGAGTCTCTACTTGGTTCCGTATGGGGCGCTCTACAATCTAGCCCCCATTCCTACCATAAGGGGGGGAATTGTGGAGGCTCAAAAGGAGGACAAGGGCATATCGCATATTCGCCAGCGAATGAAAAAGGGGGAAATTAAGTGTTTCCAAGGTGACGATGACGGTACCATCTGGTTCAAAGACCGCATTGTGGTACCCTGCAATGTGGGACTTCGGAAGAAAATTCTGGACGAAGCTCATTTGTCCAAATATTCTATTCATCTAGGGAGTAACAAATTGTACCAAGACTTGAAGAAGAAATTTTGGTGGACTCGGATGAAGAGGGAAATAGCGAAGTATGTATCTGAATGTGAGACGTGTCAACGAGTGAAAGCCGACCATCTAAAGGCAGTCGGACAACTACAACCTTTAAGCATACCGTCCTGGAAATGGGGGGACATCAGCATGGATTTCATTGTTGGATTACCTCTCACTTTTCACAAGCATGACTCGATTTGGGTGATAGTCGACCGACTCACCAAGTCGGCTCACTTTATTCCAGTCAATGTCAAGTATGTGGCATGACAATATGCAGAGCTGTATATTGCCAGGATCTTATGCTTACACGGAGTACCCCACACTATCGTATCAGATCATGGAACCTTGTTGGTTGCTCGATTTTGGGAGCATCTCCACGCATATCTAGGTATTAAATTGATTCAAAGCTCAGCTTACCATCCACAGACTGATGGTCAAACGGAACGAGTAAACCAAGTGTTGGAAGATATGCTCCGCTCCTGTGCCATCCACCATGGTAAGAATTGGGATGATCATCTACCATTGGCGGAGTTTTCATACAACAATGGTTATCAGACTAGCATACAAACGACACCATATGAAGCTCTTTATGGTCGGAAGTGCTGCACACCTTTGGATTGGTGAGAATCCGGTGAACGAGTAACATATGGTAGAGACATGGTAAATGAAGCTGAAGATCGAGTGCGAGTTATTCAAGCCAACCTCAAGGTTGCTCAGTCTCGCCAGAAAAGTTATGCGGACACACGACGTCGACCGCTTCACTTTGGTATCGGGGATCACGTTTACCTTCATGTATCCCAACGAAATGAATTGATCGCTTTGGAGGAAAAGGGAATCTAGCTCCTCGTTTCATCAGACCATTCGCAATAAGTGCGCAATGCGGACCTGTAGCCTATCGGCTAGAGCTGCCAGCATCACTTTCAAGGGTCCACAATGTGTTTCACATTTCACAATTGTGAAAATGTCTCAAGGCCCCAGCGGAAGTCCGTATGGAGGATTTGGAAGCTCTTCAACCAGATCTTACTTACTCCGAGCATCCAACCCAGACAGTCGATGAGAAGACTCGTACCACAAGAAACCGCACCTTGCATTTGTACAAGGTCTTGTGGGGAAACCACACTGCTGATGAAGCAACGTGGGAAAGCAAGAAATATCTTAGGACCAACTATCCGGACTTGTTAACGCCATATGTTCATTAGATCTTTTCCTTTTATCCTTCCTTTTATAATCTTGGGACGAGATTCTTTTAAGGGGGGAGGAATGTAAAATCCCACATTTTCCTTCATATGAGGTTCAGTTGTAAGTTGGTTATCAACCCTAATGGAGACCAATTATAACTATGCTTATGAACTTGATCTCATCAGGTATTTTCTTCCAGTCATGCTTAAACTTTATTAACATGAGGAATGAACTTCACCAATAACCTTAGATAAATTCTCTTGACCTCTCTTCAAAGTTTGGTATTATTTGAATGGAGGATCCTAGGTCAAATTAATATGCAGTACCCAATATATACTCAAATTAATTACAAATTGAATATACTACTGTATATTTGGCCCTGTCAAAATTTTTCAATTCAGTGGCCATAAATTTTTTTCTATGGTTTACTAATATTCCAAATAGACTTCCTGCAAAGTTTCATAAATTATGAACTAAATTTGCTATTTTATTTGAGATGCTTAGCAAATTCAGACCCTATAAGGAATTGAAATTTTTATTGCTGTTCAACTTAATTGAGCATCAAGATTTGAACACACCCTCATGGTCAGCAAAACTTGCTTGACTTATCCTCATAGTTTCAAAATTTTTGGAGCTCAATTGCAGTCGAAATCAGTGACACCATTGAATTTCATCCAAATTCAAATTCAAATTTGAAATTCAATTGAAACTTGCTCCAATTCAAAGTCCAATTGCAGAATAAAATTCCAGATATTTATTTGAGCCCCCCCCCCCCACAAAAATCTAGAATTTTTGGATCAAGTTTGTTAAGGGAATTGATGTTGCACAAAAGGGGCAGGGATAAGAGTAGTGGGACCCACCAGTCAGTGAAGTAAACTCGGTGCTGCTCTTCACGCTGTTTTTTTGGCGCTTCCCTGCTCGACACCGTGCTGCATGCAAACCACCACCTAGCTGCTCGTCTGCCTGCTTCATGGCATGCCTTCTACTCCTCCCCGAGCTAAAAAAACACTCCCCCGGTCGAAGTGGGCACACACCCACGCGCTCGCCTCTGTTTTTTCCCTTTCTGCCACTGCACCGCATCACCGCCGCAGTTCTTGACACGCCGGCCAAACGATGCCAGGAATCGCGGTGCTTCCAACAGCAAAAGATGGCTTAACTAGTTGCTCTTCCTTCTCATCCAGTCCGTTGCTTGATTCCCTGCTTATATGTGTGATATTTCTATGTTTCCTCGGAGCTCGCGGGTGAAGCCGCTAGGGAACCTTCTGTTCCAAGAGGACAGGCCACTTCAAGCACATTTCCATCTCCTTCCTTGAAGCAATAAGGCGCGCAAAGGTACCTAGATGCTTCTTGTGAAGTTTCAGCCACTATCGTGCTTCCTAGCTCCCTTATCTCAAGTTTCCCCGAAAACAGTTCATACCGAGATCACTAGATTACCGGTTAAATTCCATTTCTACATACGATGATTTGTCAATCAAATAATGTATTATATCCTAGATATCTCGGGATATCACCTAACCAAAATTGAAAGGGATACATAGAGAGACGGGGTCGGATTTTGAGTTTTCATGACCGCCGGTTGAAAAACCATACTTTGCTGTCAACTCAGCTTTGCCGGCGATGTCACTCCATTCTAACCCCCAAATCATCCTACTGGTGCTCCCAGGAACCTTCCCGACCTTTTCCCCAGACTATTATGCCATCCCCGAGCATTTCCAACGAACGCCAATACCCTAGCTTCGCCATCACAGTCGCATCGCCGTTTCCGGCCATCGCTGACGTGATTGGACACAACCATCGGCTTGCGCGGTCGATTTTATGGCTGAGCGGTCAAGGCAAGGCCGAAAGGAGGTCGACGCACCTAAGTCCGGCGAAGTGCCGCCGCAGTTCTGGCGATAGACGCCGCCGCGTCGGGAGGTAGACAAAGGTGCGGGTCCCACCTGTCAATGACGCCTCTCGCGTGAGATCAGTTGTGAACACAGATCCGGTGGTGCTGTGCGGGTTAACCCCATGGCTCCCGGTGTGGCTCCGTTCTGATTGGCCCGATTCAAATGAAGTGGGACCGGCCCCTTTAATTCAAATTTCAAATAGGGAAATAAATCCAGATTCAATCCAAACTTAGAAAATCCATAACTTCCGGTAGAATTATCCAAAAATTCCCAAATAAATTTTGTTAGAACTAGCATGAAGAATACTGTCCAGTGGTGCACTTGGATTTGTATGAAAAACCATAGAAATATCTATATAATTCAGATAATAAAAATGCTTAAAGAATTCATTCCTACAGTACTGTTAATTGGAAAATTTCCAATTTTGGTCAGAACACTATTGTTAATACCCTTGATCTCCAGTAAAAGTTTCAAGTTCTTTGGACTTAAAATACTGTGTTGATCAATATTCCAAATCTATATGTAGTTATAAATTGAGAAAAATGGAAAAATCAAATTCTAGAAGTTTACCCGAACTTTAAAAATCAGTTTCTCCTTGTAGGAAGCTCAGAAAATAGTGAAACAAATTTTCCAATAACCAGTGAGACTCCCTCTACATGATACAACCCCTGGTAGCCATGATAGGTCTCCAAAATTTCAACCAAAATCTAGAGAAGGTTATTGATAACCATAATTTTTAAGAACAACAAACTTCCTTGATCATCTTCTGTTCTTTGCAAGAGTCTTCTATATTGTCTCTAGTATCTACCATAAAAGTCCCAAAGCCAATTAAGATAATTATCTTATTTTTGTCCTAAGATATTCACACCACCTCAAGCATATTAATTATTTTCAAAGACATTCATACCTAGTATATGCATATTGTGTAGTAGCTGAAATCGTGGAGCAGCTGAAAGCTTCGTAGGTCCAGCTGCTAGAAACTAACCTAGGCCCAGACTCATATTCAGGCAAGCCCCGGTTTGCATTTAAGTTCCTTACAGTGTTTTGCAGTTTTTATTTCACCTTACGTCTTCGGATGATTGTGCATTACGTTTAAGGTGTTTGACATCCACTTGCATGGCCCACAAATCCTATGGACTCTTGGTTAGGTCTATGGCCCGTTAAGTAGATACTGCTATGCTTTTTCTCATATGAATTCGGTAGAAGTCGAGTAGTTGGAATCTACTCCAAAATAGGAATTTTATCAAACGGGAGGATCTGGAATAAGAACATGGTTTATGAATATGAAATTGAGACTGGGCAGTGGGTAGGATGCAGTGAGACGTGATCTCACGTGCATAGCCCTGCTTGTGTCGATTGAGGACCGTTTCGTGTGTAGTCCTGCTGGACAAGCTTGAATTGTACCGGCGACATACTGGAGGAAAGGGCTCCAGTAAACTGACGTCAGAGTACGCCCCGCGCAGTGACCTCCTGCACGTGACGGATCGACCGGTTCGACATTCGAGTGTTTAGTGAAAGGTGGCCATATACGACTAGTACTGAATTGTTATGTAGGTACTGCTGTAAGTGCTCGCTGACATTTCCGAAAGTGCGTATGTGTCGTGTTGTTCCGGGTGTATCCTGATTGCAATCACCGCCCCTCGCGGTAATGGAGTACCACTTGTTCACTACGCCGTGACATAGTAAATACTGAAGAAATCAGGAGAATATCATATATTGGTTTACAAATTGCTTGGACAACCTTGTTTGGCTTAGAGATAGTACATTTAAAAGTTTACAGTTTCCCCATACTTTACCTGTAATAGCATTATGTGCTTTTTGCACGTCATATCATCGGCAAAGCGTTTCTTGTTTGATTGTGGAGTCTATGATGTGTTGTGCCTGAAGAATGTCATGTGCTACTTAAAATATGACTATAAGGATCCACTTGTAGGCGAGTCCTTTATGCTTTACCTTACCTATGCTTAGTATTCACCCTTGCATATGTCTAGTGAGATGGGTTAGTCCTGCTGAGCCTTATGCTCACGTTTGCAGTAAATGAGTTTTTGCAGATTATACGACTGATGACGGGTTTGATGACGAGGCTGCACTCCCTCCAGGGTTTACAGCTGAGTGGGAAACCTGCAGGCCGTCGTGAATTTTTTGTTGCTAGTGCGAAGTATCCAGGTCATGGATGACTTTGCTTTTGCATAGCTAGTGCTGAGAGCGTAGCTATGATGTTAAGTTATCTCCCCATTTCGTTAGTATTTTAAAACTTCTACTGTGCTTTTCAATAAAGACTTGGTATTGTAAATTGTTCTCGTTATTTCCTTGTATATTGTTGGGTGTCGCATCGCACGACACCACCCAATGAGATCCTTGGAGGTCGGGATTCCGGTCCCCACGATCCTCACTACAAGTCAACGTTCAACGGAGCACCCCTCCTCAGCATCGGGTGTTGGTGGTTCTTCAGGGTGAGGCCCAGCCTGTCAAGCGGCGATTCCACAATCATCCACAGCTGGTATGCCAGCCAGCATCTCCACCACCTGTGCAGTCTAAGGTGCCAAGGAGGGCTCCGGGAGCACAACACCCACGGAGCCTCAGGCCAAAAGGCCTCGAGCTGACGCCGGTGGTAGCTCGAGAGGAGGCTCCCGGAGTGGCACCATTGGAGTCGGTGGGGACACGCCGATGCAGGGTGGCAGCATTGTCGATGGTTTTAGTGGAGGTACGGTCAAGTCGACCCACCAGTCACACCATCAATAGGGCCCGCAGCCTCAAAGGTACTGAAGGTCGAGGCCCACTGGAGCTTCTTGGGATGTTGGTAAGGCATTATTGTCTCATCTGTTATTCTTGTTTCAATAGACTTTGATTCTGATTTGCAGGTCTACGTCAGCTGTTGTGACGCCTTTACCGTCGGGGGTAATGTCCCGGAGCACTTGAAAGTCGACCCCAGAGGCTACGGCTGCACGGGTGGAGCAGATCACCAAGTCGATAAGAGGGAGCGTTGCTTAGGTGTCTGTGCCTACCGTGGGTAGTGAAGCATCTCTGGGCATCGTATCGGAGGCACCTCCGGCCGCCGTGCCGAAGGCAATGTTGGAGTTGGCTCAACAAGCTGAGGGCCCGACCTCTGAGGTTGTTGATCCGGCAGGTGACTCCTTGGGCAATGGTGGTGTTGCCACTTCGGGTAGTGTTGCAAGTTCCGCTCAGTCCCTGAGGACGAGGCCCTTGGTACAAGTGGTCTCGGCTTCATCGCCTTTGGAGGAAGAGGTTCCTGAGATGATCACCGGGTGGCCTTCCAAAGCTTCGGCGAAACTAGAGCCCCTCCCCGACATCATGGACTCGACGCACACCAGCATCAACTTAGTGCAGACCAACCTCCATTGAGTGCAAGGAGGCCCTCGCCATAGAGTGGGAGAAGCTGTGTGCTAAGGGCCTGCACCTCCGCGCCTGGGAGGACCTTCTGAGGTCTAGGATCGCCGAGGAGAAGAAAAAGTATTAGAAGGAGAGTGAGTAGCTAGAGTTGAGGCACCGCTCGGCGAAGGCCATGGACGCAATGTCCAAGAAGATTCTGGCTGATGCCAAGGTAGCCAATGAAACGGCTCACGCCCGCCTGCGTGGCCTTCAAGAAAGTCGAGAGGCCCTGGGTCATCGTGAGGCAGCTGTTGCGGAGCGGTAGGTCGCAGTTGTCGAGAATAGGCGGCAGCCCAGGTGATGATGACTCGGGCTTAGGCAGATCGGGACAGGCTGCAGTCTCGCGCCGAAGACTTTCAGCTTCAGGAGGGCCATCTCACGTGGCATCGGGAGCAACACCTAGCAGAGCGCCAAGAACTCCTCTTGCTCGGGAGAAAACTGCAAAACATCAGGCTCTGGAGCCTGATCTGCTGGAGCGGCAGCTGACCAACCATCTCGAAGCCGAGGGTAGAGCGATGGTGGAGACTGTCGTGCCACATTCTTGTTTGCTACTGGAGTCGGTACCCTGAGATACCGCTGGACCCAATTTTCGAGGGCCCAGCCGAGGAGCACGAGAAGACGGCAGCGGTAGAGGTTAAGGATCCTGACAAACATGTCATCGTGCAGTTCGCCACAGATTGAGGATGGCAGCCTGCCTTTGTATTCGGGGTTCACCCCTTTGTAAATATTCTTCAATGAATTTAACTTTTTGTTTGGTTTCTTGGCTTGTCTTGTGCTTCTTAAATTGTTGCTCCAAGTCCTTAGCTGCATAAGGGCTTGAAGAACTTTTGCTAAGTTTGTTAGTTTTTGGGGGACCAATTTGCACAGTTGACATGGCCGACTTGTCGTCAGTTGATGACCTACCTATGGAACTCCTATAGAGGCCCTCTAGTTGATGTGGCAAGGTGGCAGGGCACACCTACCACTTGATCATAGGATGTCTTGGACGGGGCCCCAATGGAGCAGGGGAGTTTGAGTCGGTGAACTCGGTGGGGGCCCTCCAGGGGTGCCAAGCTTTGTCTTAATAGGAACGTCGGTAGCAATCCTCCTGGGTGGTGCGGAGCTGGCTGCTTCTGCGTCACCCACCATCATCGCAGAGATGTTGACGGCGGGCCCCCTGGGTGGTGTCGGATCTAGCTGCTCCGACGTCGCCCACCATCATCATAGAGACATCGACGGCAGGCCCCCTAGGTTGTGCCAGAGCTGGCAGCTCCGACGTTGTCCACCATCATCGCATAGTCATCAATGATAGGCCCCCCGTGTGGTGCGGAGCTGGCTTGAAAGTGCATCTAGGATCCCCATGGGTTTTGATGATTGATGACGACAATTAAGTATCTAATGAGCTCAGTGATCTTGAGCACAGGTGTGGCTTCAAGTGAAAACACAAACCCTCAAAAAGGAAAAGTATGAAAACGGCGATGTCGACCCGAAAAGAAGAAACTAGGGTTTCTAGCGTGTCGAGTTTAGACTAGCCATATGTGTATGAGGATGTGTGCATAAAGTGCATTGAGATCAAGTTGGGAGCTCAAATCGATTTAGAGATCAAAACCTATTGAGAGAAGAGAGTTGGAAGTATTCTGGCAGGAGTGGCCGGACTAGTCCGTGCAGGTGGCAAGACTAGTCTGCTCCTGACCAGCCAAGTCTGTTTTCGGCTGGACCAGAAGGGTCTGACTGAGTTCGGACTAGTCCGTAGTGGGACGGACTAGTCCGGGTAGTCATGGAGCGGGTTTTCGGGACAAAGTCCCAAAACCACGGAGTTGTCCATTTTAGTCTGGACTAAAAGGTTCTGACTGAGATCGGACTAGTCCGCCATGGGGGTCGGACTAGTCTGTGTTTGGAGAGAAGTGGAGTTTCGGCGACTAAGTATGGGAGGTCGGACTAGTCCGTGGTCTCCAGACTAGTCCGTTTTCACACGGAACAAAAGGTTCTATGTGAGATCGGACTGGTCCAGTTTGGACCGAACTAGTCCATTTTGAAGTGACCGTTTGAATTTGAAGTTTGGCGGGTAGTGTGATGATTGACGCGCAGTGCGACAGTTGTTAGGGACGTCAGTGGTCCCAAAGCCCAGATTAGTCCGGGCCCTAGGGCGGACTAGTCCGCCCATCTGCTGAAGTCAGCAGTATGGGCTGGGAACCTATATAAATAGAGGACCCCTGGGTTCATTTGAACCAACCCTTGAAAAGATTGATACCCTAGCGCCGCCACAGCAAACTTTGAGCCTCCAAAAGCCTCCTTCTTGCCTACATTCCCTCTAAAACTAATTCTTGTGTGGATTATGATTTTATGAGGTGAAGAAAAGGAAGAACACCGCTCTAGGCTCTCGGTTTGATCTCTTGCACTTGTGAAACTTTGTGATCTGTGGCTTGAGTCAATCTTTTTGATTTGTAATCATATTTGTGGTGGGAGCCTCAGATTGTGAGAAGCCCCAACGAATCTTGTATTCACCCCTTGTGATAGTGGAGAACCAAGTTAGGCCCTTGTGGTAAACTTGGTGAGGGAAGGGTTGTTGAACCCGGTCCTTCGTGGACTGCTCAAAGGGGACGTAGATTCCTTCTTGGGATCGAACCTTGGGATAAAATCCTTGTGTCTCTTGTGTACTTTGCTTTCCCTTATCACACATTGCTTCTAGGGTTAGCTTTACCGTATTTGTTCATCACTCTTGTTTCATTGTGATCTTTAGTATCATACTTGTTCCATAACTTGTTAAGATTCACTAACTCATTCCAACATACTTTGCATTACAAGAATCAAACTAAAACTTGTTAAAAACACTTTTTAGGCTTTCCATGCAGGAGGACCGGACTAGTCCACCCCTGGACCGGACTAGTCCGCCCCTTGAGTACTGATCTCTTTTTATTAAGTCATTTCAGGTCGATTATCCTATTCACCCCCTCTAGGCAACTTTCAATTGGTATCAGAGTGGGACTCTCCCAAAGAGTCTAACAACTCGGAGAGAAGTTTGCTGGAGTGGGGTATGACGAGGTCTCAACAAATGAGGTCCAGGCAACCCAAGAGGAGGTGCTTGTCTACCAAGACAAGTAGATGGATGACAAAGATACTCTCCAGCTCAAGGCAAAACTTCAAGACAAGTTGATGATTCCAAATGTTAACTCTTCAACCTCCACATCGGGTGGCACGATCAACTACAACCAACAATGCTACAACTATGAACGCCTTTCCTCCAACAACCACTACCTTTCCATCCCATTGGAGAAGCCTCCTCAATTCGATGGAACCGACTACGGGATGTGGAAGCACAGCATGAAGATCCATCTCATGTCACTCAACCCCTCTTTATGGCAAATTGTGCGGACCGGGGTGCATATCCTGAAGAATGAATAAGACATCACTCCGGAGCAAGCCGTGATCCTTCACTGCAATGCCCAAGCGGCCGGAGTGATCATCTCGTCTTTCTCAAGAGATGAGTTCAACCGGGTAGATGGACTTGAGGTGGCCAGGGATATTTGGGACACCCTCAAGACGTTTCATGAAGGCAACCGAGTCGTGAAAGAAGTGAAGATTGGGCTCATTGAAGGAGAGCTCAGGAGGTTTGCCATAATGGATGGTGAATCTCCCCAAGAGATGTACAACCGTCTAAAGCTACTCATCAACAAGAGTAGATCTTATGGCTGCACGAAGTGGACGGACCACGAGGTGGTGAACAGGATGATTCGGGCATTCATGCCTAGAAACGTCTCTCTTTGCTCCATGATACAGGAAAGCCCGGGGTTTGCCAAAATGACCCTGGAGGAGGTCCTAGGAAGGATCATCAACCACGAGATCATGGAGAAGGAGGCGCTCTTCTACAATGACCTCCAAAGGTTCACTACTTTGAAGATGAAGGATGTTGCACTCCAAGCGACATCCTCCTCAAAAGAGCAAAACAAAGATGATGAGGAGAGCCTTGACACCGATGAGGAAGAGGCCCTCTTCATCAGCAACTTCAAGAGGATGACGAGGAGAAGAAAAGGAGGATACAAGCATGAGAGCAAGGGTAGAGAGAAAGCAAGGCCCAAAAACAAAGAGGGCTTGCTACAATTGTGGCGAGTGCGGGCCCTTAATTGTAGATTGCCCACATGAAGAGGGCAAGAAGAAGAAGGAGGCCAAGCCGCAAGAGAAGAAGTTCTATACGAAGAAGAGGCCCTCCAGTCATGCTCACTTAGGTAAGGAATGGGACTCTAATGATGAGTCCTCCTCGACTGAAGACGAGGAGAAGATGGCAACCATAGCCATCGGGAGGAGCTCCAAGGGAAGCAAGCTTTTCCCCAACCTCTGCGACCACAAACAAACTTGCTTCATGGCAAAACAAGGAAGGAGAAAGGTTACTTCTAACTCATCCTCTTCCATATTCTCCCATGATGATTTTGATAGTGCTAGTGAAAATTAACACATGCTTAAGGACATAAGTAAGAGAACTTTGCGTAGAATGAAATTACTCTCGAATGAAATCTTTGAGAAGGAGGAGCTCGTAGATAGGCAAGAGGACATGCTTATCCATGAAAAGGAGAGATGTAAAGAGCTCATTGAGATCCTTGAGCTTGAGAGAGAGAAGAGCAAGGCATTAGAGCATCAACTTGCTCCAAGCAAGAAAACATGCTCAAGTCTTGAAGAGACAACCATTGAGCTCAAGGACGAACTTGGCAACTTGGCAAAAGTTAACAAGATCCTTGAGACTCAAGTTGAGTCCCCCAAGACCAATGTAGCCTCTTCCTCCAAAAGCTCATCCTCCTCAAAGGTTGCATCCAAAGCAATCTCTACATGAAAATGTTCTAACTTGATCCTTAAATTAAAGGATGATCTTAAGTTGACTCAAGGCAAACATGCACCTAAGGGTGGCATCTTTGACAAAGAGAAGGTGGCGTATGCACAAAGTGTATACACCAACACAAGACCTCCAAATGTCAAGGATGGTCTTGGTTATACTAGAGGTGGAAAGCAAAATGCTAAAACCTCCAAGTATGGCAAAGACTTGATTGTCTTTGTCAAAGGAAGCTCATCCCCAACTAAAATTGGGAAGAATACTTCAACTAGTACCAACATGCCTAAATTTGAACCGCATCCTCTTTTTCATGATTTTGATGCATATTATGTTTTAATGAGGAACAAGTATGGAAAAGTATATGATAGATATGTCGGGCCACTCCGCAAGAGCCCCAAGCCTTGCTTGTGGGTGCCCAAGTGCCTCACTACTAACGTCAAAGGACCCAACTCCGCTTGGGTACCTAAAAGGAAGGCATAGTCTTGTTTTGTAGGCGTTCTCCTCTGGTGGATCCAAATGGGTGCTTGATAGTGGATGCACCAACCACATGACCGGAGAGAGGAGAATGTTCTTGGAGTATGAGAAACATGATGATCCAAATGAAGGGATCCTCTTTGGGGACAATAGCCGAGGGAATGGTAAAATTGTCATTTCTCCCCAACACAATCTTTCTCATGTTTTGCATATTGATTCTTTAGACTATAACCTTTTGTCCAATCACAACTATGTGACAAAGGTTATAATTGTGTTTTTACTAATGAGGGTGTGAGCGTCGTTAGAAGAAGTGATAACTCAATCGCTTTTAAGGGTGTGCTCAAGGGAAAGCTTTATCTTGTAGATTTTTCCTCGGATAAAGCTCAACTTTACACATGCTTAATGGCGAAAACCAACATGGGATGGCTTTGGCATAGAAGGCTAGCCCGTGTTGGGATGAGGAACTTATAAAAGCTTCTTAAGGGCGAGCACATCTATGGTTTGAAGAATGTTGTCTTTGAAAAGGATAGGCCATGTAGTTCTTGCCAAGCGGGAAAGCAAGTAGAAGCTCAACATCCCTCCAAGAACATCATAACGACAACAAGACCGTTGGAACTGCTACACATGGACCTTTTCGGGCTGATAACCTACATTAACATTGGCGGTAACAAATATGGTCTCGTTATTGTTGACATTTCTTCTCGTTTCACATGGGTGTTCTTCTTGCATGATAAGGGTGAAACTCAGGGTGTCCTCAAGAGGTTCTTGAGGAGAGCTCAAAATGAGTTCACCTTAAGAATCAAGGCTATAAGAAGCAACAACGGCACCGAGTTCAAGAACACTCAAGTGGAAGAATTCTTGGAGGAGGAGGGCATCAAGCATGAATTTTCAGCCCCCTACTCCTATCAACAAAATGGGGTGCCGGAACAGAAGAATAGGACACTCATTGAGATGTCAAGGACGATGCTTGATGAGTACACGACGTCGGATCGGTTTTGGGCGGAGGCGGTTAACACCGTCTGCCACGCCGTCAACCTATTGTACCTCCACCGCCTCCTCAAGAAGACCCCCCTACGAGCTTCTATTTGGTAAGAAAACCAATGTCTCTTACTTTCGTGTCTTTGGGAGCAAATGCTATATTCTCAACAAGAAGCCTAGGACTTCAAAGTTTGCTTCAAAGTCCGATGAAGGTTTCTTGCTTGGTTATGATTCAAACACCCACGCCCACCGTGTCTTCAACAAATCCTCCGGGATTGTTGAAATAGCACACGACGTGGTGTTTGATGAAACTAATGGCTCCCAAGTGGAGCAAGTTGATCAAAGTGTGCTAGATCAAGAAGACTCTCCACAAGAAGCTCTTAGGAGGATGGCACTTTGAGATGTTCGACCACAAGAACGACCTCAAAGCTCAAGTGACCAACAACAAGATGATGCAAGTCATCCCCCACGTGACCAAGTTGAAGAAGGACAAGTAGTATCTCAACATGACCAAGGAGACGAAAGCCAAGGGGGAGGCAGAGATCGATGGGGAGATCAACAACAAGAAGAAGATGATGATGACTCAAGAGTTCAACCTCCACATCCTCGTGTGCATCAAAGTGTTCAACGGGTCACCCCGTTGACAACATTCTAGGAGACATTACAACAGGGGTAATCACTCGTTCTCGTGTTGCTAACTTTTGTGAACATTACTCCTTTGTCTCTTCTTTGGAGCCCCATAAGGTTGAAGACGCATTAAGAGACTCGGATTGGGTGGTGTCCATGCAAGAGGAACTCAACAACTTTGAGAGGAACAATGTTTGGGAGCTTGTCAAGCGTCCATAAGCAAATGTTTTGGGCACCAAATGGGTGTTCCACAACAAGCAAGATGAGCATGGCGTGGTGACAAGGAACAAGGCACGACTTGTGGCCAAGGGGTACTCACAAGTCGAAGTTTTGGATTTCGATGAAACCTTTGCTCCCGTAGCTAGGCTAGAGTCAATTGGTATATTACTTTCCTTTGCTACTCACCATTATTTTAAGCTTTACCAAATGGATGTCAAGAGTGCGTTCCTAAATGGCCCAATCAAGGAGGAAGTTTATGTGGAACAACCACCGGACTTTGAAGACCAAGACTTCCCAAACCATTTCTTCCAATTGTGTAAGGCTTTCTATGGCCTCAAACAAGCTCCTAGAGCTTGGTATGAGTGCCTTAGAGACTTTTTGATTCAAAATGGTTTTAAGATAGGAAAAGATGATTACACACTCTTTACAAAGCACTTTAATGATGATCTCTTTGTGTGCCAAATATATGTCGATGACATCATATTTGGTTCTACTAACAAAGTGTTTTGTGGTGAGTTTTCTAAGATAATGACAGAGAGATTCGAGATGTCCATGATGGGGGAGTTGAAGTTATTTTTAGGTTTTCAAGTTAATCAACTCAAAGAAGGCACGTTCATAAGTCAAACAAAGTACACTCAAGACATATTAAAGAAGTTTGACAGGGATAAGGCCAAACCCATCAAGACTCCAGTGGCAACAAATGGACATCTAGACCTCAACGAAGATGGTCCAAGTGTGGACCAAAAGTTATATCATTCCATGGTTGGTTCTTTGATATATCTTTGTGCATCTAGATCGGATATTATGCTTAGTGCGTGTATGTGTGAACATTTTCAAGCTGCGCCTAAGGTGTGTCATATGACCGCCGTTAAGAGAATTCTCAGATATTTAGTTCACACACCTACCCTAGGACTTTGGTACCCCAAAGGATCCAAGTTTAACCTTCTTGGCTATTTTGATGCGGATTATGCGGGGTGCAAAGTTGATAGAAAGAGCACATCCGGGACATGCCAATTCTTGGGTAGATCCTTAGTGCCTTGGTCCTCTAAGAAACAAAACTACATTGCTCTTTCCACAGCCGAAGCGGAGTATGTAGCAGCCGGAAGTTGTTGTGCACAACTTCTTTGGATGCGACAAACTCTAAGGGATTATGGTATAAACATGCACCATATTCCTCTTCTATGTGACAATGAGAGCGCTATCAAAATAGCCCATAATCCAGTTGAGCATTCGAGGACAAAGCACATAGATATTAGACATCACTTCTTGAGAGATCATTCCTTCAAAGGGGACATAGTGATATCCCATGTTACAACTAAGAACCAACTAGCCGATATATTCACCAAGCCTCTAGATGAGAAGCATTTTTGTGATCTTAGGAGCGAGCTCAATATTTTAGATTCTCAAAATGTGGCTTGAAACATGCACATCTGAATGTTTACTTTACATCTTATTCAAAAGAACACATGTGTTTGAGAAATTCATCTCTATCTCAAATTTTCTCCAAAATTTTTGAAAAACTATCAATTTTGTGACTTATGGTCATAGTTTGATTGTTGATTGCTTACTGACCGTATTCATAAGGTTTTGTTGTGGCAATATGTCTAAAAGGATCAACTATAGTGGATAAAAATCAAATATATATGTTTTCAGCCTCTTAGGACCGGACTAGTCCGCCCTATGGCCGGACAACTCCGGATCCGGACTGGTCCGGGTCTGGTCCGCAGACCGGACTAGTATGGCCCCTTTCACCGGACTAGTCCGGCCCCTGGGGACTTAAACCCCCCAGGAAGCAGCCGACCCCTCCTCTTCTCCACACTCACTTTTCTCTCTCCCACGCACGCAACTCCACGCCAATTAGGTGATTTTTAGTTTTCTCCACCAAAAATTGTTTCCAATATGCGCATCGGAAGCCCCGGAGGTGTGGGAGACTTTTCCCAATCACTCCCGACGTGATCCATCCCCGATTTCGTCGATTTGTCAAGATTTGAAGAGGTATCCCTCTCTTTTCATAAACCTACCACATTCTTGATTCATAGGGTTTTTGATAGGTCCCTCTTTGTTAAAGATGCTCCTAGCATCCTTGTGAACATCACCTAGGAGTATTGCGACTTGTTTCCAAGATTTTTCAAAAAACTGTTAGAGTGAGGGTTCAACCTGTGTGAACCGGACTAGGCGGACTAGTCCGCCCCTTGGGCGGACAAGTCCTGTGTAGACAACCCAAACCCTATCTTTGGCTGTTTCTCGTGATTTCTTTCGCAATATTCCACCTCCTTGACCTTCTATCTCATGTTTTCCTTCTGTTTCAGCAGAAATGGCAGCTCCTTGCCGATCCTCTTCTCCCCCCACTGACCCTGAGTGGGAGGCGGAGTAGCTTCGCCTAGGTGAGGAAAGAGCAAGGGCAGAAGTTGAGGCTGCTACGAAGCACCTCGAGCAGCAAGAGAGCGCAAAGGCAGACAAGAAACAACTAGCTAGGGCCGCAACTACGGCCTACAATGAAGATGAAGCAATGGCTCGTTCCATTGAGGAGTCCCGCAAGGAACTCCGCAAGAAGAAGCGAGAGGAGCGTGAGGCTCACAACTCTCAGGCTGCTGCAGCACAAGTCTCCAAAAGGAAGAGACTTGTGACCATGGGAGAGAAAGAAAGGGGCAAGGAGCAAGCCCAAGAGGAAATTGCTGAACACTGTATCGAGAGAGATCCGAAGAAGGGCAAGGCCCCGATTCCTGCAGAGCCAAAGATGAAGAATCCCACGGTGAAGTCCCCGGCTTCGAAGGCCCATGGCATTGTTATTAAGGAGAAAGGGAAGGCCAAACCCATTGGCCCCTTGGAGGTGCACACTCTTAAGAGGAACCCCAACAGGCAGCGTGAGATAGCCGCCAATGTCTTCCATGGGAAAGGAGCCGAGAAGGCAAGAAGATTGCGGACGGATAAAGTCTACAAGTATGAAAGAAGCACCGTCGACCCTAGGTTTTGGTGCGACTTTCACTGTGACTATTACCGTCTTGTCTACTAGAACATGAAGAAGCCAGTGATCGAAGCACAATGGGTAGACTGGAAGTATATGGCCCAAAAGCAACATTCTGCTTTTGATGCGGTCATTGAAGCTGCTAAGCGCCATGAGCTCAAAGACATCATGGGTTTCAAATTTGACTGGAATGTTGAAGTCATCCTGCAATTCTACTCCACCATCTACTTCACCACTTCAGGTGATAGACGGCTCATGTGGATGACGCATGGCGAGCATTTCTCAGTTACTTTTGAGGAGTTTGCTAAGATTCTCGGACTTGAGGCTCATTTGGATCATGAGATCATTATCTCTAACCTCAAGTCCATAGAAAGAGATGATCTGGCCTATGTGTATCCCAGTCATGTTCAATATGATGTCGGGCATGCTTGAAATATCAAGCCGTTCTATAGCATCCTAAACAGGATCCTGAGGAGGACAATAGCACCCAAGGATGGTGATGCAGGGGTGATCCAATGCAATCTAAGGCACCTGCTGCTTAATTTTGATGGTGATGAGAAGTTCAACCTAGTTGACTACATCTTTGACGACATCTTCAACATCTCGCATACCCCTAATCGTGCTTGTGGGTATGCGCCCTACATCATGTATCTCATCGAGAAGGTGTCAGGCTTGACCTTTGTCAAGGATGTGACTCATCGCCCGCTCCATCCTCAGACGCCTCCTTCAGTGCCGCCTCCTCCACGCTGGATGAATGCGGAGCCTCCCTCTCACCCTGCGCCAGCACCTCACCCCGCTGTACCTCCTTCTCCGCCTCAGTCGATGAGCGCTTTCTTCAAGTGCTTCAAGTCTATTTTCACCTCCTGCCATAAGCAAGAAATCTTGAATCAACGGGCACACAAGCGCCAAGAGAAGTATCTCAAGGCTGTGTGTGACAAGCTTGAGGTCCCCATGTCACCTGCAGAGGAGAGCGATGGTAAGATCACTCCATTCCCCGACTTCACCGCCAACGAGCTCGCCCAGCTCCAGGAGGACGGGAGCTCTTCCCGGGCGACTCCCTCGGCATGGGTCTCCGACGACGACGAGGACCACGAGGACCCGGAGGCCACGGAGAGCGACTCTGATGATGTGGCGGGCGATAGTGAGGAGGATGATGACTAGTTGATAGGCCTCGTTGTTCCCCTCTTCTTTTCCTTTTTGGTGTCTTGATGCCAAAGGGGGGAGTTAGATGGGGGAGAGTTAGATGTGGGGAGAGTAGCGCCTCAAAGTTAGATGTGGGGAGAGTAGCGCCTCTTTTTGGATCCTTGGACATGTTGCACTTCTTATTGTAATATTTATGTCATTCAAATGTTTTAAATTCGTACAAGACAAAGAATATGTTTTGAATGTTTAATATCAATATGATTCTTTGAACGTCTATCTTTTGATCATATTCATATTTAATATGTCTTGTCACAAATGTTGAGCACAACACGTAGGCACCCCACCATAACGTGTGTGTATGAAGGACTTCCTCAATCTTCTTTTTATGATGCATTCATTGACGGGGAGTTACTCATTCACCCGCACGTTATGAAAACCAAAATTTATACTCTTATATGTGAAGACTTAATGTGTTGTCATCAATCACCAAAAAGGGGGAGATTGAAAGTGCATCTAGGATCCCCATGGGTTTTGGATGATTGATGATGACAATTAAGTATCTAATGAGATCAGTGATCTTAAGCACAGGTGTGGATTCAAGTGAAAACACAAACCCTCAAAAAGGAAAAGGATGAAAACGATGATGTTGACTCGAAAAGAAGAAACTAGGGTTTCTAGCGTGTCGAGTTCAGACTAGTCATATGTGTATGAGGATGTGTGCATAAAGTGCATTGAGATCAAGTTGGAAGCTCAAATCGGTTTAGAGATCAAAACCTATTGAGAGAAGAGAGTTAGAAGTAGTCTGGTAGGAGTGGTCGTGCTACTCCATGCAGGTGGTCGGACTAGTACGCTCCTGGCCGGACAAGTCCGTTTTCAGCCGGACTAGAAGGCTCTGACTGAGTTCGGACTAGTCCGTAGTGGGGCGGACTAGTCCGGGTAGTCATGGAGTGGGTTTTCGGGACTAAGTCCCAAAACCACGGAGTTGTCCATTTTAGTCCGGACCAAAAGGTTCTGACTAAGATCGGACTAGTCCGCCGTGGGGGCTGGATTAGTCCGTGTTTGGAGAGAAGTTGAGTTTCAGCGACTAAGTCTGGGAGGCCAGACTAGTCCGCCCTAGGGGCCGGACTAGTTCGTGGTCTACAGAGTAGTCCATTTTCACACGGAACAAAAGGTTTTATGTGAGATTGGACTAGTCCTGTTTTGATCGGACTAGTCCTTTTTGATGTGACTGTTTGAATTTGAAGTTTGGCGGGTAGTGTGACGATTGCTGCGCAGTGCGATAGTTGTCAGGGATGTTAGTGGTCCCAATGGTCGGACTAGTCTGGGCCCTAGGGCGGACTAGTCTGCCCATCTGCTGAAGTTAGCAGTATGGGCTGGGAACCTCAGTAAATAGAGGACCCCTGGGTTCATTTGAACCAAACCATGAAAAGATTGAAACCCTAGCACCGCCATAGCAAACTTTGAGCCTCCAAAAGCCTCCTTCTTGCCTACATTCCCTCTAAAACTAATTCTTGTGTGGATTAGGGTTTGGTGAGGTGAAGAAGATGAAGAACACCGCTCTAGGCTCTCGGTTTGATCTCTTGCACTTGTGAATCTTTGTGATCTGTGGCTTGAGTCAATCTTTGTGATTTGTAATCATATTTGTGGTGGGAGCCTCAGATTGTGAGAAGCCCCAACAAATCTTGTATTCACCCTTTGTGATAGTGGAGAACCAAGTTAGGCCCTTGTGGTAAACATGGTGAGGGAAGGGTTGTTGAACCTGGCCCTTCGTGGACTCGTCAACATGGATGTAGATTCCTCCATGGGATCGAACCTCAGGATAAAATCCTTGTGTCCCTTGTGTACTTTGCTTTCACTTATCGCACATTACTTCTAGGGTTAGCTTTATCGTATTTGTTCATCGCTCTTGTTTCATTGTGATCCTTAGTCTCATAATTGTTCCATAACTTGTTAAGATTCACTAAGTCATTCCAACATACTTTGCATTACAAGAACTGAACTAAAACTTTTTAGAAACACTTTTTAGGCTTCCCCTGCAAGAGGAATGGACTAGTCCACCCCTGGACCGGACTAGTCTGCCCCCTGAGTATTGATCTTGTTTTATTAAGTCATTTGAGGTCGATTAGCCTATTCACTCCCCCCTCTAGGCAACTTTCATGGCTGCTATGGCATCGCCCAACATCATCGTAGAAATGTCGACGATGAGCCCCCTACGTGGTGCCGAAGCTGGCTGCTCTAGCGTCGCCCACCATCATCACAGAGACGTCGACAGCGGGCCCCTGGGTGGTGCTGGAGCTGGCTGATCTGGCGTCGCCCACCATCAACGCTGATACATCGACGGTAGGATCCTTGGGTGGTGCCAGAGCTGGTTGCTTCGACATCGCCCACCATCACCGCAGAAACATCAACGGCAGCCCCCCATAGTGTGGGGCCGAAGCTCTCTGCTCCTGCGTTGCCCACAATCATCGCAGATACATTAACAGCAGCCTCCTTGGGTGTTGCTGAAGCTTGCCTACCGTCGACCACCATCATCGCAGAGTCGTCGATGGTAGGCCCCCTGGGTGGTGCTGGAGCTTGTTGCTCCAACGTCGTCCACCATCATCGTAGAGTTGTCGATGGGGGGGGGGGGGGGCTCTTAGGTAGTGTCGGAGTTGGCTGCTCCAGCGTCGCCCACCATCGTCGCAGAGACTTCGACGGTGGGCGCCCTAGGTGGTGCTGGAGCCGGCTGCTCTGGCATCACCCACCATCATCCTAGATAAGTGGACGGCAAGCCCCTTGGGTGGTGCCGGAGCTAGTTGCTCTAGAATCGCCCACCATCTTTGCAGAGTCATCGACGGCGGGCCCCCTGGGTGGTGCTGGAGCTGTTTGCTCTGGCATCACCCACCATCATCGCAGATATGTCGACAGTAGGCCCCTTGGGTAGTGCCGGAGCTGGATGCTACAGCACCACCCACCATCATCATAGAGTCGTCGACGGGAGGCCCCTTCGGTGGTGCTGAAGCTGGCTGCTCTAGTTTCGCCCACCATCATCGCAGAGATGTTGATGGTAGGCCCTCTACGTGTGCCAAAGTTGGATGTTCCGACATCGCTTACCATCATCACAGATACATCGACGCCAGACCCCTTGGGTGGTGCCAGAGTTGGTTGCTCCAGCGCCGCCCACCATCATTGCAGAGTCGTTGACGGCAGGCCCCTTGGGTGGTGCTGGAATTTGTTGCTCCGACGTCGTCCACCATCGTCGTAGAGTCATCGACGGTAGGGCAATATTGCACGGATTACCACAAGAGAACCCTATTAGCATCAAGGGCGGGGCGGGACAGTGTACTCACGAATCAGCGCTTGTTGTTGTCTTCGACGTCTTGAGACATCGACGGCGGACCGCCTAGGAGGTGTCGGAGCTGGATGCTCCGGCGTCGTCCACCACCGATGTGTAGAACATCGACGGTAGGCCAAAATCAACACTTGTTGCTGTCTTCAATGTCCTAAGACATTGATGGTGGGCCCCCTGGGAGGTGTCAGCTTTAGCGTCGTCCACCACCAATGTGTAGAACGTCGACAGCAGGCCACTGGTGTACAAGTTACCACAAGAGAACACTATTAGTAACAAGAGCAGGGCAAGAGAGTGTACTTACAAATCAGCACTTGTTGTCTTCGTCGTCCTGAGACGTCGACGGCGGGCCCCCTAGAAGGTGTCGGAACTAGCTGTCCTGCACACATGATAAAGGAGGGACTAGTTTGCCCGACGATTTTACCTATTCCTCTTCCTCAGCTTTGTCATGTCTTACTGTCCTGAGCTGACACACGGGACTTGTGTAATTCAATGCGTTAGTGCTTCAGGGTCCGGCTCCCGCCTCCTTATGATGGGATCTCTCCAGCCCTAAGTACTCGATCGTAGCGCTGAGAGGTAGGATGTACATGCTTAGGGTACAGGACTAGACTAGGCGGTTCACACACCCTAGACCGCCGGCTTGGCTTAGACCTTTCTTGGGAGGTCGTCCAGCATCACAGGACTCCAAGGATGGGGGCAGCCGAGAGAACCCCTCACACATTGCAGGTACCTCAAGTAGGCCCACTTGCAGTAGTTTTGCACAACTCCGGCATGGGTGAGATACAGAATGCACTACCGTGTATATGAAGGCAATATACAGTAAACAAGTCTAGCATGGTTTATATAAAATAAATTCATAATTAAATGAACATTGTTAGGGCACTTGGAGTAAGAAAGTGATTTTTTTATATCAGTATTCATATGAGGAAATAGACTTTTACAAAAGAGGGCAACTGCTTGCTTTCAGATGTCGAGGAAGGCAGAGTGCACAAGCTTAGGGTCCGGGACCAGGCTATGCTGACTGCGGACTCTGGACCTGACACTTTCGGAGCTTTGTTGTAATAAATGCTGCTCCTAGACTATATGAACACCTCTACACTGTACTACTTAAGATAATATTAACATATAGGGATGTCCAAAGCTCCGGAGATAATCGTGACGGTTGTCAGGCAACTAGTCATCGATAGCTACCAGTGGAGTGATGAGCAGGTGTCCCTACTTTTTGCCCTGGCCCCCCATCTTGAGGGTGGTCTGGGCAGAGCTAGAACTAATCTTGACAGCTTTGATGGGAGCACCGGTGTTGTCAGAAGGCTGCAGACGGGGTGCAGGGGGTGAGCCGCGCTGGCGCGAGCTCGGTGGAGGCTGACTTGGTCCTGCGCCGCGTTAGGCTTGTGTTGGGTCTGCTGTGAGGGCTTCGAGCTTCTCCAAGGCTAACACCATAGCAGTGAGGTCTACGCAGATATTGAGGCTGCCAGAGGGGGTCTGCATCTTAAGGACAAGGTAGCCGTAGTGGGCTACGGCCATGAATCGATATAGGGTGGGCCTGCTCATGATGGTGTTGAAGGGGAGGCTGACATTCACGACGTCGGAAAAGATGCTCACCATCCTGTAGTTGTTGGGTGTCTTAATGGTCACCTGGAAATTGATGTTGCGGTATGAGATGATGTTCCCAAGCCCCACTCCCGAGAACAGGCTCGAGGGGGTGAGCTTGGACACAGGGAACTACAGCTGGTCGAAGGCCACACAGTTGACAGGGTTAAGGGCGGCCCCGCCATCTATCAAGACATGGTGGAGCTTGACGTTGTCATTTGTGGGGGCGAACAGGAGAGGCAGGATCCCGGCTCCTACCATATTCTTGGGGCAGTCGGAGGCATCAAAGCTGACTGGCTTCTCCTTCCACTTTTGGTGCAGTGCTACAGCGGGAGCAGGGGCTATCGAAGCCACTGCTGACGCAGGGTCTTGACCATGTTTTTAGATGCAGCATCCCAAGACCCCTTGATGATGACATGTAGAGTCTTGCAACACTTGTGGTCGCTGCTGACGTCGGAGTCCTTGTCTTGGTGGACCAACTTGATGGCTCGTTCCTGGTTCTGGTACTCCATCTCCTTGTCGTTTTTGACCTTGGGGTCGATGTTCTGCTTGCCCTTCTGCTAACAGAAGGGGCTACTGTTGGGATGCTGTTGCACTCGCTCTTGGTATCGCTAGGCGCACCTCTTGATCTCCCAGCACTCGCTCGCGGTGTGGTCGCGAGAATTGTGCACCGGGCAGGGCTCAACACCATCGTTAGTAGCAAGTCGCTGACATGGGCGTTTGTCGGAGCATGGGGGTCTTCCACCACCGGTCACCGCTGTCGTGGTGACCGGTGACCCATGCAGTGGCTTGTTCTGGCAGCCGCCCCGGTTCTTGGTGTTCTTTTTGCCGCTACCCAGGGTAACAACACCTTCATTGATCTGGCCAACTCCACCCACTCCGGGGTCGGGCTGGGTGTGCCAGTTACGACCTTCTACCGCCCTGGAGCACCGGTTGGCGATGGAGAAGAGTTCGAAGACATCTTGCACGTTGTGTGTGGCTAGCTTCTCGAGCATGTTCCTCTCACGTACTCCCTGCCAAAATACAACTATGATAGAAGCATTTGGGATGACGGGAATGGAGTTGTGTACCTGGGAGAAACATTGGATGAATGATCATAGCATCTTCTTGGGTGGATAGCGCACGGCGTGGAGGTCGAGCTCGGTGCCAGGGCACGTGTTGGAGCTGACGAACTTTGTTGTGCACTACCGGCATAGCTCACCACAAGTGGTTATTGACACCTCGGGTAGGTTCATTAGTCATGACCGGGCTGAGCCGATCAGGGCGACGAGGAAGTAGTTCACCATGACAGACTCATGTGCTCCTACAGCAAGGAGTGTCGTGGTGTAGATCTACAGGAACTCGGCTGGGTTGACGCTCCTGTCAAACTTCTCCAACAGGTGTGGCTGGAACTTGCGCGGCCACGTCGTTTGGCAGAGGTATGATGCCAAGGCCATGCACCCTCCGATGGGCTTTCCCGGGGAGGCGTACGGAATAGCAAACCCCACAGGGGTTTGCTGCATACCATGCGGCTGCTGCGAAGCCTGCTGCTGTGGTCCCAGCTGAGCAAGGTACTACTGTTGCAGCACCTGCTGCACAGAGTGCTGCAAGGGGGCTGTTGACCCCACATAATCCTGTTGAGGCAGCAGCAGAGGGTTTACCTGCGGTGCTCCTCGAACGGAGGACACCTCCTACGCAGGACCTTGAGGGCCGTACTTGGCTTCAAGATTGTGCTCTCTCTCACTGTTGCTCGATGAGGATGCAGCAATCTATCTGAGCTTGACGATGGTCAAGCTCGACCCTAGGTCTTTCTTAAGTATCTGACCAGCGCTAGCCAGCATGGTGGAACAAGAGTCGAAGGTGCGACGGTCGATCGATGGCATGCACAATAGCGACACATGAAGCCTCCCTCTGTTGGGGGAGTTGATGGCTGCAACGATGAAGTGGTCAATGTCTTGGACCCACTATTGAGCCGCTCCTTGGGAGCTCTCACATCCTTCCTCAGGGCTTAATAGGATTGATAGAATAACTCATACCACCAAGGTATACCTTCTTTTTCGGAAGCTCACCTGCAAAGGTCTCTGAGGTTAAGCGTGCTTGGCCCGCAGAAATTTACAGATGGGTAACCGCCTGGGAAGTTTTCCCGGGTGCGCACGAGTGAGGACAAAATGCGTAGAAAAGACTAGTGTTGGTTTGTGGGGCTAGTCTGTGATCCTAGAGAGCTGCCAGAAGCAATGACCGCTAGGCCCGTAGTGGCTCAGTTATAACAGAAGCGTTCAAGGATGGTGGGTGGTGGAGATGGCTCTCGCTACTGCCAGAGCACTCTCCATACTTGCAACCGGCGGCTCCAGGGGCGTTGACTGGGCAAGGATGTGCCTGGATGCGCCGCCCTGGCCAGCTTCATCTTTGTGGGGGTGTGATTGACCAGAATGTGCCACTCGGACGATGGATTCATTCACTGTACCGCGGCCTCGGAAACCGCCATCCAAGGGCTTGATGAACACCATTGCGGTGAAAGCGCAACCAGTTTTTTTTTGAGGAAAAAGCCCCTACTTGGCGAGCAAAATGTCGAAGTGTTATTGCGATACTTCACCCGAATCTTCTATGGAGCATCCCGCGAAGGTTCTTTGATCGGCAAGGCTTAGTCCTTTATCGAGGGATTGCGCGAATGAGAGTGTGAGACTGTGGTTTTTACATTGTTCGGGCTGCAAGAGTTTAACACCCTACTCCACAGTGAGGTTGTATCGCCGGTGTGTGTGTGTGTATGTGTGAATGCGTAGATTAGTGATACCTTGTAACGATTGCGGTCTGGTCCTTTTATAGACAAGACCAGGTGGCTTATAAGTGGGGTCCAGGGCCCAAAAGGTGGCCGCGGGGCAATCTTATGCTAAAGTTCTATGGCTTCATGCAGAAGCTTCCTCTTACCGCGGCTTCAAGTCTCGCCGTCTTGCCACCTCAGTCGCCATTGGCCCATGCGTAGTCATTGATGATGGCAGGGAATGTCCTGTCCAACATTTTTCATAAGCTACCCACATGGCGGAGTGCGCTAGGCCTGCGTCGTATTCATTGTGATGCAATTGGGCATTGGTACCTGACAGTAGGTGTGCGCTGCGTCGTGCTCTTGGGGAAGACGCTAGTCTTTAATGCTTGATTTAGACAAGGCGCACCACCCTCTCAACTCCTGCAACTCACCATATGGGGCAAGTGTGAGGGTACATGGCAGCTCAGGGGCTAGCCTCTACGCGGGAGGTCGGGTCCTGATCCGCGGATCACATGGCAGCCCTGGAGCCTAAGCCTTAGTAAAGCGGGGGATCTAGGGCCGCGGGACACGTGGTGGAGCCGGAGCCCTCATTTACATGAGGTTGCTGTTTATGGTTCCTATGCACTATTAATAATTCATCTCTAACAGTGGTGCCAGAAATGCTTGTTAATAGATTTTAGATTATACATAGAAATTCGCAAGTGCACGAAAACTATCGATGTAGCATTCCCCCTCTAAGAGTATTCCCAAAGGTTGTAATTTATATTCTCTGAAAGGAAGGCTAGATGGAAGTAAAGCAATCATCAAGTGGAGAGCCTAGGTTGATCTAGGTAAGGTTCTATCAAGGATGGATAGATGATAATTGGAGTAGTGTGACACACAAAAGAGCACTCTATCATAAGGGGATAAATTAGGTTAAGAGGGACTAGGCTAATGGTTAAGTAGAGACTCCTACGATGCTTCTAATGTAAATTAACATAGTCTAAGTTAGTTACTAATGATAATGTCAATTATGAATTCTCATGCTAAGCGGATTAACACATCGGGCACGAGTTTACCCCTAGCAATACTAGGACAACTCCCCCCAAGAGCCTGTGGCATAGCCAAACATGGAGGATTACAAAGGACCGATAGGGTTGTCACCACCTAATTCCTACCTCTTCAATCTGTGGGTCTACGAGACATTCAACGCTACTCACTACCCTAGCATCATGCTAGCATATTAAGTAATTACCTTAAGAGCCTAGGCACAAACCATCCTAAGGCAATGAACTAAATCATCGTTGAACCAATGTTAATTCATAACATAAGTGATTCATGTTAACATAATCATGTCATAGCTAATTAGACTATAGTGGAGGATTGTAGTGTTTATGATGATATAATGGCAATGGTATAGCATGATCATAAATACTACTCTTACCAAATATATGGAATCCAAAATCAAACAAGAATTGTTTCATCCAAGTATATGAACAATAAAAAACTAATGATAACATCTTTATTAAGAATAAAGTCACAAATACCAATGCGAATATAAGAGCCAAACATTTCCCAATTAGAAATTATGAAGAGACTCCTTCTACTCCTCTCCTACTTGGACTTTGGACTAGAGACTCTCCTCTCTACAGCCTATACTCCTATAAACCTATGGAGAGTAGTGGGTACAATGGATGAATACACAAGTGGTGTGTTTTGAAGTGACGGGTGAGGGGTCCTATTTATAGCTTGGAGAAGGGTCGGTTCCCGCCACCAAAAGCGCGCAAATCAGTCACCCATGACTTCTTCAAGCCGGGAGGAGCCAACACATGGCAATTGACCGGTTTTGGCGCCACTCCCTAGTTGGCCGACTAGGGAGATCAACCGACTAGGGAGGTCGGCCGACCTGGTCTCAGCCTTGTTAGGGTTGTGCTTCCTCCAGGTCTCTGCCAAGTGGGTACCATTGACTGAAATTGGTGCTACACCATTGCATGGCCTCAGATACCTCTGTTTGCATGCCATTTGATCCACGTGTCATCACATGTCGTCACTTGATTAGCTGGAATGATATTTTATAGGATCCATCCCCTTGTTTCACTTCAATTCTGCATAAAATCCCTGAATGCACTACTTTCCCCAAAGACAAGTGGAAATTGGTTAAATAGAAAGGTGATGTGTGCAAGAAATGATATTTCCTTCACATAATTGAGTTATATTGACGTGTGAAATTAGTATATAATAGTTGTCAACAATCTCCCAAAGCTTATCCTTTGCTCGTCCTGAGCAAAGTCAAGACTTTAGATTAATGATCCGGAGTCGCTATTATGTTCTATTTTTCAAAGTTCCATGTGCACAACAAAATACTCTACCTAGTATTGCAAAAATTGGCATGATACTTCACCCATCTTAAGTCATTATGGGGCTTAGGCCATCTTCTATTCATGGGTGGTTGAAAGATAGAACATCAAATGGAGCACACATAGCCTATAAATTAAGTTCAACTAAAATTTCGGAGAGTTCAATTTAGATTTTAAGTATCTCAATTTGATTCTCTCGGTCTCTCCTTTATGTATAGTGGAAATATGACCTCACCAAGGCATTGTGCCTAAATGCATCCTACCTCTACATAAGGCTTGTATGTGGAGCTTAGTTGGGAATGTAGTAGGCATATTTGCAACACATAATATTGCTAAGTCAAAAGAGCAAGCCTTTGGAGAAATCAATTAAAAACAATTTGACTAAGACTTGTGCATGTGTGATGGAATGAAGTGGATGTGGATATTTGAGATGACTCCTTTTTGAGTGGACTCTCTTATTTTGCCAGGATGAAACATGGCTACTTTTCTTTCTTTTTTTTCTCATGCTTATGATGTAAGCATGCATTATCTATTTCCTTTTCTTTTCCTCGTAGCCATGTCTTCTACTCTAATTTTTTTGCAATAAATTTTAAAGAGAGTACTAAGCATGAATGATATGGTGTTTCTCTTTTTATCGTGGAATGGTGGTATGGTGGAAATTTGCTTACTTCTATTGTAGAAGTATAGCATGTGCAAGTGAAGTCTTGAATTCAAAAAGTAATGAATAAAATCTCACAGAGGTCTATACTCGTTTGACAAAGCTCAATGTGAAGACAAATAGCATATGTGTAAGGTCTCTCAATGTAATGTATCATATGGCTTTGGTAGGTATTTCCAATCAAATGAGAGTAACTTAAATCTTTTTAGAATTTCTCCAGAAATCTAAGTTTCACTTTCAAACTAGGAATAGCAGCCCTATCACTATATCATATCTCACAACAACATAGAATGGATTAAGCTTTTGCGAATTCCACAACTATGCATCATTTCATCTAGGGCAATATGTTGGAGAGTACTAAGTTGTAAACTAGGGACTTAGGAAAATTAAAACAGAGCAACTATGCATCATTTCATCTATGTGAATTCCAAACCATTCTTACCGCACATCATTTATTTTATTTGAAAAGAAATCTATCCTACATATTATTATATTTTTTATATGTATAGGATTGAAGAGCACGTGTAAAGCTACCAGGGGGGGTGAATGGTAGATTAAAACTTTTCAACAGAAGCAACGAAAACACCCCTCAGCAGAAAACCGATCTGTTAAAGAAACCGTGTGTGCATGTAATCTAGACGTGTTCAACTGTGAAAAAACTAGTATAGATTGTAGAGAATCATGTCATGAAGACATCACAACAAGAATCACGAAAATCCGTCGAGAGAAACTCATGTTATGATTGAAAGATCGAACAAAGGTCAATCAGTCCTACCCGAGAAAAACACTTTTGGAATCTTGCAAAGAAACTCGTGTAGTTCGGAAACCACAAATCCAATGAACTTGAATTTTTCACATATGATATAAAATTAAGTTGTGAAGACAACCCAAGAATAATCACGTCAATCGGATCTGTAAAACTCGAGTTATGATAAAACCACCAAAGCGAGGTAGTGCTGTACAGAAACTCGACGAGAAAGACTTGAAGAAAACAAGTCGGACGAACAAGGCACAAAATCTCCTTTAGACTATGAATTTTATTGATTAAAACTCACAAGGAACAGCCCCAAAGTCATCTACCACAAGCTCTAGTCTCTCTTTCTTATATAACCAGCCCTTAGGCCAACCCAATCCTAACCAGGACTCTAATCCTACTCAATTCAGGAACTGAAACTTTCCATAACGGCTCAAGAATCTTCTATACGCAGATAGAAGCAATCTTAAGACTTCCAAACACCTTAGGAACGTATACACATTCCTAAATCAACTCAAATTCATTGCCCACAAGAAATCCTATCATAACAAACTCAAAATTTCCATATTTGAGTCAAACACGACTCAGTCGCAGTGTGAGTCCATAACCTAGTCGGTTGGACCTCTCTGACCAATCCTTTATGTCCACATCTCTTCATCACGCCTTGTAACCATGTAGCCAGGTCCATGCACTCCTTGCACATGTGCAAAAATCTTCCAACAACGTCCACGATACCTTCATATGCATTGTTCTTGATTCAAACATGTTGGGCGACCTCTCGATCAACTCAACCACAATTCCTCCCGAACATGGTTGTTGAACCTCATCTTTTCCCTAAGACTAGTTCAATGGATCTCGTCACCAGCATTGTCTTGAACTCAAGCAACACCTGCACATGAATAAACAACCGATACTTCCGAGCACAAGTCCTCGACTTGGCTCTTGTTAGTTCCGAAACCACCTTATGTGAGAACCTCACATAAGCATGTTTCATACCATAGCAAATTGATAACAACAATTACCACCAAAACACTACAAAAACTTAGTAAAAGAATACTAAGAAAAAATTCCATAGATGTAAAGCAAGTTCGAATCAATTCAATGTAAAAGCAAAACCATTGCAAACTAGATCCGGACCTTGCCAAAACTAACCGGACCTTGAGTCGGAGCTTACCAAAGCAAGCAGGACCTAGCACTGGAGCTTACGAAAGCTAGTCAGACCTAGTGTCGGAGCTAACCAAAGCTAGTCAGACCCAGACAAAGAAGTCGGACCTAGCCAGAACAAGTCAGACCTTATGTCAGACCATGCCAGAGCTACCAAAAACAAGCCAGACCTATCGTCGGACCTTGCTAGAGCTCGGACCTAGAGTCGGACCTTGATGATAAAGGTGTTTCCGTAGTATTCAAAACTTTTATTGCTAAAGCCAATGGATTCAACACACATAGGTCTCACAATCTCTCCCTTGATGAATGCACTGGCAACACCACTTAAAATCCGAACATTGGCATGAAAACTTTTGAAAACAATTTCTCCCCCTTTTTGAAATTCAGATGAGATAGAAATAAATTTTGAAAACAAGTTCTTCCCATTTTTGAAAATCAAATGAGATAAAAATAAATTTCTCACCCTTGCATACTTCTCCCCCTTTGACCATGTATTCAACGCGGTACAAAAGGGAAATTTTAATTTGTTATGAGCACATTATAACATATACATATAAGACAAAGCTCATCCAAGTCATACTATCAAGTAACTTACAATATGAAAACGATGAGATACATAATGTAGTGTAAGCCATGCTAGAGGTCAAATGCAATTTTCAATTTAAGAAGGTCATGATCTCACAACCTTAACTATTTCAAAACATGAAAGCATGACACTTTTTGCTGCATTTTATTATTTTTCAAAGCAAAAATTTAAATCAAATGATATTTGCAAAAGATTATATGCGCATCTGCCTTATTCTAACCAACCAGGCCAAGCCTATGTCATTTGACAATCAAAAGCTTAAGGACATGGTTTTAGTCATACACGACTTCTTCCAAGTTCATATCTAAGTGCAATGATAAGCCATCTCAAAAGAAGAAGTGCGATGCATGCATACTCTCTTGATCTTTTCTCAATTTATATTTGTTCATAAAACTCAACATGTGAGTTGATTACTTGATTAATTGATTATGATTAAAAGCACTTGAGATCATGCAACAAGTTCAAAACAGCAAGAAAGTTCGATCATGACCACATTTAGTGTAACTAATTATTCCAATTACGAGTCGCAAAAACTACAAAATGTATAACATCAGTAATATAGTAAGAACTTCCAACATGTAAAAGGAATCACAAAGTCATATATGTATGAAATACTATGCTCATATTATTTTAAGTTCAGATTCACACATATACTTCCCAAGTTTCAAAATTCCCCCTCAATTTTAAGCCATGAGGATGCATAACCCCTATTTCACTAAGAATGTAACAGAAACGAGTGAAATCCAAAGGTTATGTGAACATGTCAGCCAACTGTTATTCGGTATCTACATGATGAAGCACAATGTTTCCTTTATCAACATTATCATGGAGAAAGTGACACCTACTATCAACGTGCTTAGTTATAGAATGTTGCACGGGGTTTTTAGCAATGCAAATGGCACTAGTGTTATCACAAAATAGTGGAACACTATCTAGATTAACCCCATAGTCCTTAAGTGTTTTAACAATCCAAAGAATTTGTGAGTAAGCACTAGCTGCAGCTACATATTCAGATTTAGCTGTGGATTGTGCAACTGAGTTTTATTTTCTAGAGGACCAAACAACAAGAGAATTACCAAGAAAATGACAAGCACTGGAATTACTTTTCCTATCAATCATACAACCCCCAAAATCACAATCCAAAAAAGCTTTCGAAGTAATGGTCAAGGAAGAAGGAAGAAAAATGCCAAATTCTTGAGTTCCATGTAAGTAACTGAGAATCCTTTAGTTGTCTTGACGTTGTGAAGAATGTGGGGAAGCTTGATACTGTGCACAAAGACATAAGCTGAATTGTATGTCCAGTCTTGATGCCGTGAGGAACAAAAGTGATCCGATCATGATTCTATATCCTTTTTGATCAATGGGTTCACCATCTTCATCAAGTTCAAGTGTTGATGTTGTTCCTATTGGTGTCCGAAGGGGCTTGCTTTTGTCCATGTTGAAGTGCTTGAGAAGGTCTCTTGTATACTCCATTTGATGCACAAAGGTACCTTCCTCGGTTTGCTTGATTCGCAGCCCCAAAAAGTAAGTGATTTCAAATTCTGAACTCATCATTGCTGAAAACTTGGACACGAGATCATGAGAGGCACAACCAAAGATAATATCATCCATATACACTTGAACGAATAATGAGTCATTGTCGTGCTTAAGCACAAAAGGTGTTTTATCAACCTTGCGCATGGTAAACCCATTTTCAACTAAGAATGTTTTTAACCTATCATACCATGCTCTAGGAGCTTATTTTAGACCATACAGAGCTTTAGTCAGTTTGAAAACATGATTAGGAAAATCTGGGTTTTCAAAACCAGGTGGTTGCTTAACATAAACCTCCTCATCTATGTAGCCATTAAGAAAATCATTTTTTACATACATTTGATATAACTTGAGACCTTTAGATGCAGCAAAAGCTAAGAAAATTCTTATGGCTTCTACTCTAGCAACAGTAGCAAAGTTTCATCAAAATCTAGACTTTCAATTTGTGTGAAACCTTGAGCAACCAATCTAGCCTTATTCCTAATCACAACCCCATCCTCACTTTGTTGATTTTTAAACACCCATTTTGTTCCAATTAAAGTGTGATCTTGAGGTGGAGGTACAAGTTTCCAAACATTATTTCTTTCAAAATTTGCTAACTCTTCTTGCATGGCAATAATCCAAGATTCATTAGTGAGTGTGTCTGATATATCTTTCGGTTCAAAAGAAGCAACAAAAGAAAAATGAGCATGAGAAATGGGGTCAGAAAACCTAGATCTTGTAACTCGTTCATGCAAGCTTCCAATTATCTATTGCGAGGGATGATTCTTGAAAATTTGCAGGGGAACAGATGTCTCACAAGCTTCTTCTTCATCAGGCTCATCGTAGAGTGATGAGCTTGTGGCTTTTGGACGATCGGGACTAGCAAGGATGGTAGTCGGAGCTTGTTCAAAGTTTGGAGCTGGACACGTGTCAGCTTCAGAACTATCAGGCAATATCACCGACACTTCTTCTTCTTCGAAAATATCCTCCCGCTGATCTGGACCTGCAATGTTTGGTCCAGTACCTGAGCTAGCTTCATCAAAAGACACCTCACATGTCTCCACAATTTTGTTAGTGTCAAGTAAAAGCACACGATACCTCTAGTATGTGATGGATAACCAAGAAACATGACATCAATGGATCTAGGTTCAAATTTATCAAGATTACCATGTTTCTTAACAAAGCATTTGCAACCAAAGACCCGAAAATGTGTAACACTAGGCCTATGACCAAACCGAAGCTCATATGGTGTTTTACCTAGCTTTGCATGCATGAAAACACGATTTCAAACATAACAAGCGGTTGCAGTTGCCTCAGCCCAAAATTTTCTAGGAGTTTGATATTCATGAAGCATAGTCCTAGCCATCTCAACTAAGGTTCTATTATTTATTTCTACAACACCATTTTGTTGAGGTACGTATGGTGAAGAAAATTGATGATCCATTCCATTTTCAGCACAAAAGTGATCAAAAGATTGATTTCTAAATTCGGTTCTGTTATCACTTCTAATTGCTTTTAAAGATCTCGGGTGATCAATTGATAATCTAAGAAATAAAGTTCTAAATTGACTAAAAGCTTCATTCTTAGATAGCACAAAGTAAACCCAAGAGTATCTAGAATAATCATCAACAATCACAAGAACATACCATTTACCTCCGAATTATTGAACACGTGAAGGTCCTACGGTGTCAAGGTGCAAAAGGTTACCCGGTTCAGTTATCATGATCATTATGAGAGGAGTATGTGAACCTGCAACCATCTTAACATGTATACAAAAAGAGCACACAATTTCTTTGTCCCCTTTAAACTTAGGCAGCCCACGTATGCGATCAAGAGCACTAACACGCGTTAGATGATCAAAGCCTACGTGGCCAACTCTGCGATGCCAAAAATATAAGTCCTTTAAATCATTAGCAACTAGACACCTATGCTTAGAGGAAGACATATGTAAGGATCGAATGCCCAAGAGGGGGGTGAATTGGGCTTCTTTTCAAAAATTAAAGCAATAAAACTTAATTACTAAAAGCCCAATTCCCTATGCAAATAACCTATGCATTCAAGTGAATAGTAACTTTGCGGTATAAGAAATGCATAAGTGTAAGGGGAGAGGAAGAAAGTGCAAACTCCCGAGGAGACACGAAGACACGGAGATTTATCCCATGGTTCGGCAAGATCGTCAAGATCTTCCTACATCCACGTTGTGGCACCCACCAAAGGGTATAGCCACTCCCAAGTCACCGAGACTATGGATCTTCACTATACTTCTCCATTTGCCAACCTCGGCAAGGTGGAGCTCAAGCCTTGTACAAGTTGGATCCTTCGGGCTTCCACAACCGTCTTGGCAAGCTCCGGAAGGCTCTCTCCAATACAATCACCAAGGGATACTCCCTTACAGCTCTCACTGCACTAGAGATTCCAATCGCCAAGAATGGAAGCACACAAGCACTATCTCTAGCAAGTTCTAGCCTATCTCTTGGTGTGTAGGTGGTGTAGATGATGTAGAAGTGTTAGCTCAACATCTTGAATGCTTGAGAATGTGTAGAGTAGGTCTGGTAGTCAAGACTTGTCGAATAGACTGGTTGAAGGGGTATAAATAGTCAGCCTCCACGAAATAGCCATCGGAAAAGTAGGCGGACATCACTGTTCTGCGAACACCGGATGATCCGATTCTCCCCCTTCAGTTATCATCGGTCAAATCCAAATTAGCTGATGTCACTGTGTTAGATATGACCGTTGTTAGACCGATGTTACCCTTGCCTTCTCATCTGATGATCTGATGGCACTTCATTCAAAATTAGTTCAGAATTGATGATTACTGGAGTGATCGACCGATGTGTTCATTGTTGTACATCGGATGGTCCGGTGTTACACTTGGTCCAAGGAGATTGCTTACTGTACTAATGGAGCAATGTAACATGGCCTTCATCATCGGATGATCCGGTGAGTACTTAGTTCTGAGGTATTCTTCTTCTGCTGAACCAACTCGATGGATGTGTTGTTTTCTGGAATCATCGGTTGATCCGGTCAGTTATTTTGTTTGCTTCGAGTTGTTCTAAGTGATTCTTTTGGAATTTGCTCGATTGACCTCTTAAGAATTGGTTGGAAATATTCTTCTGACGATTATCAAGCGTTGAGTGCTGTCAATTTTGGTTGAATAATTTTGACATGTGTGCTTTTACTTCTAATCTTCATAAACATTGATTGATCTCATAGAATGATTGTTTAGGGGTCTCCAATTATATCCAATGAGCAGTAGATGATATTCATATAGATTTCATTTGAGTGTGACGAGTGATATGTGATACCTTGCACCCAAAAATTCATTAGTAAAATCTAATGGTTGTCATTAATCACCGAAACCATACCTCATGGGGGCCTAGATGCTTTCAATCTCCCCCTTTTTGCTGATTGATGACAACACAACAAGTGAAGCATAATAGTAATTAATTTGACAATATGATACTCAAGAAGATATGCAATGAGTACAAGATATGGCACATTAAACTTGAAGACTCAAAAGAGATTAATAACATGAAAGCCTAACGATCAATAACATATGAGAGAATTAAGAGTCACAAGAATACACAATGAATAGCAAAGAAGTAGCAAATCATCAAATTACAAAAAGGACTCCAAAAAGATAGACTCCCCCTACAGCTAGGACTCCCCCTGAGGCTAAGCTAGACTCCCCCTCACTCTTCTCCCCCTTTGGCATCAAGACACCAAAAAGGAAGCCGAGTTCCTAAGGATCCTGAGCGCTCGAAGCGATGACGAACTGGTCACCGTCGGGGGTGCTGTCGTCGGAGCTGCTGCCGAAGTTGGAGTAACGATGACGGGAGCTGTAGGAGCCGCTGTCGGTGCCTGCTGAGACTGGACTACAGGAAGAGGGGCACTGACAACAGATGTCGGCGTCTGCTGAAAAAGCGTCGTAGCCGGCAAGGGAGAGTGAATGGGAGCACCTGGAGCAAGCAGTGGGGACATGCTGATCGACGGGATCGGCGTGGTCGGCACTGGCGCTGAAGCTGGTGCCAGGACAAGAGGACCTGGAGCAAGACCTGGAAGCTGCAACGGGAGGGCAATCCCAGTCTGAGTGTAGAGGTTGGTGATCAACCCCAGGATGCCCATCATCGCCTGCTGCCTCTGCTGCTGCTGGTCGAGAGAGCGCTGGTGCATCTGATTAATCAGCCCAGTCAGCCTGTCAGTGTCCTCTCGCCTCTCGCGGGCGATCTGTTGCTGCATCTCCTGCTGCTGCTGCTAGAGCTCCAAGAGATGTGCAGCCTGCTCAGCTCGGGCCTGCTCAGCTGCAAGCTGGTCCAGGCGCTACTGCTCAACCATCTGCTGAAGTAGGGAGGTAAGCTCAGATGGCTGAGAGACCTGTGCCTCTGACACGGGAGGTGGAGTGGGAGGTGGCACAGTCGAGCCTCCAGCCTCCGCGTCGTGCTGCCTGGGTGAGGGAGGAGGCGGTAAGTACTCCTCAACACTATCGCTGGTGTCACTCTCGGACCAAATATGTTGAAGGTCCTCACCCTGAGCCTCTACCTGTGCTAGTCTCTCGTCTTCCTTCTCCAGGTCTGACCAGTCTTCCTCGGATAGACGAGCACGGACCTGATGCTCAACAGGACAGCCAAGGCGGCGGTCTCCAGGAGCTAGAGCACGGTAGTGGCTGAACCATGTGACGCTCTCGTTGGTGAGACTGTCATGCACGGCGGACCCCTCTGGAGCTACCATGTAGAGAAAGTAACTGATCCAGTGACCAAATACGAGCTGCCTCATCATACCAACTCCGTCAGTGATTACGTCCTCCATCTCACATATGAGGATGTCCACAATGTCGAACTCCATCCCGTTCATGATGTAGAACAGGAGAGTCTGCTGCAGGCTGGTGAACCCCTCAAGGAATCCGGACATCGGCAAAAGTGTGTGGTGCAAGGCAAGGTGCACAGTGCGCGCGGTTGGAGTGAGTAGTGTCGGTACCCTCAGCTGGTCTTGAGAGAAAGGCTGAGCCAACAGTGATCGTATCTCCTCCAGTGGTGGTGCCACACCTCTAGTGAGCGGCCTCCTCGGTGGGTCAGCCTGTCCATACACCCTCTCGTGTAGGCAAGTGTCATGGAGATCCACTCCTAGCAGCTGTCCCAAAGTCTACCTGGTCAAGTGATGATGTTGGCCCATGAACATGAAATCTATGGATCTGGGGCCCTCAGAGACGTAGAGTGAGGCATAGAATACCCAGACCCAGTCCTCCACGTAGGCACTCCTTTCGTAAGACATCAGCTCCACTAGCCCTCTATACCTCTCAAAGTAAGGGCATATCTCCGTCTCAGCTGCCAGTGCAAGCTGATCCCAATCCAGGAAATTATGCTGGAAGATCTTATGACCCTGATGTCTGTAGGTCTCGTACAGTGACACCTGTGTCAAGGTCCAAAAGCGGCTGTCCACGAGTGACTCTCTGGGATGTGGGAACCACTCCTAAAGTAAAATGGTCCACCTGAGCTTCCTGAGCTGCTTGGCCTTCATCTTCCTGTAGTCTGTCAGTCGGAGACACTTACCAACACGAATGCTGGTGTCCATCTCATAGACGGCTCTTTGGGCCACCCTGTCCTCTCGAAGGTCAGCAGCTGACAGTCTCGGTCTCGGGGCTGCAGCTGGGTGACCCCCGCGGGTCCCTGCTGAGCGCCGACGAACAAGCGACACTTCGGGCTCCTCTTCTTCCTCGGACTCCTCTGGCACAGGAGGCTGCCTCTGTCGAGCCTCGCGGATCCTCAACGATCCTCGGTGGCGCGAGCGGCCATTAGGGCTTTCTTCGCCTCCTTCGACAGCTTCTGCTTTTTGGCGGCCGGCTCCTCGATATCCTTGCCCTTTCCCTTCTTGTGATGGCCCATGAAGACGACGAGGATGAGCACGCGGAACAAACGAGCTCGGGGACGGCGACGCAAAGGTCGTCGCGGCCGGGAACCCTAGCAGTGAAGCGACGGCGACCGTAGGGGGCTGTAGCACGGTGGCGCAAAGGGTGGCGTCACGGCGCCTAGGACGGCGGCGCAGGGCGGCAGCGGCGCTGCGTGGGGCAACGGCGGCGGCGCTGTGTGGAGCGGCGGCGGCAGCGCTGCGGAGATCGATGGCGGCGGCGCTGTGTGGAGTGGCAGCGGCGATGCTGCGGCGGCCGGAGGCGGCAGTGGCCGGAGGTGCGGAGTGGTGGCGAGGGAGCGGCGGCGGCGGAGGTGAGGGCGTCGGTGGCGGCGGAGTCGGGGAGAGAGAAGACGGAGGTGAAGCGGCGAGCTAAATAGGTGGGGCCCGAACCCTAGCACAAATTTTAACACCGAATGACCGACGTTAGATGAAAGGAACATCGGTCGAATGGCACAGTAAGGGTATTCCAAAAGGTACCGTTGACACTGGATGGTCCGACGATGAAAGGATTTGCATCGGAGGAATTAGCACAACTCCAGAAATGTGAACATCGGATGCACCGATGTTTCTAAGAATGAACTCGTTGGTTGATTCGTTTTTCTGACTGAGTTGACCCTTGGCATTTGAACACAAACTGATCCGATGAGCTTCTGGCCTATGCATCGGATAATCCGATGACTACAAAATAGCAACATCCCATATATGTCCTTTGACTCAAACAAACACGAAGAAACACATGTCTTAGGACTTTTTTGGGCAACCCCTTACCTCTCAAAAATACTAATTTCCAATAACTTGGCTAAGCCCTAAAGCAAATAGAACACCAAAGGAAATAAGGAATAAATCCAAATAAAATGTAAGGCCCATGCTTTGTGAGCTAGAGGATGAATACTTCTATCTCTTTAAAGCATGTTGCTTTAGGCATTAACGCACCTAATATTTTGTTCTTTCCACATCATATGAGTTGAGATATTACATTTCAAACAAGTCTCTTTCTCATGAGGTGGGTTCCCCTTTGTGACAATCTACCGTATGCAATGCCAAACAATTTATAATGCAAGAAATTTAAATATGAGTGCAAGTCTATATGGCAGGCATCATGCAAGACATAAAGTAAATCTATCTTGCCAAATTGGAACCTTTCAGAGGCTTCTCTAGGGAGAGCTACTCTCCAAGTCTTGCGGAAACCCAAAAGAACCTCCATCCCAAGCTAACCCTTGCTCACCCCTATCCTTTGAAAGTTAGACAAGACCTATATGAGATGCATTCTAATATGACCATGGCAACTTACATGACGTTTGATGCATCTAGCACATTAAATTCACTTCTTAGCCTAGAAAAAGTTTTCTCATCAATTGGTTTAGTGAAGATATCCGACAATTGTTCTTCGGACCTAACACCTCGCAATGAGATGTCTCCCTTAGCTTCATGGTCCCTCAAGAAATGATGGCGAATATCAATGTGCTTAGTGCGGGAGTGTTGAACGGGGTTTTTAGCTATCTTAACCGCACTTTCATTGTCACAAAGGAGAGGCACACAACCAAGTTTAATACCAAAGTCCAAAAGGGTTTGCTTCATATAAAGAATTTGGGCACAACATGCAGCGGCTGCAATATATTCTGCTTCCGCCATGGACAAAGCGACGGAATTTTGCTTCTTGCTAGACCAAGATACTAGGGAACGCCCAAGAAAGTGGCACCCACCGGAGGTACTCTTGTGATCCACACGGCATCTGGCAAAGTCCGAATCCGAGTAACCCAAAAGATGGAATTTTGCACCTTTAGGGTACCACAAGCCCACACTAGGGGTATGCTTAAGATACCGGAGTATCCTAAAGACCGCCTTCCGATGCGATTCTTTAGGTGCCGCTTGAAAGTGAGCACACAAGCATACACTAAACATGATATAGGGCCTAGATGCGGTAAGATAAAGCAATGAACCAAACATATAACGGTAGTTAGATTGATCAATAGGTTTACCATCCTTATCCGCGTCGAGATGACAATTTGTTGCCATTGGAGTGCATCTTGAGCTAAAATCTCCCATCTCAAATTTCTTAAAGAGGTCCTTGGTATACTTCTCTTGATAGATGAAGGTCCCCTCTTGAAGTTGCTTGATTTGAAATCCAAGCAAGAAGTTGAGATCTCCAATCATCGACATCTCGAATTCCCTAGACATCATTTTGCCAAACTCATGGCTAAGAGCTTTGTTAGTTGAACCAAAAATAATATCATCAACATAAATTTGACAAATAAATAATTCTCTGTCGATGTCTTTGGTGAAGAGTGTAGTGTCCACCCTCCCGATCTTGCATGATCAAGAAATCCCGTAGTCGTTCGTAGGTGCTTGCATGAGCCCGTAGAGCGCATTGTGCAACCTAAACACATGATTAGGATTCCTCGGATCTTCAAACCCGGGAGGTTGTTCAACATAGACTAGCTCGTTAATATAACCATTAAGAAAGGAACTTTTCACGTCCATTTGATAAAGCTTTATATTATGATGTGATGCAAAGGCAAGGAGTATACGGATGGCTTCTAGCCGGGCGACCAGAGCAAATGTCTCCCCAAAGTCTAGTCCTTCAACTTGCAAGAACCCCTTTGCCACAAGTCTTGCCTTGTTGCGGACCACAACGCCGTTCTCATCTTGTTTGTTGCGGTACACCCACTTCGTTCCGATGATGATCTTATCCTTTGGTCACTCCCCCAACACCCAAACTTCATTGTGGATGAAGTTGTTGAGTTCTTCTTGCATGGCCATCACCCAATTTGGATCTTGGAGTGCTTCCTCAATGTGAGTGGGTTCTACACATGAAACAAACAAGTAGTGCTCACAAAATGAAGCGAAATGGCGAGAATGTGTACTTACTCCCCTTGACGTACTTCCGATAATTTGGTCCATCGGATGCGCCTTGAAGATGCTTCCATGCCTTATAAGTTGTTGTGAAGCACTTGGTGGTGGTGATGCGTGTTGCTCTTCTTGTGGTTGGACTTGATCATGGACTTCTTCTTCTTCTTGATGTTGTGTGGCTTGTGAATCTTGAGTCGGCAATGGATCATCCTTCTCTTCTTCGTCAACTTGAGGCGCCATAGATGTGTTGATGTTGGAACTTGAAGCTCCCCCTTGATCATGGCTCTCCTCAACTTTAGGCTTGATGTCTCCAATGGTCATGTTCTTCATAGCTTCTCGTAGACGCTCATCATCTATTTCATCATGACCAAAACTCTCCTCTTGGGAACCATTAGTTTCATCAAACTCAACATCACAACTTTCCTCAACTAAACCGTAGGTTTGGTTGAATACTCGATATGCTTTTGAGTTTGATGCATAACCAAGAAATATACCAACATCACATCTTCTTTCCAACTTACCGAGCCTTTTCTTGCGGTAGATGTAGCACTTGCACTCGAAGACTCGGAAATAGGAGATGTTGGGCATTCTCCCAATGAGAAGTTCGTATGGGGTCTTTTGAAGTAGTCAATGTTGGTAGACCCTATTTGCGGCATGGAACGCCGTGTTGATTGCTTCGGCCCAAAACTTCTTGGACGTGCCATAGTCATCAAGCATTGCTCGCGCAAGAGTGATGAGAGTCTTGTTCTTCCTTTCAACAACACCATTTTGTTGAGGAGTGTATGTGGCCGAAAACAAATGCTTCACGCCTTCACGGTCAAACAAATGCTTCACGCCTTCACGGTCACACCACTCCCCAATGTTGTAGTTCTTGAATTAGGTGCCGTTGTCACTCCGGACCTTGATTATGGGAAGTTGAAATTCCCTTTGAGCACGATTGGCGAAGGTCTTGAACACTTCCGGAGTTTCACTCTTGTCACCTAGAAACAAAGTCCAAGCATAGCTAGGGTAGTCATCAACTATAACAAGACAATAGAGGTTACCACCAAGACATTGATATGTGGATGGTCCGAAGAAGTCCATGTGGAGTAGCTCAAGTGGCTTGGATGTTGACACCATTGTCTTCATCGGGTGGTGTGGAGCAACTTGCTTCTCGGCTTGACAAGCGCTACAAAGCTTGTTCTTCTCAAATGTGACATCATTCACGCCGGTCACCATCCCAAGCTTGAATGACTTCTTGAGCTTGCTCATTCCAATGTGCGCTATGCGTCGATGCCATAGCCAACCCAAACTCGTCTTAGTGAAAAGACAAGTGGTCAAGCTACCATCCTTGTTGGAGAAGTCTACTAGGTAGAGATGTCCATGCCGAAATCCTTTGAAGAATAGTTCTTGACTTGTTTCACTACTCACAACAACATCATTTTTGCTAAAGGTTCACGTTAGTCCAAGATCACATAATTGTGCAATAGAGAGTAAATTAAAACTAAGTGACTTAACGTACAATACATTGGAAATAGAAAAATCATTTGAAATAGCAATCTTACCTAACCCAATTACCTTCCCCTTAGAGTTATCACCAAAGGTGACTTGTCCATGATTGCCGGGGTTTTCTATGGTGGTCAACATACCATCATTGCCGGTCATATGTTGAGTGCACCCGCTATAGAGTACCCAATGCTTTCCTATGGCTTCGTAGTTCACCTAGACACATGAATTCAATTTTTTACTTTTGGCACCCAAGCCAACTTATGTCCTTGTATGTGTTATACAAGTGTTTTTGGGACCCAAAGTTGCTTGGGGAGCTTCCCCTTCATGCCCTTTATGTCCTTGCCAATGAACCTTGCCTTCACTTTGCCGTCTACTTTACTCAAGAGATAATAATGATCATTGGAAGTAGACTTGTAGTTAGTAGGCAATTTTGTAGAAGGTCGGTTGGGAAGAGGACACTCCCTTCTATGCTGACCGGTGACCTCACAATGTTGGCAATAGGAACCAACTTCCTTGATGAAGCTTGTTCTAAGCTCCGGTGAGGGCACCTTTCCTTTGTTAGGCACCGGGAAGGATCGAAGTCCTCTCTTGTTGAAGGCCTTTGCTTGTTGGAAGAGGATTTCCTTGTGCTTGACTTATCCTTTTGATAGTCTTGCCACACTAGTGCAGATACTTTCAATTTCTTCCAACAAGTCCTTCTCCCTAGCAATCTCTTTCAAAGGCAAAGACTTGTGCAAGACATTAGTGGCATGAGAAGTAATGGGTACCTTATCATTAAGAGTTTGTTTCTTTATATTCTTCAATTCTTGATCAAGCACTTCATAAGCAAGGTTAAGTATTTGATGCTCTTGGATTAACTCATTTTTCTTTCGCAAAAGTGCTTGGTGGGATAAGTCAAGCTCATGATGATCTAGCTTGATTTGAGCCTTATCCTCCTCAATTTACTTGACATTAGATATGAGCGTGTCATGCTCCTTAAGTATGCTTTCATACTTGTCAAGCAAATCAATGTTAGCACTCTCAAGCTTAGCACGAGTTTCTTCAAGGGCCTCGACCTTACTCTTTTCCCTCTTAATGATAGTGTGGTATTCATTTATTAATGAAGTTAAATCATCGGGGGAAAGCTCATCATCGCTAGAGTCATCACATACCTTGGTGTTACCTTTAGCCACGAGGCACATGGGAGGTGGATGAAGAGATGAGTCATCATTGTTGGCAATGGCAAGGCCGACCAAACTTTCTTCTTCCGCTTCACTCTCTTCATCACTTGATTCTTCGTCGGTGATCCATTCATTTGCCTCACACATGAACAACTTTTGTGGAACTTTCCTCTTCTTTGGGAAGAGTTTTGCCTTCTTGCCCTTGTCATGTTTCTTCCTCCCAAAGGATCTTGGTTTGGGCTTGTCCTCTTCATCATCCTCACTATCTTCAAGCTTGCGATGCTTGCCCTTGTGGTTTTCTCTTCTCTTGTCTGGTTTTGGACAATCATAGGAGATGTGTCCTTGATCACCACAATCGTAGCAAGTCTTGTTATCATCTCTCCTTGGTAAAAAAGCTTTCTTCTTGGGATCAAAGGTGTATCCCTTCTTGGCAATTTTGGAGTTCAAGTGAGAGAACTTTCTCATCATCAATGCAAGCTCATCATCATCATCATCTTCACTTGATGCTTGCTCTTCTTCACTTGAGCTAGGATCAACCACTTTTTTTTTCATGAGACTTGTTTTCTTGGTGGAGGCCTTTAGTGCAATTGTCTTTGAAGATGATTGCTCCATCATCCCAAGTACACTCATCTCATGAGCGTGGATCTCTCCAATAAGTTCCAAAACTTCAATGCGATCAAGAGATTCTTTTTGAAGCATGGAGTTGATGATATTGTACTTTGGCTTATGGAGGAGCATAAGAATCTTGCAGTTGATGAGTCCCTTGCCAAGAGAAGCAATATCAAGAGCATTCATTTCTTCAGTAAGCACATTTAAGCGAGAAAACATTTCATTAACATTTTCATGAGGTAGCATTTTGAACTCATCATATTTGGCTTTAAGCATATGATATTTTAGTTCTTTGATGCGAGAACAACCCTCATGAATTTCAATCAAGAAATCCCAAATTTCACATGCTTTTTCTTTGCTAGCAATTCTAGCAAACACATCTTGGCTAATGCATTCATAAATGGCATTTCTAGCTTTAGCATCCCACTTGATTTGATCACCAACATAATTGTGCTCAACAAACCCCACATGGGTCGCTTCCCATACCTCGGGAGCAATAGCCTCTAGATAAGCACGCATGCGTGCTTCCAATAGGCAAAGTTCTTGCCCTCGAAGATAGGAACCGAACCCCCAATCTTGGCCATTTTAGCTCTCTAGCGGTGAAGCTAGAATGATCCAATCAGCAACCTCGCTCTTATACCAATTGTAAGGATCGAATGCCCAAGAGGGGGGTGAATTGGGCTTCCTTTAAAAAATTAAAGCAATAAAACTTAATTACTAAAAGCCCAATTCCCTATGCAAATAACCTATGCATTAAAGTGAATAGTAACTTTGCGGTATAAGAAATGCATAAGTGTAAGGGGAGAGGAAGAAAGCGCAAACTCCCGAGGAGACACGAAGACACGGAGATTTATCCCGTGGTTCAGCAAGATCGTCAAGATCTTCCTACATCCACGTTGTGGCACCCACCAAACGGTATAGCCACTCCCAAGTCACCGAGACTAGGGATCTTCACTATACTTCTCCGTTTGCCAACCTCGGCAAGGTGGAGCTCAAGCCTTGTACAAGTTGGATCCTCCGGGCTTCCACAACCTTCTTGGCAAGCTCCAGAAGGCTCTCTCTAATACAATCAGCAAGGGATGCTCCCTTACAGCTCTCACTACACTAGAGATTCCAATCACCAAGAATGGAAGCACACAAGCACTATCTCTAGCAAGTTCTAGCATATCTCTTGGTGTGTAGGTGGTATAGATGATGTAGAAGTGTTAGCTCAACGTCTTGAATGCTTGAGAATGTGTAGAGTAGGTCTGGTAGTCAAGACTTGTCGAATAGACTAGTTGAAGGGGTATAAATAGCCAGCCTCCACGAAATAGCTGTTGGAAAAGTAGACTGACATCACTGTTCTGCGAACACCGGATGATCCAATGCTCCCCCTTCAGTTATCATTGGTCAAATCCAAATTTGCTGATGTCACTGTGTCATATATGACCGTTGTTAGACCGATGTTACCCTTGCCTCCTCATCGGATGATCCGGTGGCACTTCATCCAGAATTAGTTCAGGATTAATGCTTACTGGAGTGATCGACCGATGTGTTCATTGTTGTACATCGGATGGTCCGGTGTTACACTTGGTCCAGAGAGATTGCTTACTGTACTAATGGATCGATGTAACATGCCCTTCATCATCGGATGATCCGGTGAGTACATAGTTTTGAGGTCTTCTTCTTCTGCTGAACCAACTCGACCGATGTGTTGTTTTCTGGAATCATCGGTTGATCCGGTGAGTTGATTTTGTTTGCTTTGAGTTGTTCTAAGTGATTCTTTTGGAATTTGCTCGATTGACCTCTTAGGCATTGGTTGGAAATATTCTTCTAACGATTAACAAGCATTGAGTGCTGTCAATTTTGGTGAATAATTTTGACATGTGGGCTTTTACTTCTAATCTTCATAAACATTGATTGATCTCATAAAATGATTGTCTAGGGGTCTCCAATTATATCCAATGAGCAGTAGATGATATTCATATAGATTTCATTTGAGTGTGATGAGTGATATGGGAGACCTTGCATCCACAAATTCATTAGTAAAATCCAATGGTTGTCATTAATCACCGAAACCATACCTCATGGGGGCCTAGATGCTTTCAACATGTCAAAAGCAGCTTTAAAAACTATTCCAAACCAAGACATGTTAACAATAAGCTCACTATTTGAATTTACAACTTTCCAGTAATTTTTAGTGAAAATAATTTCCAAATTTTCGTCAAGCAGTTGTAAAACGGAAAGCAAGTTGTATTTAAAATTTTTAACAAGTGCCACATACTTCAATGAGTAGTGATTATTTACTCTAATTGAACTCTTGGAAATTATAGGAGTCAAAGAATTATCGGCAAAAGTGACATTCTCTACACGTGACACAAAAGATGGGAGGAGAACCATTCTTTGTTACCGGTCATGTGGCGTGAGCAACCTGAATCTACAATCCAAATGTTCTCCTTCCTCAAGCGTGTAACCTACATTGAAGAGCAATACGTCGATGAATTAATACTGGGGTTAGTCAAAAGGCATTTAGGAATCTAGTACTGAGTCGCACGACGTGCAGCAGGAAAAACACGCAAAAGCTGAGATAAAACAGCACATTTATGAGTTAAAGTTTGAGATTTTTTGTTCTTAACTACTAACTTATAAGGTGTTACTTGTGTAGCACAAAAATCTGTAGCTCCATTGGCAAAAACAGAAGTTCCGGAGGTAACAACAGAAGGTCCAGGGGCAAAAACTGAAGCTCCAGAGGTAAACTTTGAATGTTTTTGACTCATAACAGCAGGTTGCATGTTCCTGACACTCGGTTTAGTATGTGTAGCAAATTTTGCATGAGAGTTATAAGATCTAGCTTGAATTCTTTCCTTTTTATGTTGTTTACCTCGTCTATAACAAAAATCTATGACATAACCATATGTACCATAATAGGTACAATGAAATTTAACTTTGTGTTCATGTCTAGATGAGCATGCAGTATGTTTATTTGAACCCGAACGTGAGAACAATCCTAAATATTTAAAAACCACCTCTTTTGGTTTAGGAACTGTTTTAATCAAACCACTTTCTAATGGCTTTACAATTTTAGGTGGATATGCTTTAGCATGAGCATCAAAATCAAAAACTAAACCAGTCTTATTATTGCAAGATTTTGATTGACTCAGTAGCAAGTTTAGATTTTTGTTTCCAATACAAAACTGCTCTAGTGTCCTATTCATGTCATTAAGTTTCTCAGACAATTATAGGCAGTTTTCATATGAAGTTTTTCGTTTTAATTTGCAATTAGAGCAATATTTAACTTCATGAGCACGTAAAGCATTGTTCAGTATTGAGATTTAATACATAGCATCTTTTAGTTTCTTTTCAAGATCACTACAGGCAGAACAATGCAAATCAATTGCAGAACAAGAAGCATCTTTCAAGTTTCTGTCATTAAGTGAAGCCAGCTTTTTGTTCTTTTCAATCTCTAACTCAAGTTTATCAAGAGTGGAGGAGTGTGCACTTCTTAAGGAGGACAATTGTTCATATATTAAATCGCATGAGGAACAAGAATCATCACTAGGAATCAAGGTTTTCAAACGATTAATTTCAGATTCTAGTGACTCAATTTAAACAGCATTGTCCCTAATCTTTTTGTCCTCTTTTAACAATAACAGTTGCACGGGAAATAGCATCACACATTTCATCACAAGTAGGCATACCTCTTCGTTGTCACAGTTGTGTTCTGCGTCCTCCATACTTGATCTTGATTTGCCCGCCATGAAACACAAGTTTGCCACATCATCTTCATCACTTCCAATGGCTACATCACTCGAGCCAAGTTCTTGAACTGCGGTGATGAAACTGTTTATCAGTTTGCATCCTGTAAAACCATTCTTTTTTCTTGTTGATGTTGCCAGAAGAGGACTTTACTTTATTCTGCTTTTCATCATGGGTACAAGGACCTGAAAGGTTAGGGCAGTCTGTACGAAAGTGTCCTGTCTTACAACATTCAAAGCATCGTTTAGGTCCGGAGCTTCCTCTCCTTCTAGTTCTCACATTTTGCAATGCTTTTGAGAACCGAGTAGAGATGAGTGCTAGCTCTTCTTATGTAAATTCTTCATTCTACTCCAGGGTTAGTGAGGACAGCAAAGCAAGTGTATTGCTAGATGAAGATTGGCCGAATCTAGGCATATCACGTTGAGAAACAAATGCAAGAGACTTGTTAGGGTTCTTACGTGAGATTATGTCAATCATGAGTTTTCAATTTAGAATATAACACATCTAATGTAAGTGTACTCATGATAGTAGATTCAAGAATAGATGTGACTTTCGTCTCCCAAATTGACATATCTAATGCACTTAACAATAGCCAAGCATTTGCAGCATCTGAAAAATTAACATTGACACTGTGCAAGTTGCTGATAATTTTATTAAAGCGAACAAAGAGGTCATTAATGGAGTCACCGGGTTGCATCTCGAAGTGCATGTATGCTTTCTTGAACATATCCTGCTTTACCTCCTTCATCATGTTGGATCCTTCGTGGTAGTCACTGAGTGCTCTCCACACATCGTACGCCGATCGGAGGTGTGCAACACAGTCAAAGTCGCCATGATTTAGTCCTTGGATTATCAAGTTGCAGGCTTTGTTGTTGTCAACATCTCTTAAGTTTGTAGTTGTGACTTGATCGTTCGGCAGCACGTCATAAGTCTTGTACACTTTTTCCCATATTGCAAAGCCTTGCGCCTGGATAAAAGCTTCTATGCGTACCTTCCAAACCTGAAAATCAATACCAAGAAACACAAAATGTTTTGCCAAGTATTTCTCCATGAGGATTAGTCAGAAGCACGTGCGAATCACAAAGAATAGAGCACCATGGCTCTGATACCAATTGTAGGATCGAAGAGCACAGGTAGAGCTACCAGAGGGGGGTGAATGGTAGATTAAAACTTTTTAGCGGAAGCAACGAAAACACCCCTCAACAGAAAACCGATCTATTAAAGAAACCGTGTGTGCGACTAATCTAAATGTGTTAAATAGTTAAAAACTAGTATAGATTGTAGATAATCAAGTCTCGAAGACGTCACAACAAGAATCACGAAAATCTGTTGAGAGAAACTCAAGTTATGATCGAAAGATCGAACAAAGGTCAATCTGTCCTACCCGAGAAAAACAGTTCTTGAACAGTGCAAATAAATTCGTGTAGATCAGAAACCACAAATCCATTAACAGTGAATTTTTCAAAGATGATATAAACTTAAGTTGTGAAGAAAACCCAAGAAAAATCATGTCAATCAGATCTGGAAAACTCGAGTTATGATAAATCCAGCGAAGCAAGGTAGTGTTGTGCAGAAACTCGATGAGAAAGACTTGAAGAAAACAAGTCAGACGAAAAAGGGACAAAAGCTCCTTTAGACTACGAATTATATTGATCAAAACTCACAAGGAACAGCCCCTAAGTCATCTACCACGAGCTCTGGCCTCCCTTGCTTACATAACCAGCCCTTAGGCCAACCCAATCCTAACTAGGACTCTAATCCTACTCAATTTAGGAATCGAAACTTTTCATAACGGCTCAAGACTCTTCTATACGCAGATAGAAGCAATCTTAAGACTTCCAAAAACCTTGGGAACGTAGACCACATTCCTAAAAAAATTCAAATTCATGATCCACACGAAATCCTATAATAACCAACTCAAAACTTTCCATATTTGATTCAAACACGACTCAGGCGCAGCGTGAGTCCATAACCTAGTCGGTTGGACCTTTCCGACCAATTCTATACGTCCACATCTCTTTATCACGCATCGGAACCATATAGCCACGTCCATGCACTCCTTGCACCTGTGCAAACATCTTCCAACGACATCCACGATACCTTCATATGCATTGTTCTTGATTCAAACATGTTGCACGACCTCTCGATCAACCCAACCATAATTCCCCTCGAACTTGGTTGTTGAACCTCATCTTACCCCTAAGACTAGTTCAATGGATCCCGTCACCAACCATGTATTGAATCAAGCAACACCTGCACATGAATAAACAACTGGTACTTCTGAGCACAAGTCCTCGACTTAACTCTCATTAGTTTTGACACAACACCTTACGTGAGAACCTCACATAAGCATGTTGCATACCATAGCAAATTGATAACAGCAATTACCACGAAAACACTCCAAAAACATAGTAAAATAAGACTAAGCAAACTTTCCATATATGTAAAGCAATTTTGAATCAATTAAAAATAAAAGTAGAACCATTGCAAACTAGCTCCAAACCTTGCCAAAACTAACCGGACCTTGAGCTGGAGCTTACCAAAGCTAGCAGGACCTAGCACCGAAGCTTACCAAAGCTGGTCGGACCTAGCGCCGGAGCTAAACAAAGCTAGTTAGACCTAGACAAAGAAGTCGGTCCTAGGCAAAACAAGTCGGACCTTACATCAGACCTTGCCGGAGCTGCCAAAAACAAGCCGAACCTATCGTCGGACCTTGCTGGAACTCGGACCTAGAGTCGGATCTTGATGATAAAGGTGTTTTGATAGTATTCAAAAATTTTATCACCAAACCCAATGTATGCAGCACATATAGATCTCGCAATATGCAAGGTTGATGATGGGTGAATGGAAAATAAATATGCAAAGGCTGTGATACAATTTACCTCAAGTGGGGGTCCTCCCCCAAGCTTGTTCCTCACTAACCTTTGTGATGATGGTTGAACCCTTGATGACGGAAGTATGCCGTGAGATCGGCTTGTTGTTGTTGTAGCGTGGAGTTGAAGTTGGTGAATTGAGCGTCCATGTGTTGTTGCCAATCTTGGGTACCCTTGACATGCCCTTGGAGAGTGTTGCAGATGTCACCCATTCTCACTTCAAGCTCTTCCATACGTATAGTGAGATTCGTCATTCCTTGGCCATAGTAACGATGACTTCTAGACGAAGAGGGATGACATCTTCTCATGGATGTTGGAGGCATGCTACTAGAGCTTGAAGTGGATAGGGGTGTCTCCCCTGTGTCACCTGTCCATCCATGCCAGGACGCACCTTTGGTCTCATATGATGGTGGTTGAGTCCATCCAGATGCATCACCCATTGGGTTCTCTTCCTCTTTGTACTCATGGACCGTGGAGGTTGTCAGAGGCATGGCCGCTCTCCTTGCACAGCTTCTAGTTACCCTGCCAGAGACATTACTTATTTGTGCTTCCTCGATGGAAAGAAGGTCAACAGTTAGCCTCCGGCATTTGTACAAATGCTAATTTGGGTTGGGTAACCGAATTTCTTTGACAAAGCCGGGATAATAAAATAACAAAGAGCCATCTTGATCATGCTTAAGGATATTTCCTTGCACTAAATAATCTTCATTAATTAATTCTCTTTCATTTTCAATATACTCAAATGAAGAATATTTTAGTGCTCCTACCCAAGTAGCAATATAAGTAATCAACGAAGTGCATTCAATTGACCCTGTTCTTGAAATGTAATCTAACCATTGTGTCATCAGCGCAATAACTGGAGCAACTTTTATCTTTTTAATCATGTCAAATAAAATTGTTAGCTCATCATCACGCACTATCCTTACGTCTCCTCTAGGGAACATATTCATAGCCACCCATCTATGCATGAAGCATAAAGTAGGGTTGTGTAAGTGGCTATTCCTAGGTGCACTACATCTGACCTCACAAGTTAAATCTTGTCAAAAACTATGTTTCTTAAACCTAGGCAAAGCGTCTAAATCTAACAAACATCATCTATGTAAGCCTAGGATTTCACTTAATTCTTTCCATAGGATGTTGTATTCTTTTTGGAATAATCTAAAAGTAATACCATCAAATCCTATTTTTAGTGTGCAAAGGAATTGTATGGAGAGAAGGTGAGAACCTCCCTCCTCTATGTGAGCAAAGTTTTCCCATCCTAGTGCACGCCAAATGGAAAAGAATTCGGAATACATACCTATTTTGGAGATAAAATCTGGATAATAAGCTTTCGTATGAGTAAACTCACGATCTTGGAGGAGCTTGCTAGCTTGATATTCAACTTAACTTTGTATGTCGAGGTCGTCATTGTGAAGAAGTTGATGAGGGGTGCTCCTCTCACCCATGGGGGTGTCTTCACCTACACTCCTCTATGAACTTGGTGTAGCAACGGAAGAGGGGCATGCACTTGAGTATCCACCATGGCTTGAGCTTGCAACCTCCTTCCTCTATCCAAACAACATCTTCATCCCTTTCATGGCCACAACAGAACAGAACACAACAAGGAAAAAACTCGAAAGAGGTGATGTTAGCGAAAGAACAAGCCCCGACAAATTTTCCCTTGATGTACTTGAGAGGAAATTGCTAATACAAGCAAAAGAAAATATTTTTAATCTGGGAATTGATGAAGAGCAATTCAATAAAGAGAAAGAAAAATAATGTGAGCAAGAGTGACTTTGGGGAGGTATGAAATGTGGTGAAGTGTGAGGAGAAGTGCCCTTCACGACTACCATTTATAGAGTACACTCCCAACGGTCACTAGGGTACCAAATGTAGCCCTTGGATGAGGGAGAGCCAAAATGGCTCCTTCTTATAGTCGGACGAATAGGGGGGGTCAACCGAATGGACAAGTGGCCCCCCTGTTCTCCCTTTTTGGCAGGTGGCTCCCCAACGGCTATGGGATTAGCACGTTGGTGAATTACCACTTTTGCAGCTCAGAAAAATAGTTTTCTGAAAAAAACTCTTTTTTAAAAACTCAACAATTTTATTTTTGTGAAAATAAAGAAATAAAAATGATAGTTGAGAATATAAGATTCTCAACGTACTAAGAAAATCAAATATGTAGTGCAAAAAATCAAACTATATGGCGAAAGCAAATAAAGAGAAAAGAAAAAACAAAGAAAAGGATAACTACCAATTTAATCTACTCGCTAGGTCTCACCATCGTCCGATGAGATGGACATTCCTTCTTCATTCCTTGACATCCGAGCCTAGAGGGATGGGCTCGGACGGCTTGTCTTGCTTCTCCCGCCATACCTTCTTTGGCGGCTTGGTGGACTTGGGCCTTTGGGGAGGCCCGAACTTCTCCATCTTCTTGGGGGTGTCGGCGTGGGTGATAAGACGGTTTCTCCGCATAGATCAAATTTCTCATGAATTCAATGAGCGGCTCCACATTTGGAGGTGTGATTTTGACCTCTTGAATGTGCTTAACACTCAGCCCATACTTGATACGGATCATGGAGCATTGCTCCAACTTTGGGTGAAAGTTAAACTTCTCCTCCTTGCCATTAATATGGAAGTGGATTTCTCTAGCTCCCACATCTATGAGAGCCTTCGCGGTGATAAGGAATGGTCGCCCAAGAATGAGTTGTGTATCCTTCTTGACCTCGATGTTGAGCACCACAAAATCCACAGGTATGAAGCAATTCTGGATTTTCATCAAAACATCTTCGGTGATACCTGCCGGATAACGGACTGAAGAATCATCCAGTTAGGGCTGCATTGTTGTTGGAGTAAGTTCCATGAAACTCGGCTGGTCAAAAACCACCTTGGTCATCACACTCACACTTGCTCCAAGGTCACAAAGGGCCTTGTCAAAGTAGTGATCTCCAATTGAGGATGATATTGTAGGACATCCAGGTTCCTTTAGCTAGTTGCCTCCTTGTAGAGAAATCATGTGGGCACTTTCAATAGGATGTTCCGGCTGTCTTGGCCTCTTTCCATTATCCACTGAGGAACAACAGCTACTAGTTGAGCCAACTTAGTTTCCAATGTCTTGTTGAAACTCAATTGATTCTTAAAGGCTGAGGATAGTCCTTCAATCTTTGCATAAATGCTCTCTAGGGTCTTGTCATTGGCCAACATATTCTTGGATATGGCATCATTGATCTTCAACTGGCCAATGACAATTACTCTTAAGTAGGGTTGATTTCCATTGTTGCCATTGTTGTTGTATCCTCCTTTAGACAATGGGCATGGTTGGCCCCACCCTTGACCTCCTCGACAATAGACATTGTTGTTTCCATTGTTGGCTACGTATAGGGCATCCTCACGGGTTTTGAAACAGTCATTTCCCAAATGGTCTATGTTGCCACATACTTCACAAGTGATGTGAGAGTCTAAGGCATAGGCATTGCCACAAACCTCACAATTTCCTTGTCCATCAATTTTCTTCACAAGGAGGTCCAATTTGGCAGCGATCATGTCCACCTCCTTCAAGGTGTGCATGCCTCGTTGGTGGGTATGGAGACGCTCGTCGCTCCATCCCATGTTTTACACCATCTTCTCAATCAAATCATTGGCTTTGGGCACCGTCAATGAGAAGAAGGCACCTCCTGCACCAGCATCAACATGGTCACGGGCAGAAGGGATCAACCCATTGTAGAAGTTTTGGAAGATGAGCCAGTCATCCATCCCATGGTGGGGACAGGATAGGATGTACTTCTGAAGCCTTTCCCAAGCCTCATGAATAGATTCCTTGACATCTTGCTGGAAGCTAGAAATTCTTCCACGTAGGCATTGGTCTTGCCCAACAGAAAAAACATGGCGGGGAATGCCGTAGAACACTTCTCCCATGTGTTTACAGCACTTCGGTTCACATAGAACTACTGTTTCACTCTCCCAAGATGAGAGAATGGAAACGGACTAAGACGAACAACATCAAGAGATACATCCTTGATTTTAAATGTGCTGCAGATCGCAAGGAATTGTTGCAAGTGAGCACTTGCATCCTCGTTAGCCTTCCCACAAAATGGGTTGACTTGCAACATAGTGATAAGGCCAGTCTTGATTTCGAAGTTTACATCTCCCGTGTTAACAGTGGGCCCAACAAGCACATTGTTAGCAAAGGGAGCCGAAAACTCACGAAGGGTCTTCTGGTCCATTAGCGTTTCGGTTATTTGTGCAGTTGTGCTGGATTGCTTTGCCGCTCGAAGCTTCTAAGGAGTCACGACACAAGGTCGATCTCTCAAAAGGGATTCAAGATCTTCAACAAAGTCTTCTAGCAAGTGGAATCCAGACATACACTACCGTATTTTCACATAGAATGCAAAAACAAATAAGGATCATCCTACTAAAACATACCAGGGTCCTATCCTATTCACTCAATCATGCAATACTTCGGTTGCCTTCCCCGAAAACGGTACCAAATATGATTGTTGACAGTTCCTACACACTACTAAAAATTCATCTATAGTAGTGGTGCCAGAAATGCTTGTTAATAGATTTTAGATTATACATATAAATCCGCAAGTGCACGGAAACTATCGATGTAGTATTTCCCCACTAAGAGTATTCCCAAGGTGTGTCATTTATATTCACCCAACGGAAGGCTAGATGGAAGTAAAGCAATCATCAAGTGGAGAGGCTAGGTTGATCTAGGTAAGGTTCTATCAAGGATGGATAAATGATAATTGGAGTAGTGTGACACACACAAGAGCATTCTATCCTAAGGGGATAAAAAAGGTTAAGAGGGACTAGGCTAAGGGTTATCTAGGTAGAGAGTCCTACGATGCTTCTATTATACATATACATAGTCTAAGTTAGTTACTAATGATCATGTCAATTATGAATTCTCATGCTAAGTGGATTAACACATCGGGCACGGATTTGCCCCTAGCAATACTAGGATGACTTCCACCAAGAGCATGTGGCATAGCCGAACGTGGAGGATTACATAGGACAAATAGGGCTATCACTACCTACTGCCTACCTCTTCAATCTGTGGGTCTACAAGACATTCAACGCTACTCTCTATCCTAGCACCATGCTAGCATATAAGTAATTACCTTAAGAGCATAGGAACAAGCCACCCTATGGCAATGAACTAAATCATCATTGAACCAATGTTAATTCATAGCATAAGTGATTCATGTTAACATAATCATGTCATAGCTATTTAGGCTATAGTGGAGGTTTGTAGTATTTATGATGATATAATGACAATGGTATAGCATAATCATAAATACTACTCCTACAACATATATGGAATCCATAATAGAACAAGAAACGCTTCGTCCAAGTATATGAACAATAGAAGACTAATGATAACATCTTTATTAAGAGTAAAGTCACAAATACAAATAGGAATATAAGAGCCATACCTTTCCCAATTAGGAATTGGGAAGAGAATCCTTCTACTCCTCTCCTACTTGGAAAATGGACTAGAGACTCTCCTCTCTATAGCCTATATCCTCTAAACCTATGGAGAGTAGTGGATACAATGGATGAATACTCAAGTGGTGTATGTTGAAGTGAGGGGTGAGGGGTCCTATTTATAGCTCGGAGAAGGGTCGGTTCCTGCAACCAAAAGCACTCAAATCAGTCACCCATGACTTCTTCAAGCCGGAAGGAGCCAACACGTGGCATTTGACCGGGTTTGGTGACACTCCCTAGTCGGACGACTAGGGAGGTCGACCGACCGAGTCTCAGCCCTGTTAGAGTTGTGCTTCCTCTAGGTCTCTGCTAGGTGTGTCCCATTGACTGATATTTGTGTTACACCATTTTATGGCCTCAGAGACTTCTTTTTGTGGGCCATTTGATCCATGTGGTGCAACATGTTGTCGCTTGATTGTCTGCAATGATATTTTATAGGATCCATCTCCTTGATCACATCAATTCTGCATAAAATCCCTGTACGCACTACTTTCTCCAAAGACAAGTGGAAATAGTTTAAATAAAAAGGTGATGTGTGCAAGAAAATATATTTCCTTCACATAATTGAGTTATATGGACGAGTGAAATTGGTATATAACAATCGTCAACAGTGGCCTATCTGGTTCCTCGAACCACGTGGTAGCACCAGAGTCCTCTCCCGTGAGGGAACTGGATCCCGCCCTGCTGGACATGTGGCCCCTTGGGAGCCCATCTCCAAGGGGGAGCTAGATTCTCCCTTGGGGTCCATGTGGATACTCCAGACCCCGTATCTGAGGTAGAGGAGTTCGGGCCTTGTGGACACGTGGCACCCTCAGATCCTGCCTTGGCAGGAAGGCAGGACTCCTTGGCAGTTTTAGCTTGTGCGCGAGGGTACCGGGTATGTACATGTGGGCTACTGACAACGTCCGTGAGGATGCCTTTTTTCTTGGCTCGCAACATGCCAGTGCGAGGTCGACACTCGAGGCGGGATGTGACGGAGTCCTCAAAGCTGAGGGCCATGACCTCTGCCATCCAAGTGATTTTCTTCGATTTTCTATTGTGGTTTACTCCGAGGTTCACCCTGGTCTTCCTAGCAGACATTGGCGTAGGAGTCCATCAAGAGGGAGTGCCTCCCAGGTGAAGTTGGCCTGAGTTCCAGATAGAGCGAGCGAGCAACATCATCTGAGGAGCTCAAGCGAGCCAGGCGGATGTCGAGGGGGTGTGCACGGAGCTGGCACGACTGCATTCTGTAGAGTAAGTTTTGAAACAAGGCAATAAGCATCAACATTGAGACAACGAAATAATCATCAACAAAAACAAGCAATCAACATTGAGACAAGGTAATAAGCATCATACACGTTAACATTAAAGAAAAATAGTCATTAATATTAAGATTGATGAAGTTTATAAATGCATAAGTATAATAATATCACATTATGATAGTTAAGCATAAACATTAACATGACAATGAGATACCATGGGTCTGAAACATAAAACATTACAAGTGTTAAAAATAGTCCTCCTTTACCAACCAAGCTTACAACCTACTCCCCCTAAATCTCTTCCCCTTTGACATCAAGACACCAAAAAGGGAAAAATTAACAAAAGCCACTCGTCGTCTTTATCTTCTTGGTCCTCATTGCCCTCACTTTGTGTCTTCTCACTTTCCTGCTCCTCATCATCATTATCATCATTGTCACTTGCTTAAAAAGTAGTAGATCGAATGGAGGGACCAATGCCAAAAAATGCTAGCTCATCATCTGTAAGCGTTGGCATCTCAGTAAAATCTTCATTTAAGTCTTCTGAAATTTTTGGATAACTAATAGGTGAGATTTCGAGCTTCCGACATATGGTAATCACATTCTCCTTCATGTATCAAGAGTGCTCTCCCTTTCTTACCTCTCATTATGTTGCTTCACCCCCACTTTGTGACAAGAAGTGAATATGGCACGTAGCATCTTCAAAATGCCAATGTTAGAGCCTCTAGAGGATGAGCGTACTGTGGTAGATGAGGCACCTACTGTAGTGGCACAAGTAGACCGCTGTCTTGTAGATGAGGACACTGGAGGAGGAGTTGCAGGAAGCTGAGGTTGGAGCTTGGTGTGAGGGACAACCTTGACAAAATCCAATCATGTGACTTCCTCAATCATGAACATAGTGTAGGGGGCATATCCACAGGACCAATTTGGAGTGTGAGCTATGTTGAAAATATCATTGTATGTATAATCGAACACATTGAATTCTTCATATCCACTTATTATCTGCACCAAGTTGCGGAGAAAGTCGTGAATGCTTCCTGCATCACCATATTTGGGTGCAATATTCTTCCTTAGCACCCGCTTCAAAACAGTAAAGAAGCGCTTCAAATAATTTTGGAGGGAGCCTTGAACGGAGAGGGAGTGTCATAGTGGAAGACTAGATCATTCTTGTCTAGTGCCTTGACGTTGTGAACTTTGAGCCTGTTGTTAAGAGACCAACCCAATTCAAGCATCTCAGCAAACTCCTCATAACCAACTGAGTACTCCTTTTCATGAGTCATCCATGTGATCTCATCAGCTCCAAACTTCGAGAAATAGCAAGTGACATAGAATTGGGTTATGACTTCATCGTTCCAGTCATATCTGAAGGCTAGAAGGTCTTTCAAGCAATATCTGTCAATTTCAGCAATTACTTGATAGAATGCCTCATTTCCTTTGCCCTCCATGTACTTCCAATCTAGCCATTGATTCTTAGCCACCGGAGTTTTCATGAGGAGGTACACGGTTTGGTAATAATCACAGTGAAATTTGCTCCAAAATCGTAGATCTGCTACGATTTTCTTGTGACTTTATACATCAACCTCCCTCATCTTCTTAGCTTTGTCGGTTCCTTCCCCTATAAAAGCATCATCATTGGGCTGATGGTTACGAACGTGCATCAGGGCGGCCATTTTGAGTGGCCCAATCGGGTCAGAGGACCTTGCAGGATCTTTGCCCTTGTCCTTACTTTTTCTAGCCCGGGATGTTTGAGTGACCACTTGCTTGAATTTTACAGTGGGCTTCTTTGCTGGGAATTTCCGTCGAGAGACCGAGCCTGATCCTCCTGCATCCTTATCATGCCGAAACTTCATCCTTCATTGTTGCTCGATTTCCAGTTGACGTTTTGAGGCAAGGTGTGCCGCCTCAAGCTCCAGTTCACTAAACATGCTTTTGTCTGAGCTTGACATGATGTGTGACATGGTAGAAATAGATGAGAATAGAGAACCAAGGTCGATTCAAGGAACTTAATGAAATCGACATAGTAGGCTTAATGCTGCTAACATACGGACTTGTTCGTTGTTTCTGCATACTAGTCCAGTGTACCAGACTTGTCCGAAACTCAAACTAGTCTGGTGTTCATCAGCATGAACCCTAGGTATTTGAAAATCATCAAATTTTTGGAGGCATAAATCAATGTACAAGATAATGATATTGTATAGGATACTCAGAGTGCATTGGAACCCTAGAGAATGGAGGAAATGGCCTAAACCCTAGAAAAAGAATGAAGATTAGGGTTAGGGCTAGGGTTTACCAAGAGAGGGTCGTTGTGTGGAGTGGAGTGGATCCCGAGGGCGGAGAAATCCGGTGTTGACTTCCCTTCAAAGCTCCAAGCATCCCCTTTCGATGAAGCAAAGATTCTATGGTAGGAAAGAAAAATCGCCTTGGGAGCTCGAGGGGTGGAGAGAGAGTGTCAGTTTTGATTAGAAGAGTAAGAAGAGATACTTAGTTTGATTCCAATGGTTAAGTCATTGGAACACCGGACTAGTCCGGTGCACCCCGAACTTATTTGGAATAGTAGACTAGTGACAGACTAGTCAAGATATCGGACTTGTCCGGTGTGACCCACAGACTTGTCTAGATCAAACAGAGAATTGAGGTAGGATAAAAGAGGCAAATTTGAGGTTTGACTTAATGATATTAGTACATGATTGAAGAGGATACCTGTCAAAGTGTTTCCGTGACACTTCTACTAGACCTGCTTTGAGAGCAGCCCGCGTAGGTTCTTGATCAGCAGGGGCTTAGTCCTCAAGCAAGGCTGCACATATGAGAGATGGGTGAGAGAATGGTTTCGTGTGGTTCGAGCCACTGGAGCATAATATCCTACCCCGTGGTGTTTTGTATTTCTAGAGAGTGTGCTCTCTTGGGTGTGTGAGGTTGGATTCAGATCCTTTGTAACAGTGGCGGTTTGGTCCTTTTATAGACAAGGTTGAACGCCTTCCAAGTAGGGTTTGGGGCCTGACAGGTGGCCCCGTGGCAATCTTTTCCTAAAGTTATAAGGCTTCTCGCATACGCTACTTCTGACTGTTGTTTATAGACCCACTGTCTTGCTGGCTCAGTCGCCAGTGACCCATGCGTAGTTGTTGATGATGGCGGGGAATGTTCCATCCAACTGTCTTGTTGCCATAAGCTATCCACTTGGCGGATTGGGGTAGGCTTGCAGCGTATTCATTGCAATGCAATTGGGCGTAGTGCTACCCGATAGGAGGCATGCCCCACATCGTGCAGCTAGGGAAGATGCGTGTCCTCAATGCCTGATTTGGACAGGGTGCACCGCCCCTTAACTCCTACAGCCTACCATTTAGGGCAAGTTATAGGACACGTGGCAACACCAAAACTAGCCTCGGGGGGGGGGGGGGGGGGGTCCTATACTGCGGGCCACGTGGTAGCCATGGAGCCTATCTCTAAGGAGAGTTGAGGGTCCGGTACTGCGGGACACGTGGTAGCTCTAGAGCCCGCCTCAGCACGGAGGTTGGTCTGGAGCTTCAGGCCATGTGGCAGCACCGAAGCCCGCTCCTATGGAAAAGTGGGGTCCCCTCTCAACAGAAAAGTGGCAGCTCAAGAGCTCGTCTCCTCAGGGGTGCCTGGTGCTGTCTTGAGGTCCATTGGCAGGGTCCGGGGTCTGTCCTTGAGGAGGGGCGAGGTCCCGGCCTACTAGACACGTGGCGCCAACAGACCCTGTCTCATCGGGGAAGCAGGACACTTAGGCACTTTTATCCTTTGTGCGAGGGTACCTAGTATGCTGGGTACCAATAGTGGCCTCTGGCTCCACCTTGGGGAGAGGTGATGAGCCGGAGGATGGAGCCCTAACCTTACTTTCCCGCGTCGTATTTTGATATTTTTCTTGGCCTTCTGAAGTGGTGTTCACTTTTGCTATTGCGGCCATGTGTCCCTTTTTGGTTGAGGGGCCATGGCGACGTGATCTTTGCTTGCCGCAATATCTTTAACTGCGATGGTTTCCAACATGGCTGCAACATTTCTGCTGCTCTGCCTTTATGGGAAACGTCGAGTTGCCTTCTCAGGTGGGTGAGTGCTTGAGCTAATCCTTGTGATAGGGGACTTGGACCCCGCTGTCACGAGTGTTGGGGATTGTGTAGCGCGTGCTGGGTCTAGGCGATACTCACAATGTGCCCAAGCATCGCAGGGGGTGATCAAAAGGAAACCTTTGGAGTCAAAGGTTGTTCATTCCTTTCTGACTCCCCAATGCTCGTGCCTTCGTCTTCTTCCTTGACACTCGAGCCTCCACCATCTACAAAGTTCTTGATCTCGCCTGCTCCAATGGCCTCGACCTTGCCTCCCTCCCGCATCAAAGATGTAGAGTCAGTGAGGCTGCTACTTGGCTAGGTAGATGTTGAGTGATGGGATGGGTCCACCTCGGCTCCCTCCCTCTTGATTTGAAGGATGGAGAGATCGTCTTATTTGCTTCGTATGCAAACTTCGGGTTTGTTCTGCCTGTTTCCTCCTTGCTTGTGACACTTTTGGAGATCTTTGGGCTCCAGATTTATCACCTATCGACGAACTCTTTGGTGGTGGCGGCGGTCTTTTCGCACTTCTGCGAGATATTCGTGGGAGTCCACCTGTCCGAGTCGGTGTTCTAGCAGTTCTTCATTGTGAGGCGGACCGAGAAGAGCAGGACAAACTTCCTTGGTGCCTACTAGTTCCAGCAGCAACCCAAGTGCCCATTCAAGTACATCACCCCCCTTTCTTCCGTGAGGTTGGAAGGCTGGAGGGAAGACTGGGTGATAGTGCACGCCGATGCCCACGACCGCATGACCCTGCAAGCGACTGGGCGATATGCAGGAAGAAGACCAGGGAGGATGACAAGATAATGCATGTTATCAGTGCACCTACAAACATGGCAAAATTTTTATTTGTTTGGGTTCCTAGCTCAAGTTAATGTGCGCTCTTATTTGATGGACAAGATCGAGATGGAGCACTATGGCGTCCACCACCTTGGCCTCCTCCTTTATGCATACAAGAAGATTTGATGGCGTTGCACATTTGGACCAACACATGAGAGAAGATAAACATGAGTCGAGGACGACTCCAATTCAAGAAGGAGAGGATGATGAGTACATCACATCTATGGATACAATCAACACTGTATTGAACATACAAAATGCAATCAATAGAGTTCACACACAACAATTAATTTAATAGGTGAGTTCATTCTTATATGTTTCCTTATATATTTTTGAGAATAGATTGCTACCTAATAATTTAATTGTGATTAGGATACATGGAGTGGTTCAAGGGGTAATAGGAGGAAGGTTCATGGGTGTGGAAGACTAGAGAATACATTCAAAGAAGATGGAGATCGAGCCCAACTCAAAACCGTGTCCAACTCGGAGTCCAGGAACAATTCGCACTAAAACAGACGCTCAGGACGCATACGAACTCCGTTTTGGACATTCTACATATGCAAAGAAATAGGAGAGGATAACCTTTCCAATGTCACTCGTCCCGTGTTGAAATTCCTTTGAAGTCGACGAAAATCATCAAAACAAAATTGAGTTCAGAATCTATCAGGATGTTGTGCCACTGTATTGGGCCATTGGGCCTTGTATCAATATTAAGTCCATTATTTTTGTGTGTTAGGGTTAGGTCACAACAACAACAACCCCCTTAGATGTCCTCCAACCTATATATAATCCATGGTGGACGTCATAAACAAGTGGGTTTTTCTTAGATTAATCACATCGCCGTTCTAGGGTTTGTGAAACTCCAACTTCACGATTTTAGATCGTGTCTTCTATGTTCTTTCTTGTGTTCTCGGTTGCACATGCAAGGACTAGCCTTCTTGGCGAGGTCAATCATGGGAAGCACGGTTGATAACCAATGGAGCGGTGGTGTAGTGATTGCAGGGGTTTTTCGTGTTCTAATCCAGAGCCTCGGATCATCAATATCGAGATCTCCATCAATCGACTTATCCAATACCTTTCGAAAGTTCGGGCCTAAACCTTTTTATCAATTGGTATCAGATTTCCAGGTTACCCGTTAGGAAATTCATCTATCCATCACATTAGTTTTTGTTTTTTATACCTAGAGATCACAAAAAAGCCACAAAAAACATGTAGTCTAGTAGATCTATTCATCACTTTGTCCAAGCCACTATTGAGCTTTTGAAACTTTGATATTCAGTTTGGTTTTGTTGAGTTTTTATACGTGGTTGAGGCATATCGCTGGTTTAGAAAGTATTTTTGGTCTTAGTTTGAGTTTTGCACTGTGTATATTCATCCTTTTGAATCACGTCAGCACGTCCAGATTAGATTCATCTCTGCCTAGTTCGGTGTTTTCATAATATCTCACTCATACAAACTCAGATTTTCTGCTCTTGTACTTTTTGGATAGCTTGAAGTTCTCTACGACTTTTGTATTTACCAGTTTCCTAGAAAAAAGAGTTATCAAGGACGAAATCGCATTAGATCAGAATCTGCCCTTGACCTAGAATTTCCAAATAGTCTATATTTCGGGGGCAATATCTCCTATTGTTTTGGTCTAAAATAGGTCTTACATATACTCAAATTAAAGAGTAGAAATATATCTACAATTTTGATGTTGAAAGTTTTCATATTTGGGGCCTCTAAGTGTGCCTAATTGTCCTTGGAAGATTGAGCAGAAAATCTGTAATAAACCTATGAGATATCTTTGATTGCTTTGCATTGCGTTCTTCTTTTGTAACACATTTAGAAAAAAACAGACAAAATAAAAATACAAGTGCAAAAAAAGGATACAAAAGCCTCACAAAAAAAGAAAAAAAAACAGAAGTGCTTGCATCCTTTGTGTCCTACAGTTTTGTTTCATGTCTTGCTAGCTTGAACTACTAGGAACACATTTAGGTCAGCAACATTGTCAAGTACTTCGGACACTTATTCAACTTCACTATCTGACTGCATTGTTGCTAATCCTTGCTACATATAAAGTGCCATCTAAGCTCCACTTTATCTTGAGCAAAACATGTACCTTTGCAATCACCCCACGCTTCATCGGTTCATCTCACTGTCCGCACCACCTGCTGTGTCAGTAAGAACACTTGTAAGAGTTTGGTGAGACGTTTGAGTGAGACAGATTATTTTTTGCCTTCCACCAGTCACATTGTCACTGTCCTTTGTAGTCGATAGGGATAACATCTTTCTGTTGTTTTTTTTTTGTACTACTAATAAGAGACATGATGAACGATATGGTGGTGTTCACCAAAAACAATGCAGAGTTTCGTAACCTTCTGGATATAATGTTGGAGCTGCTGGACAAGAGGGAAGCATGAAGAAACGGTAAGATTGGCAAATTTGGATCACACACCAATTGAGACTTCACATGATCTTCAGGCTACCTCCACTACTTCTTTCACAGGAAACTATGCAAAAGAGGAGGTGTTGAACAACTCTTCTAGATTGGTTGATGAATCAGCCCATAATGCATCTAAACTTCGTGCTAAAAATGAGAATAAAAGTAACAAATATCACAAGACATTTGTTGAAGGTGAGAAGGTTTTATATGTTCTGAATTTTCCTACTAATCATGATATTGTCGAGGAGCAACTAGCGGAATAGTTTATTGATACACCATTGCCACATGTTGATTTTCCTGCTGATCCTTGCGCTAAGAAAGAATTGTGTGCTGACAATTCTATTATACCTATGCGAAAACAAGTTAGTGAACTTGATGATTCTGTTTTGGATTCACCTACTCGTGCGGAAATTAATAATTTTGATTCCCCATTACTGCTGAAAATGAGGGGCTGAAATTGTTGTCTTCACTAAATACTTTGGGTTATATTGAATTTGACACTCTTTGTGATCGAGATACTTTAGAGAGAAGAATATTTTTGAAAGGTGAATTACCTTTGTTTACAAGATATACTTTTCATGCTATAGGCGAATATGAATATAGTTGTATATTTATGGTGCATAAAGTTTACATATGTTCAAATGAGAAAGCTCCTTTTATGCTACAACAACATGGTAAAGTAAATGAATACACTAATGTTAATAATGCCTTGTCAAGTTTTTCTAGTATTTTTTCTTTCCAGCGGGGACAAAAAATAAATGAGAAGCATTGTTCGCTGTGGTTGTGCAATATGGACAACACTCATACTATCTCCAAAAGCCTCTTCCCTAGACATACGAGCAAGCCGAGGACGGCTTGTCATAAAGAAGGGGGGGAATGACAAGATCATGCATGTTATCATTGCACCTATGAACATAGCACAATGTTTGTTTTTTTGGGATCCTGGCTCAAGTGAATGTGTTCTCTTTTTTGATGGACAAGATCAAGATGGTGCACTATGTCCTCCACCACCTTGGCCACCTCCTTTCATGCATTCAAGAAGATTTTATGGTCTTGCACATTTGGAGCAACACATGAGAGAAGATGAACTTGAGTCAAGGATGACTACAATTCAAGAAGGGGAGGATTATGAGGAAGTCACTTCTATGCATACAAACAACACTCCATTGAACATACAAGATGCAATCAATACAGATCACACACAACAATTTATTTCAGATGTGAGCTCGTTCTTGTATGTTTCCTTATACATTTTTTAGAGTTCATTGCTACCTAGTAATTTAATTGTAATTATGATACATGAAGATGTTCAAGGAGTAATTGGAGGAAGGTTCAGTGGCTTGGAGGACAAGAGAATACATTCAAAGAAGATGGAAATCGAGCACAACTCAAAATCGTTTCCAACTCGAAGTCCAGGAACATTTTGCACTAAAACGGACGCTCAGGATGCATACGAACTCCATTTTGGACGTTCTACATATTCACAGAAATAGGATAGGATAACCTTTCCAATGGAACTGGTCCCATGTCAAAATTGTTTTGGAGTCAACGGGGAACGTCAAAACAAAATCAAGTTCAGAATCTGTCAGGGTGCTGCGCCACCGTATTGTGCCATTGGGCCTTGTATCAAGTCTAAGTCCATTTTTTTCGTGTCTTAGGGTTATGTCATGACCCCAGCACCCCCTTACACGTCCTCCCACCTATATATACTCCATGCTGGTTGCCATAAACAGATGGGTTTTGCTTAAATTAATAATATCGTTGTTCTACGATTTGTGAAACCCCAACTTCGCAATTTTAGATTGTGTCTTCTACATTCTTGCTTGTGTTCTCGGTTGCACTTGGAAGGATTAGCCTTATTTGCGAGGTAAATCATGTGCAGCACGGTTGATAACCAACAGAGCGGTGGTGTAGTGATTGCAGGGGTTTTTCGTGTTCTACTCGAGAGCCTCGGATCATCAACATTGAGGTCTCCATCAATCAACTTATCCAATACCTTTAAGAAGAACAGGCCTAAACCTCCTTATTAGAGGAGCTCCCATAGTTGGAGCTGAAGTACACCATGGGAATGGAGAGGATCCAGTACCTGGCGCACCGTGGCTTGTCATCGTTGAAGGTGATGGCAGACTTCATGAGCCGACACCTGGCCCCACTCCAGCAGCACTATCGCCCGGCGTGGTTATACTTTGGGTTGCAAGACGGCACCAGGGTGTTAAGAGGTCGCGGTTCTGAGATAAGCCAGCAAGAGGTGTTCAAGATGATGTCCAAGATGTGAGGCAGTCTATTGACCCCTGACGACTTCACCATTCCACAGCTTTGTCCGCCGCTCCGCACGGACATGTATCTCAAGGTGAATGTCTTGAGAGAGATGCCGAACCTGGATGCACTCGGTCTTGCACCGTGCCAGGTCGGAGATGCGGACTGGGGCTAACCATCTGCGAGCCTCAGTAGGAGTCTGCACGCAACCCGAGCCTCAAAAGTGCGGGAGGGAGAAGACTCAACCTTCGACAGGGGGAAGGGCAAGGCGTCAGCCCCTGTCATGGGTAAGGGGAAGTCACCAGTGATCGAGGTCGTGAAAGATAATTGTCTTCGGTCGCCATCGACGTCGGCTTTTGTGGCAATCAAGGGATCGATGGAGTGCCCATTACCAACCCCAGGTGTTGGCGGATCTTGAAGCGGGGGCTCCGCTCGCCACGCGACGGGTCGACTATTGACTAGGGACAACAAACCAACCTTCATGAGGTGGTCTGACAAGCATTGGTTCACCGATGTCCTTGTCGCTGGTGCAGTCCATGGTGCTGGCGAGGGCACTGGGTGTGCTACACCCGTGGAGCCCCAAGCCAAGAGGCCTCGGGCCTCGAGTGTTCTTGTTGTGGCCATTGCCAGGGATGTCGGAGGCGGCTCTGGAGAGGGCTCCAAGGGTGGCGCGGTTTGGTTGTGTGAGACCTATGTGTGTTGAATACATTGGCTATTATGATAAAAGTTTTGAATACTGCCAAAACACCCTTTTAACAAGGTCCGACTCTAGGTCCAAGCTCCTTCAAGGTCCGATGATAGATGTGGCTAGTTTTGATTAACTCCAGCAAGGTCCGACGTAAGGTCCGACTTGTTTTGGCTAGGTCTGATTTCTTTGGCTAGGCACAACTTATTTTGGTTAGGTCCGACTTGTTGTGGCTAGGTCCGACTAGCTTTGGTATGCTCTGGCACTAGGTCTGACTAGTTTTAGTAAGCTCTGGTGCTAGGTCCTGCTAGCTTTGGTAAGCTCCAGCTCAAGGTCTGGTTAGTTTTGGTAAGGTTCGGAGCTAGATTGCAATGGTTCTGCTTTTACTTTGAATTGATTCGAACTTTCTTTACATCTATGGAAAGATTGCTTACTATTCTTTTACTATGTTTTTTTTGTGTGTTTTGGCCGTTGTGGCTGATATTGTTTTGCTATGGTTTGCAACATGCATATGTGAGGTGCTCACGTAAGGTGTTGTGGTTATCGGAACTAACGAGAGTCAAGTCGAGGACTTGTGCTCGGAAGTATTGGTTGTTTGTTCATGTGCAGATGTTGCTTGAGTTCAAGACATGGCTGGTGACAGGATCCATTGAACTAGTCTTAGGAAAAAGACGAGGTTCAACAACCATGTTCAGGAGGAATCATTGTTGAGTTGATCGGGAGGTCACGTAGCATGTTTGAATCAAGAACAATGCATGGTTCTGAGGCGTGATGAAGAGATGTGGACGTAAAGAACTGGTCGGAAAGGTCCAACCGTCTACATTATGGACTCAAGCTGCGGCTGAGTCGGGTTTGACTCAAATATGGAAAGATTTGAGTTGGTTATGATAGGATTTTATGGGGTCACTAAGTTGGGTTGTCTTAGGATTGTGGTATACGTTCCTAAGGTGTTTGGAAGTTTTAAGATTGCTTCTATCTGCATATGGACGAGTCTTGAGCAGTTATAGAAAGCTTCGGTTGAATCTGAATAGGATTGTAGTCCTAGTTAGGATTGGGTTGGCCTAAGGGCTGGTTATATAAGTAAGGGTGGCCAGAGCTCATGGTGCACGACTTTGGGGCTGTTCCCCTTGTGGTTTGATAAATAAAATTCATAGTTTAGAGGGATTTTTATGCCTTGTTCATCCAACTTGTTTTAAACAAGTTTTTCTTATCGAGTTTCTGCACAACACTACTTTGCTTCAGTGGTTTTATCATAACTTGAGTTTTACAGATCCAATTGATGTGATTCTTTTTAGGTTGTCTTAAAAACTTGATTATCTATCATATGTAAAAATTTCACGGTCATTGTATTTGTGGTTTCGGATCTACAAGAGTTTCATTGCAGTGTTGCAGATCTGGTTTTTCTCGGATAGAACACATTGACCTTCTTTCAATCTTTCGATCGTAACTTGAGTTTTTCTCAATGGTTTTTCGTGATTCTTGTTTTCGTGTCTTCGTGACATGATTATCCACAATCTATACTGGTTTTTTCATGATTGATCACGTCTAGATTTGTCGCACACACGATTTCTTAATAGATTGTATTTCTGCTGAGGGATTTTTGTTGCTTCTGCTGAAAAAGTTTTAATCTACCATTCACCAACCCACCTCTGGTAGATTTTCACATGCCCTTTGATCCTACAACTGGTATTAGAGCCACGGTGCTCTAATATTTGAATTTTCAAAAGTTTTGAATAATCATCATGGAAAAATACTCCGCAATACCTTGTGTGTTTAGTGGTATTGATTTTAAGATTTGGAAGGCACATATGGAAGCTTTCATCTAGACACAAAGCTTCACAATATGGGAAAAAGTGTACAAGCCTTACGATGTGCCGTCAAACGATCAAGTCACGGATACAAACATGAGAGATGTCGACAACAACAACAAGGCTCGCAACTTGATCATACAAGGATTAACTCAAAGCGACTTCGACCATGTTGCTCAGCTCCGATCTGCATATGATGTGTGGAAAGCACTCTGCGACTACAATGAAGGATCCAACACGATCAAGGATGTAAGGCATGACATGTTCTAAAAGGAGAACATGCGCTTTGAGATGCAACTAGGTGAGTCCATCGACGATCTCTTTGCTCTCTTTAATAAAATTCTCAGCAACTTGCGTAGCGTTAATGTTAATATTTTAGATGCTGAAAATGATAGGCAATTACTAAGTGCATTAGACATATAATTTTTGGAGATGTAAGTTACATCTATTCATGAATCTACTATCATGAGTACACTTACCTTAGATGTGCCATATTCTTAATTTAAAACTCATGAAATTGACATAATCTCACGTAAGAACCCCAACAAGTCTCTTGCATTAGTTTCTCAATGTGACTTGGCTAGCTCCGTCCAATCTTCATAAGGAAGTACACTTGCTTTGCTGTCCCCCTTAACCCTTAAATAGACTAAAGAATTTCCAGACGAGGAGCTAGCACTTTTTTCTACTCAGTTCTCAAAAGCACTGCAAAATGTGAGAACTAGAAGGAGGGGAAGCGCCAGTGCTCAACGATGCTTTGAATGTTGTAAGAGAAGACATTTTCATACAGATTTCCCTAATCTTTCAGTTCCTACTTCCGGTGAAGAAGAGCAAACAAGGACGAAGCATTCCTCTGCAAACGATAAGAAGAAAAAGAAGGGTTTTACAGGACTTCAATTGGTGAGCATTTTTATCTCCGCGCTCCAAGAACATGGCTCGAGCGATGTGGACATCGGAGGTGATGAAGATGAAGATGATTTAGCAAACTTTTGTTTCATGGCGGGTAAGTCAGCATCAAGTATGGAGGAGGCAGAACACAACAGCGACAATGAAGACGTATGTCCTACTTGTGAAGAAATGTGTGATGCTATTTCTCGTGCCACTGTTATATGTAAGAAAAAAGACAAAAAGCTTAGGTACAATGCTGTTAAAATTGAGTCACTAGAATCTGAAATTAATCATTTTAGTTCTTTGATTCCTAGTGATGATTCTTGTTCCTCATTAATATATGAACAATTGTCCTCTCTAATAAGTGCACACACCTCGACACTTGATAAACTTGAACTTGAAATTGAAAAGAACAAAAAGCTTGTTGCACTAATGATTAAAACATGAAAGATGCTTGTTGTTCAACAATTGATTTTTATTGTTCTACTTGTGATGATCTTGATAAGAAACTACAAGATGCTATGAATAAAATTTCTATATTGAACAATGCTTTACGTTCTCATGAAGTTAAATATTGTTCCGATTGCAAATTAAAACGAAAAACTTCATGTGAAAATCGCCTTGATCTGTCTAATAAACTTGATGACATGCATAGGACATTAGATCAGTTTTGAAATGCAAATAAGAACCTAAACTTGCTGCTGAATTCCTCTAAATATTGCAATGATAAATCTGGTTTAGGTTTTGATTCTCATGCTCATGCTAAGGCACATCCACCTAAAATTGTAAAGTCAGTAGGATGTGGTTTGATTAAAACAGTTCCTAAACGAAAAGAAGTGGTTTTCAAATCTGCAGGAGTGTTGTCTCATTCGGTTTCAAATAAAAATGTTGCTTGCTCATCTAGACATGAACACAAAGTTAAATTTCATTGTATCTACTGTGGTAAAGATGGTCATGCCATAGATTTTTGTTATATACTAGTTAAACAACTGAAAAAGGAAAGAATGGTTGCTAGATCTCATAACTTAAATGTAAAATTTGCTGCACATGCTAAACCAAATAATAAGAACATTCAACCTGCTGTAATGAGTCGAAAACATCCAAAGTTTGCTCCTGAAACTACTCTTTTTCGTGCTACACATGTAACACCTCGTAGGTCAGTAGTTGGCTACAAAAATTCTCAAACTTTTGCTCGTAAACCTGCTATTTTATCTGAGCTTTCGTGTGTTATTCCTGTTGGACGTCGTGTGACTCAGTACTGGATTCCTAAATGCCTTTTTGACTAACCCTAGTATTGAGTCATCGATGTATTGTGCTTCTATGTAGGCTACATGCTTGAGGAAGGAGAACATTTGATTGTGGATTCAGGTTGCTCACGCCACATGACCGGTAACAATGATTGGTTCTCCTCCCTCTGTTTTGTTTCACATTTAGAGAAAGTTACATTTGCCGATAATTCTTGAACTCCTATAATCGCTAAGGGTTCGTTTAGAGTAAATGATCACTACACTTTGAAGGATGTGGCACTTGTCAAAAAATTGAAATTCAACTTACTTTCCGTTTCACAATTGCTAGATGAAAATCTAGAAATTATTTTCAATAAAAATTGCTGCAAAGTTGTAGGTTCAAATAGTGATCTTATTTTTAACATGTATCTATTTGGAAGAGTTTTTAAAGCTGATTTTGATATGAATTCTTCTAAGCATTGGTGTTTAGTTGCTAATGATTCCAAATACTTATATTTTTAGCATTGTAGACTTGGTCACGTAGGCTTTGATCATCTCACACGTGTCAGCGCTCTTGTTCACATACGTGGGCTGCCTAAGCTTAAAAGGGTCAAAGAAATTGTGTGCTCTTATTGTAAACATGCTAAGATGGTTGCAGGTTTACATGCTCCTCTCACAATGACCATGACAACTGAACCGGGTCAACTTTTGCACCTTGACACCGTAGGACCTTCACGTGTTCAATCCTTCGGAGGTAAATGGTATGTTCTTGCATCTAAGAAGGAAGCTTTTAGTCACTTTAGAATTTTGTTTCTTAGATTATCAATTGATCACCCAGGATCTTTAAGAGCAATTAGAAGTGATAATGGCACTAAATTTAAAAATCAATCCTTTTATCATTTTTGTGCTGAAAAAGGAATAGATCATCAGTTTTCTTCACCATATGTACCTCAAAAAAATGGTGTTGTAGAGATAAAGAATAGATCCTTAGTTGAGATGGCTAGGACTATGCTTTATGAATATCAATCTCCAGGAAAGTTTTGGGCAGATGCAATTGCAACCACTTATTATGTTTCAAATTGTGTTATCTTGCGTGTTAGCCTAGAAAAAACACCATATGAGCTTCGGTTTGGACATAGGCCTAGTGTCACACACTTTAGGGTCTTTTGTTGCAAATTCTTTGTTAAGAAACATGGTAATATTGATAAGTTTTAAGCTAGATCTGTTGATGGCATGTTTCTTGGTTATCCATCTCATACTAGAGGCTACCGTGTGCTTTTACATGACACTAACAAAATTGTAGAGACTTGTGAGGTTTCTTTTGATGATGCTAGCTGAGGTACTAGCACAAATATTGCAGGTCCGGATCCATATCCGCAGGGGGAGAGTATTTTTGTTGAAGAGAGGAAGAAGAGGTGATGCTCCCTAAAAATTCAGCAGCTAATGATATTGTTCCAGCATGTGATTTTTATTCACAACCAGCACCAACGACCATCATTGCTGGTCCAGATCATCCTCAAGTCACAAGTTCATCGATTCGTGATGAACATGAAGATGAAGAAGCTTATGAAGTGTACACTCCCCTCCGGGTTCTCAAAAGTCATCTGCCACAATAAATCATTGGACAGTTGCACGAACGAGTCACACAGTCCAGGTTTTGCGATCCAAACTCTCACGCTCGTTCTTCTTTTGTTGCTTATTTTGAACAAAAGATATATCACACGCACTCACTAATGAATATTGGATTATTGCCATGCAAGAAGAGTTAGAAAATTTTGAGAGAAATAATGTTTGGAAATTTGTACCTCCACCTCAGGGACACACTTTATTTGGAACAAAATGGTTGTTTAAAGATAAACAAAGTGAGGATGGGGTTGTGATTAAGAATAAGGCTAGGTTGGTTGCTCAAGGTTTCACACAGATTGATGGTCTAGATTTTGATGAAACTTTTGCTCCTGTTGCTACATTAGAAGCTGTCGGTGGTTTTGATCTGGCAGATCTCCCGACACTACTAAAAGTGTTTGCGGAGTTTGAAGTTTGATGTGGGTGCACGGAGATTCAATAAGGTGAAATGTAAAATGACACATGAGACACAAATATTTACGTGGTTCGGGCCGCCTGAGCGTAATACCCTACTCCAAAGGGTCTGTTGGTGTTGTATTGGATGTATGAACTCATCTCAGGTGACATGAGTTGAGAGCGCATGTGAGTCGATCAGACCAGATCAGATCATATGATCAGAGACCCAGATAATCAACCCTTCTATGTATCGTCGGCCTGTCCTTTTATAGTACAAGGACAGGCTGTTACAAGTTGGCCTGGACTGACATGTGGCCCCGGCGGCTACTAATATTTATACACATTTGATGCGCTTAATTACCCTTAATGACCGAGTTATGGGCTTTGACAGAGCCGTTACTGGTAA